>CM042163.1:52210031-52272531 GCA_023376005.1 Doryteuthis pealeii
TCCTCTAAATAACATTTAAATTTGGAAAGGGTGGGGAGTGGTGAAATGCATTTATAAGAGTACAGCTGGACACTTTATGTTTGACTTCCGTCAAATGATGAGGAACCCAATTTCCAAGTTGTTGCAAAGTACTTTTTGAACGAAATTTTTTTCACTATAATAATGTCAAATTCAAGAAGGTCATCAAATCACAACAGGATAACCTGCATGTCAAAAACACACACACACACACTCATTCAGAGGATGTATTCATTCATAAATAAATCCATCCTCTGAATATTCTTTTCAAAAATGTATTTGGTAAAGAAAAAAGGTTTAAAAATCGCTCATAGATCTATTTCTACCCACAGGTATATGTGTATACCTACGAGTTTCAGATTACTAACTTTATTGAAAACGGTAAACAGAAAATTCATGAAGCTTTATATACCATTTTTTGAGGAAATCCTGAAAAGGTTTCATTTTCAGTTCTCATCGTCTTAAGGGGCGGTGTTTCTTCATGGGGATTAATTAACCAGGTGGTGGTGATCTCACAGTGTGTGTGTATATATATATATATATATATATATAATTATTTATTTATTTTCATACTCATTTGACAGATGTGATCTCATTGAAGAGAACATAGGAATAAATAAAAATAAAATAAATAAAAATTTAAAAAAAATGTTTTTAAAGTCATTCAACAGAATTTTTTGAAAAAGCACAAAGGTCTGTCCAAAATATTAACCCTTTATCTACCACTACTATCCATGTGGTCAAATGGTTAATAAGCTAGTATCCTTTACTACTGAAAAAAGAAAGAAATGTATTCATTTAATTCATTTCTCTTTAATCTTGTAGGTTGGTGGGGGACACTCCCATTTATAGGAAGGTCAAGTTTATAAGATTTTATTCTGGTGAAAACTTCCTCTTAATTTAAATGCTATCAGATTTGAAACATTACTCACAGGATGACCTGATATATTGATGCCAGTCCCATCAATATACTTAGACAATGTTCATTTGTACACATTAAAAGCAACCTTTTTTAAAACCAGCAAAAAAAAAAAAAAAAAAAAAAAAAAAAAGAAGATAAATCAGAAGAGAAAACTATAGTATTTAGAAGTTACTTGAAGGTCCTCTGGAATGCCAGTAGTTATAGGAGTTCCCTGACCGATAAAAATTCAGAGGATAGAGCTTTCTTTATTGCTTACAAATAAAACTGGATATGAACATGAATTAATGTAATTTAGTAAATTTGGTGACAATTGTGCAAGTCATCTTCATACTTAGAAGAAATAAAAATATGAATAACACTTAACTGGATATTGGTTGGATTTTATGGCAGGTCAACCCTTGTTGGGTTATTTTATGCTGAAGATGTTAAAGTTGGTATCAGCCAGACAGCGAAGGGGTCTAGCCCCTTTTCACTAGTGTTAGACCAAGTTTTGTGTGAGATGGAGCGTCACACCTACCACCAGCTTACTTTACTGCACAGATCCCTGTGTTACTCATGTACTAGAGGTAAAAATGAATTAATATCTGTCAGTGAATAAGATTTTATTCACTCTTGTATGTAGATCATTCAATGAATAAGAGGAATTTCTTGTTTTGGAGGGGAAAAAAAATTCCATAAATTTAAGGAGTTTGTTTGGAATTATTTTGAGGCTATTCAAAACGATGGCAAATCAAACTGTACTCCAAACTTGAACAGAGGTCTGGCATCCAAATTTTGATAGCTGAGAAGTTCAAACCATGTGAAATTTACAGAAGGATGTGTGATGTGTACATATATATATATATATATATATATATATATATATATATATATATATATATATATATATATATAATAAAATGTTTACAAATGGGCTAAACACAATGTTTAACTCTAGCTTGTAGTGACAAACCTAACTCTCCAGTAAGAAAAAGTTCTGGGTGTGACACTCAGTAAAGAAGGTCATTCTGACATTCATCTGGGACATGAAAGAATCCATCACATGATTTCCTTGGAGTAAAGAGCAACTGTAAACATTGTCTCTTATTCCCAACTCGTTAGGCAATATTTACCTTATTTATTGAATGACCCTTGTACTTAAGTTACAATATTAATATACAACACTTAATATCTAACATAGAATTAGCAATAAGACTTCTTTATCTAAACAATCAGCTCTATTTTATCATGCCTAGCAGTGATGATGTATCTATGGAAATGGATGCTAAGAAATATTTGCATTTTGCCAAAGCATTTTGGCATTCCATCAAATATGGCACAATTAATGTCTGCTAGGCATGTTTGTTAAGCATTTGGAATTTAGTCAATATCACAAGATAAGCTTTTGCAAAAAGCTTTGCTTTTTTTTTCTTGGAGGTCTTGCAAAACCATTTCAATTATCTTCTGATAATTTATAAAAAAAAAAAATCTTCACTTCTACAGTGATGCTGATAGCTTTTTGATTTGGTACATCCTGGGATGCACATATTTTCTTTGAAGGAGTCCCCCGGGAAAACTTATGGGTCCCAACTAAAATTTCTTAATAGATAGTACGGTTTTTATTTAGGATCTGAGGAAACAACTAAAGTCGTTTAGCTCCTACTTGTAACGTATCCTGTGTAATTCATTCCTAAGAAACTATTGAAATATATTTACAGTTAGCTTGAAATGGTGAGAAAAAAAAAAAAGAAAAAGAAAAACACTAGTATGTGTGGATATGATTTTACTGCGTCCTTTTAGATTTTTGTGCATCAGGGACGCAGGACGCATACCTATCAGCATGTCTGCTTCTGTATCATGTAACTAAAGAAGTTAAATCTGTGGAAGGTACCCACTGATTGGTGTACTCAAGTGTTGCGCATTGCTTCACTGTATGTGGATTTGAAAGCTGCACAGTGAAATGTGCAACATTAATTCAAATTACTATTATCTGCATTATTCGGACTATTGTCTGAATCTTCATTATCTGTACAACATTTTGGCTGATATGCCCTCCGGCCTTCTTCAGGTATTTCTTGTTGAACTTGGGAACCTTCTTTTAAGACTCGGTAACCCGAGTCAGAGAAGGTTCCCGAGTCCGACAAGAATTACCTGAAGAAGGCCGGAGGGCATATCAGCCAAAATGTTGTACAGATAACAATGAAGATGAGGACAATAGTCCGAATAACGCAGATAATAGTAATCCTCAAGCCTCATCTCAAACATTCAGAGAAATATTAATTCAAATGTTTACAAGTGAACTGGGCCATAACACCATGGAAGCAGCCAGAAACATTTGTAGTGCAAAAGATGAAAGTGCAGTTGATTACAATGCAATAGCCAGGTGGTTCAAGAAATTTCACTCAGGCTGCAAGAAATTTTACAATCAGGCAGGGTCATTTTTTTTTTTTAAAATTTTTTTTTACACAAATCTGGTGAGTAGCAGTTAGAGAGTATCAGGTGAGCTCAGCATCCAGTGGGGTCCATCACTCTTTACAACCTCCACAAAAAGTATCCAGAGCTGCCGAACTGTCTCATCTTATCAAAATATTGCAAAACTTTTGACACATCGTAGTATCTACGGTTTTAATTTTGATTGTAAGGATTTAAGAAAAAAAAACAAAAAAACTGGTAGATTATTTTTCAGTTTTTGAAGACTGTGTTTTTTCTGTGTTTTTTCTTTGTTTATGACATAGCAAATAAAACAAAATTAATTCAATTTGGACAGTATTCATGTCATCATCTACTACATAAATGGCAATTTCTGTCTGTATAACCAGTTGGTGCCTACAACAGTGATCCAATCATGATGAAACTTTAGACATGTTAAGCTAATATTCAGGAATAGGACTGCTTAATTGGATTTCAGTAAAAAATCAATAGTGAAACCTCTGGGGATATCTTTACAATGGAAGAGAGAGGAGGGAGTTGATTAGCTGGGATGTTACATTATGCAGTTTGGGCCAGCTTATTCTCTAGGTCTGATTTGCTATTAGTTTTGGTATGGCTACTTTGATCAATATACATCCATTAGTTGAGTGCAAATGTCTGTATTTAGTTATAGTCCACCCGCCAATTGTTTTTTTTATTTGTTTATGACATAGCAAATAAAAAAAATTTAATTCAATTTGGACAGTATTCATGTCATCATCTTTTACATAAATGGCAATTTCTGTCTGTATAACCAGTTGGTGCCTACAACAGTGATCCAATCACGATGAAGGTGCAGTTGATTACAGTGCAGTAAGCAGATGGTTCAAGAAATTTCATTTGGGCTGCAAGAACCTTGATGATCAGGCAAGGTCAGGTAGGCCTAAAACCATGGATTGTGAGGCTGTGTTCCAATCAATTAACACAAATCAAGTGAGTAGCACTGAGAGTATCAAGCAAGCTTGACATCTCACAGTCCAGTGTCACCTTCAAGATGTCTGCAAAAAGCATCTGAAGCTTCAGAATTCTGCCTCATGCTGCCAAAATATTGGAAAACTTTTCTTACGAAAAAACAATACAAACAGCCCATGCATAAGCTCAGCTGTTTATATATATATATATATATATATATATATATATATATATATATATACTTAACAACCCCTTCACATGAGTGGAGTTTAACAGGTTTGAATTCAGAGTTTTCCTTCTAGACTTGTTACTTAGCCATGGTTAAAGAGCCCAGTCTTCCCTACTATTTACCCATAGCTGGAAGGAGAGTAGTTTGATTTATACCTTTCCCAAGGGTATTATTATGTGAAATACAAACAGCTTTGTCCAGGATTTGAACTCTGGTCAATGATCCCATTTTCTTTGACTAAACATTACACCACACACTTCCAGCTGTAGTATAATAGTGTATAGTTCTATTTAGTACAGATGAGACAAGGATTCTATTCTTCTACTGGGATGGTGCAATTGGTTTCACTTAATGTGTGATTGGTTTTATGTCATGTCAACCCTCATTGGGTTATTTTATGCAAAAATCAGTTTAACAATTAGGATTTAATTACATACAGTAAATATTTAATGATCTTAAAAACTTCATATACAGGTGTAATATCAAAAGGTTTTAAGAGCAAATGAAGTTCAAAATCATTTCGAACATTATCTCAAAAGATCTATTTGATCCATAGATGGGATCCCAACAATATGTAAAAGGTATAATATTTGGAAATAATCTTTCTCTTTTATCCCTAACTTTCTTTATGCTTTTTTCTATTTCATTGAAACAGATAATAAGTGTTATTGCTTTCTATCTCTTACTTTTCTTTCTATATCTACTTCCTTTTCCCTCTGACACGTAACAGGTTCTGGTTCTTTCCTCAAAATTAAGATAGGGTCCATTATTTATCTGAGGTGATGACAGGGCATAACATTTGAACACATGCATTCATATCTTATGAATCCTTTCCCCTTTTTCTTTCTTTTCTACTTTTATTCTATTTCATTGAAACAGACAATAAGTGCTATCGCTTCCTATCTCCCACCTTTCTATATCCGCTTCCTTTTCTTCTCTCACAATTATGATATGGTCCATTATTTATCTTGAGTGATGACAAGGCATAATATTTGAATACATGCATTCATGTCTAATGAACCAAAACAGAAAGGCCCATTATTCATCTGAGGTGATGACAGGGCATGACACATGTAGGTAGATACTAGTGTTTTAATATACAGATTTTGAAGTGTCATGTTTCTAATGTTCTGGCATGTAAAGGATTTTTTTTCTTCATTTGATGTGGAGGGGAGGGGAGGGGCTGTTTGATACTTGTGCACCTGGTAGATAAAGGGTTAATCCTATGTCTGAATAAATCTGGCTTTAATCCCTGAACCTTTAGGATCATCTAGGATTGCGGACTGTCACGTTATAATATATCAATAAATTGTATGTTAAATAAAAAAATAAATAAATAAAAAAAAAAATTAAAAAAAAAGAAAGAAAGAAAGAATCCTTTGTTGATTAGAGTATTTTTAGACTAATCAACAAAAGTTGTATGAAAATTAAATCCCACAAAGGATTTAAAAGTAAAAAGGTTTCAATAAACCAAGATTAACCCTTTTAATCCGAATGGGATCTAGATCCAAGGAAAATATTTAATACCAGTTAATTTCTGGAAATAATCCTGTTTGTTACGTAATACACCCCTAAAAACATCAGATCAAAAGTACTGCTTATTTAAGGTAAAAAAAAAAAAAAAAAAAAAAAAAAATTTTTAATTAAAAAAATTAAAAATAAATAAATAAAGCATGTCAAAGAAAGCTTGATTTTAACAGCACGTCAACTTGTCCTGGGTAATTTTATGCCTAGAGTACAGGAAATAGGATTCATTGTACATCTATAGTTGGCAGAGTGGTTTGTCAGTATCAGCCAGCAGCGAGGGGTCTTTTCTCTAGCACTAGACCAGGAAGATTGTTTTTGATGACATGGAGTGCCACACCTACCATCAGTTCCCCACTTTACTACACAGATCAGATTATCCAATCTGTGCTACTCATATGCCGAGTTGGCGGGACCGGTATTGAACCAGGAACCTTGCGATTCCTAGGTGGTGTGCTACTGATAGTAAATAATTATAGATTCAAGTGATTATTGTTAATACAAATAATTTACAGTTATATGTATCAAGTATTCTTGTTGAATACAAATGATTTTCAAAATGGATCTATTTGACCTATAGATGACAGGTACCACCACTCTGGTCAGAGTGGACCTGGGAGTAATAGCAATGACAGTGTACTCTGCATTTCCCATATCTCCAGATCTGGAGCCTCACCATCAAATGCAGTTTAATGTCATAATCAGGACACCCCTTTTTGAGGTGGGTGTGGGTGGGGTAAGGTCTTGCCTCTTTTCAGGGGATACAGTATCATAAGCCCTGCTGACAGAGCAGAAGATTGAAAGGGTTACTACAGTGGATTTATAACTGAAATGTTAATTATAGTTAACTGCAGTATTACTGGTCCTAATTAACTAAATGTGCTAAAGTGTTTTTAATGTACTTTACGGAGGGCAGGGAGACTTATTAGTGGGTAATCAAAGTAGGGAGGAAATTGCACAAGACCAATTTCTTCATTTGGAATTATTTGTCCAAAGTGATTTTACTTCCTTAATAATAATAATAATTAAAAAAAAAAAAAAAAAAAAAAAAAAAAAAAAAAAAGGAAAAGAATTCTGTTGCTGCTTCTGCTAGAATGGCTAACAACACCAACGACTAGTCATACCAGCTGCAGTTAAGATTCTAACCATTAAGCCACAACATAGACGAAATGCCTACTAGCACTAGCACCACCACTACTACCAACCATCACAACAGCTGCTGAGGCAATACTGGACATATTTTTACTGAGAGTGAATGAATATCAAAAGATGTCACAGCAGGGATAAAAGAAAGGTCACTCTAACCCAATCTAGAAAGCAGACAAATCACTAAAACATAAATGTATTTGAATAGCCATTCAGTTTGGGTTGATCTAGACAGAAACAGCTTTGCAACTACTGATTAAATTAAAAGATTAACTAAAAAGACACTGGTATTATTAAATAATAATAAAATAAGAGAAAAAGAAAAAAGAGAGAACCCAAGAGAAATGTATTAATACAACTAGTAATCTATTTTTAAAAAAGGACAAAATGTTAATTATATTTTTTTTCAATCTTGATTTTTTTAGTTGCTTTTTATTTTTATTGCAACTTGCTCTAACTTGAATTGAGACCTTCAAACCAATGACCCTTGTCAGAACAGTCAGTACATTTAACCAAGATTCAGAGATATTAGAAACAGGAGTTTGATTCTCACTGTGTGTACAGCCTTTATTTCTTTTTTTTAATCTGTTGTAGAAAAACTGAAAAAAAACCAATGACCCTTAGTAGAGTAAGTAAATAAGTAAAATCGTCGGGGCGGCCTAAAGTCGGTATCAGCCAATCAACGAGGGAGTCTATCCCCTTTTCAATAGCGCTAGACCAAGGAGATTGTTTTTTAGCATCTGAGGTGGAGCGCCACACCTACCATCAGCTCCTTACTTTACCGCACAGATCCTGTGCTACTCATACGCTGAGTTGGCGAGGATCGGTATCGAACTAGGAACCTTGTGGTTTCTAGCCGAACGCTCTACCGACTGAGCTAACCCAGCCCCTTAGTAGAGTAGTCAGTACATTTAACCAAGATTCAGAGATATCAGAAACACGAGTTTGGTTTTCACTGCGTGTACAGCCTTTATTTCTTTTTTTTTAATCTGTTGTAGAAAAACTGCAAAACCAATGACCCTTAGTAGAGCAGTCAGTACATCTAACCAGGCTTCAGAGATATTAGAGAAATGAGTTTGCATTCACTGTGTGCATAGCCTTTATTTATTTATTTTTACCCGTTATAGAAAAACTGTAAGTTTGTATTTATCCAACCATTTATGAGTAGAGTATAGTTGGTTTAAATTCTAAGTTTTCTTCTCCTAGACTGGTTGCCTTACCAAGGCGGAAGAACCTAGTATGTTCTATTTACCCTAGCTGAGAGAAGGTAGGATTCATGCCTTTCTCAAGAGCAATAGTACAAAGTGAAATGCAAACAGCTTCACCTAGGATTTGAACTCGGGTCACAGATTCCATTTTTGTATGACAATAATCATTAAGCTAAGTGTGCCTTCTCTTAGAATAACTCCTAGTTGGAGGGAAAAAAAAAAAAAAAAAAAAAAAAAAAAGATAGAAAATAATAGTGGTTAACTTTTATTGAAACTAGTTGTGTTATTCAGATTGTTATGTCACTGCTCATTCGGTCATTTAGTTCTACTAATCTATACAATTTGTCACATTCAAACCAAAGTGCTGGATTTCAAAGGTAGAAATTTCCTTGCACACCCCCCTCTACATTTTTTTTTTACAACATTTACAAAGAAGATCTTAACATCTTAAAGCAATTCAAGTCTTTGGTTAGGTTAAGAGATCTTATCCAAGTGCTTAAAAAAAAAAAAAAAAAAAAAAAAAAAAAAATTTTTTTAAATTACAGAATAAACCAATACAGAAGAGATAATGAAATGAAGGGTGGGGATATCAAAGTGAGGAAGGAACTCAATACCTAACTGATTTTAATGGCATCTCAACCCATCTTGGGTTATCTTATGTGTAGATGGTAAGGAAATCTCATTCATTGTAAAAAGTAAAGTCGTCGGGGTGGCCTAATGTCGGTATCAGCCAATCAGCGAGGGAGTCTATCCCCTTTTTACTAGCGCTAGACCAAGGAGATTGTTTTGTGCATCTGAAGTGGAGCGCCACACCTACCATCAGCTCCTTACTTTACGCACAGATCACTGTGCTACTCATACGCTGAATTGGCGAGGGCTGGTATCGAACTAGGAACCTCGTGGTTTCTAGCCGAACGCTTTACCAACTGAGCTAACCCGGGTTTTTGTTTAGCTGTTTCTTCAGAGGGTTTTGATTGTAAAAAGTAAAGTCGTCGGGGCGGCCTAATGTTGGTATCAGCGAAGGAGTCTATCCCCTTTTCACTAGCGCTAGACCAAGGAGATCGTTTCTGCATCTACCATCAGCTCCTTACTTTACTGCACAGATCACTGTGCTACGCATACGCCGAGTTGCAAGGGCTGGTATCAAACTAGGAACCTCGTGGTTTCTAGCCGAATGCTCTACCAACTGAGCTTACCAAACTTTTTGTTTAGCTGTTTCTTCAGAGGTTTTTTTTTTGACATGGGGTCCTATAAATACCAAGACAGAAAAGATAATCAAATGAGGGGTGGGGGATCTTAAAGTGAGGAAGGAATAGGATACCTAATTGATTTTTAATGGCATGGCAACCCATGAAGGGTTATTTTATGTAGAGATAGTAAATAAAAATCTCATTCATTGTACATTTATGTTTACATTTTTTGAGCAGCTGTTAGGGTTTTTATTTTTATTTTTTTTTTTTTTAACATGTGATCCTATCAAAAACAAATATAATTTAGGTTTCACGTATTGTCTACCATATATTATAGACTGGATCCTTGTCAAGATATTGCTAGAAAATTATGGAATATTCAGTATGCACTGAAAGGAAGACAGAAAATAAGAGAAAAAAACAATTAATCCATAACATGAAGTGTGATATCTAAAATTGGAATTGTTTAAAAAGCATTCTTTATTCACACACACACACACAACACAAAAAAAAAAAAGCTAAAACTATAAGGGTCATGTTAAGGATATATATAAGTGCCAGCGACCACACCAGTCAGCCAGTCTAGAAATTCTTGAAAAAGAGGACTCACCTCTTCGAAATATTGAATAAAATAAAATGAAACTTAACACATAACATCTAACACAGTTTCTCATTTATTTCCCACTTTACCCATGCTTCACACAAAATCCAAAAATACATATAGACACACACACACACAAACTATATATATAATTTCAATCTTAGATATTCATAGAGAATTCCTGGTTGTCATATTAGTATCATCTATCTTGTGTACACCATAGACTACAAATATCATAGCCTAACTACAGGGTGTCCACAAAGTCTGGGTACATGGTGATTAACACATTTTTTAAACAAAATTTGCTATTTAATTATAATGTTAAATAATATCTTCATTATGAGTTCTATCATTTTCAATGCCTAACTTGATGCGCCTTGCAAAATTCAGGTGAACTATCAAAGTCTACATTGCCATCAATTTGAGCACACTGACTGATAATGCGTTCTCTCATGTGGTTAGTTTAAATCTGTAATCTTTATTTAGTAAACTTTCTCTTTCAACATACCCTAGAAAAAGAAGTCATGGGGAGAAAGGTCTGGTGAACGAGGGGACCATTCCACATGACCCCTTCAACCAATCTCTAACAGCTGTGGAAAATGGGCAATGAAATCTTCATGTACCCAGACTTTGTGGACACCCTGTATAATATCAAATGTATAGTTTGTGTGTGTGAGAGGCCGGGGGTCCAAGGTTATAAGCTGTGAAATAGATTTCCTTATAATACTTCAGGCTTTTTAGAAATACAATAACAATTTCTTTTAAAATAGCAAATGATCATTCATAAGAATTTTAAAAGGCACTCATTATGACTAATCTATTTAAGAGAAGAAAAAAAAAATTCAACAAAGCTCTTCAAAACAATATGAGAAAAATGATATAGGTTAAGATTTGCACAGATGATTTATCTTACATTCTTGTATACTAGAAACATTTCCTATATACATTTCCAATAGACATTTCCTATATACATTCCTGTGGATTGGGGAAAAATTATAGTTATCTTTTCCTTATTTACTTTGGAACATTTGACATTTTTATTGGAAGTTCAAAGCATCATGACATTTACACAGGATTAATGTGTGTGTATATACACAATACACAACGTGTGTGTGTGTACACATATGTATGCATGTGTACATCCATATAAACAACTTTTAGTGGAATAGAATTGGTGTGTGTGTATGTATAATATATATATATATATATACACACATCTCAAATGAGCACAAATCACATGTTAAGATCAATAATGTCTTTTTTTTATTAGTTGTTTAACTAGTAGGCTTTATAACATCAGTCTAACAGAACTGACCTCCAAGAATATATATATATATATATATATATATACACACATCTCCATACCATTGACAAAAGTAATTATTTCTCTGAATGTTTGAGATGAGGCTTGAAGAAGGCCGAGGGTATATCGGCCGAAACATTGTACAAATAACAATAAAGATGAGGACAATAGTCCGAATAACACAGATAATACTAAAAGAAGTAATGGTTTACAAGGGATCTGAATTTAAGCAATTTATCCGGATAACAAATGAACCTTTTAAAATTGTCAGGTTTCTCACAAAATGAATCTGACAGTCTCAAACATAAAAAGTAAAACAGATACAAAAAGTTTCATGAAACTTTCAGATCTAAAATTAATCTGTAATTATGAACTTTTGTTTAGTAAATTAGGGTGTCCAAGAAAAAACTGAACCCACAAATTTTGTAATAAAACTGTTAATTTTCCCATTAAACAAATAAGTTAGGGTTAGTTTAATGGGAAAATAAATAATTTGGGTTCTGTTTTTTCTGGGTCACTCTGTACAGGCTGACTCAGAAAAAACAGAACCCAAATTATTTCTTTCTTTTCCCATTAAACCCTAACTTGTTTAATGGGAAAATTAACAGTTTTATTACAAAATTTGTGGGTTCTGTTTTTTCTGGGACATCCTAATTTACTAAACAAAAGTTCATGATTACCAATTAATCTAGTTTGTTTTATAATAAAAAATATGGTAAATAAAAAATAAAAAAAGATAAATAAAAATAAATAAAGTCAAAAATTCCATGAAATTCCAAATAGAATAAAACTTCCATATGAATTGGAATTTTTTTTTTCTTTTTTAAAGAACACTTGTTTTATACAATGTCAATTAATTTATCATTTGATACACTGAACATCAATATAGTTATTTACTAAGCTTAATTTAGATGTAGCACAAGGCCAGAAGTATGGGGGCACCCAATGAGGGTCAATCTAGCAATTTTTTTGCAATCGCGAATGTTACATTAAATTTGTAAACAAGCCGTTATACCATTTAAAAAGAGCCAAAATGGCGAACGCGAACGAAATTGACCAAAACAAATCGTTTTAAAAGTATTAAAAATAAACTGCATATGTAATATTTTTCTTTTTTTTTAATGATGGGCGTTATGTTACTACTTATCGTTTTAGACAAAAGTTTGACCTTAAATAATAGATTTAATTAATTTTAATTCGTTTTTAAAATTTTTAGCAGACGAAAAATTGGGTATACGTAAGCAATGGTCTGCAAATCGAACTTGCTAACCATTACACCACGGGATGTGCTCTGAATAATAGTGCCCTAAGTTAAATTTACTAACCAAATCACGCCAAAAACGGATTGTTTTGTTTATAAAACTAAAGGAAATATATAGATAATGAGATTCTTAAGGAGTCTATGACCCACATAGATACAGATTTATAAAAAATAAATTTAAATAAATAAATGTTTCTTTTCTTTCTTTTTTAAAAGTCAGGTACAGATCTGACCTAGATTTGTATCATTTAAATTTTTAGATTTATTTTATCACTACACATTATAATGTCCTTAGCCATTAATCACACTACAATAGACTACATAATCCTAATTTTATATCAACTGGATTTAAGGTTTTTACTATCCGGACTAAAATAGGCTGACGAATCTATGTATTTAATTAAAATAAGAGTTTATTCATAAATATTAAGAATTAAATCATAACTGTATTTGGATGATCAGATAGATAGAGGTAGACGTAAAAGAGAGAGAGAGAGAGAGAGAGAGGTAAAAGAGAGAGAGAGAGAGAGGTAGAGAGGAGAGAGAGAGAGAGAGAGGGGAAGAGAGAGGAGAGAGAGAGGTAGAGAGAGAGAGAGAGGTAGAGAGAGCGAGAGGTAGAGAGAGAGAGAGAGAGAGGGGGGTAAAGAGAGACAGCGGTTTACAGGTAAAAGGAAGTTAATTAATAAAACTAAAAGGAAATAAAGTTTAAAAAATTAGACAATTAGAAAATAATTGTATAAAAACCAAAAACACGTTAGGTCGGTTTACTTGTAAGAAAATGACAAGCAACAAGTTATTTGTGGGTGACTGAAAAAAAGAAAACCTTAGAAAAAAATTAGAGACTTCATAGATGAATAGAATAGGGAACGAACTAGCTAACCTTATATCCCCATCCCTAAGGGGGTCACAACATAGCTATTATTGTATTAAAAAGGAATTCACAAGCAGTGGTAATAGGGATTATTTCTAGCAATATCTTGTGAAGGGATAAAATCCAACTGCCTGGTTAGAATAAATGCCACAGTTTTTGTTGTCAATTGTAGTAAGTATAGCATCCCAAATAAAAAGGCTGAAGAGAGGGATTTTAAAATTAATATCCATTAAAAAAATAAATAAAATAAAAAATCTAAAACATTTTTAGAAGCTAAAACCATTATTATTTATTAACCATTTCCCTAGGATTTAAAAATTTTTTTTTAGATATGCAAAATTATGCTTCGAGTACGTTTTAAAGGAGTTAAAGTGTGGCATGACAGGGTAAAAAAAAACAAAAAAAAAAAACTCAGGTAGGATTTGACACGAGGTCGCAAGTATCGAGCATCCAACAAAGATCGAACTCGCCTTTCAGAAGTAACAGATTTGCGAGACTAGCTTGCTAACCATTACACCACGACGAGACAAAGTTAAAATAACAATTGCAATCAATTCATTAAAAAAAAAAAAAAATTGCTGTAATGGTTAGTAAGCTAGATTAGCAGACCATCGTTAGCGAGTTTGATTCTCACTGGGTGTCCCATACTTCTGGTCTTAGTAAATAATTTAAAATTTGACAACGACTTTTGCTTTAAATTCTCAAATACAAACTTATTTGAGAATTTAAAGCAAAAATCGTTGTCAAATTTCGTTTGGACTCGTAGAAAATAGAAACCTACTGAGGTTGAAATTGGGGAGGGTCACCAACTACATCATCAACCGAAGAAGCTGAGGGAGAGGAAGAAAGCCAAAGCGGACCGTGAAAGGCAGCTCTACCCACACCTCCTCACAGTAGGACTGTATTTTTCGGACAGAAGCAATTCTAGTGGAAAGAGATACTTATTAAAAATATTGGGAAGGGTAGGGGGAGTTATTTTAATTTTGAGATGAACTGAACAGAGAAGATTAATTAAAGACGCATCAATTCACAAAAATAATAATCCAGTACTTTGAGTCCATGGCTTCAGGGGAAAAGAAAAAAAAATACAGTTCGGTGGTTGTCCTTAAAAATAAAAAAAGGGGGGTGGTAGAGAAAAGTGACAGACTAATTTTAATTTAGAATAAACAAAAAGGTTTTCTAATAATTAGAAATAACGAGAAGTTACGAAATCAATAAGTAGCCATCAATTCTTTTGAACAAACAAGAAATATTTGAAATATTAACAAAACGAATATTAATTGATATTTTCGGACTGTTGGCCTCATCTTTATTATATATGAACACAACGTTCAGGCCACAGTAACCTCAAGCTCTGTTCAGATGCTTTTATTTTATTTTTTTTTTTTCAAATTATCCTAAAGCAAGTCATCGTCAGACGATTTCCCAAGAATTCAAACGTGGTTTCGGAGCTAAAATCGTTACCACTCACTCCAAGCAGCATAAATGCCACCAACTTATTGAACAGAAGAGGACTTATTTTAAAGTAATTTAAAAAATCTGAACACTGAACAGAGCCCAAGGTTACTGTGGCCTGAACGTTGTTTATGCAAATTTGAATACAGATGAGGACAACAGTCCGAAATATCAAAATTATTCATATCAAGCCGCATCTCAGATGTATATAATCAAAATTAAAACGAATATATTATTGGTTTGCCTACTGATCACACGAATATTTTTTTTTTATTTAAAATAGCTGAGAAATCACTAATAGTTAATAGAAGATCTGAATCTTTGCTTGAAAAAAAAAAATCCATCAAAACAAATTTCCTTGTTAGTAATAAAATAGTTTCTGGTTGCCGCACACTACTCATTCACCGCACACTAAATGATAACATCAATATGACAGAACACAGTCGGTATAACATCCGCCCAGGAAACAAGGTTCCGTAGTTCGATACCGGCTCTCGCCAACTTAGAGCATTAGTAGTAAAACTTGGATGTGTGGTAAAGTTGGGAGTTTATGGTAAGTGTGGCGCTCCACACCAGACGCAAAAACAATCTCGCGCTAGTGAAAAGGGGATGGACTATCGCTGTTCGGTTAATACCGACAATAGGTTACTCGGCCGATTTTTACTAATTTCTTCAAATTATTATTTTTTAAAGATTGGAATAGATCACTAAGTAGGCCTGAGTATTCTAATAGTGACTAGGTTTGAATTCAGAGTTTTTCTTCTCCTAGACAGGTTAAAGAGCCCAGTCTGCCCCTACTATTTACCCATAGCTGGAGGGAGAATAGTTGGATTCATACCTTTTCCAGTGGTATTAGCGCTTGGGAAAGGTATGAATCCAACTATTGACATCTAAGGGAGTTATAACTATATTGGAACGAAGAATTGACATTTCGGTGTTTTTCAATTTCAAGCAACAGATATAAAAACCTAAGAGCAGCTATTCGAAAATTGGTTTGGTTAAATTAGAATTTTGAGCAATAGAAGTAGATACATTTTTTTAAGGATCTTTTTAATATTATCTAGGCCAATATCAATAAAACAATTGTATCGTAATTCCTTTGTATCTTAAGAAGACCCCACTACTGCAACCTTGTGTGGCCCATACGATCCGTCCACAGTAAATACCTCAACGATTCTACGAACTTATTTTACGTGACAGATGATACAATAGAGATGGATAGATAGATAGATTGAATAGACTATCATTAAGCCCTTTCTCACTAAACACACACGCAAAGAAACCAGTTTTTTTTCTGTGGGGGGGAAACCATAAGGGAAACCCCGCCAATGAAATAAATAAATAAAAATAATGCAAATTTATTTTCAGATTTTTTCTTTTTATATTGCGAGTGCAAATCCATTGGGATGAAGATGCGAAAAAAGATGTGTATCTATAATCTATTATCTTATCGATGTTTTTTAAGTTTAAAACCTAACCAAAAGCCTACTTCAACAAGGAGGGGTCTCATGATGAGCCACATCTTGTTTTTAGATAATCATTTCACCCTTTTGAGTTTTTCACACCAGCGTTAGCTGATGGTCTTTAACTGGAGTCTGAGTGACAACAAGTCTCCTCAGGTTTCCAGGACACTTCGGAGTATTCTACGATTTCAGCAATGCAGTTGTCTGGATGGTCTCATTTCTTCTTCCGATTTCCAGTTCCTCAGCCCCCCCAAGCTTTCTGGGACGTTCCAGTGCAACAACTACAATTGGTATCACTTTCACCATCATATTCCACAGCCTTTTCTTTTTATTATTACTATGGAGTTTGTCACAACTGCAGTAGCTGGTGGCTCACTGGAGTCCGAGTGACAACAAGTCTCCTCAAATATCCAGGACTCTTCTGAGTATTCTAGCCGATTTCAGCAATGCAGTTGTTTGCATAGTCTCAATTCTTCCTATAATTATTATTAGTGACTTTTTTCTTAATGATACTAATCATTACCGTTCCAAGTGTAGAACGAAGCAATTTTCAAAAAAATAAATAAATCACAAGTTCATTTCTACATTTCATGATCGACGAAGTAATAATTTTAATATCACGTGATTTATGCGACAAGTGTTCCGGCCAATTAAGTGGGCATCATCCTTCTTCACTACTGCTGCTACCAGGCAACAACTACATATTGCATTGCAATTAAGTAGCTACTGTTTTTGTTTTTAATTATAGCAAAGCGATAATTCATACACATACATTCAGTGAAGGGTGAATTAGAATTAAAGAGTTAAATAAATAAATAAAACATCTTAGAATTTAAAGAAGAAAAAAAAGTAGGGTTTGGTGGGTGGGTGGATAATGATTTGTTTAATGGCGCTGAGTATTATTAGAACTGTGAATGGGATTGTATCGATCTATTTACTACAGGTGTTTGTACTGAAGTCTACAATGGAAGGAAGAGGGGGAGGAGGAGGAGAATCAACGGTTGTTTAGTTAAAAATGGTTCGGTTCGATAGATTATTCTATAGAAGACAATGATTGCGTTAGAGATTCTTAGCATTTTAAAACCATTCTTAGAGAAGGCTTTTAATATTTTATTTTTTAAACACGAGCATTTGACGAAGATCAAAATTGTAAATTTGAAGGAAAAAGAGAATGACATCTTAAATTAAGAATTTGATCGTTTTTTTGGTTTTTTTTTTTATGTATTAAAAACCTAATTAGGAACATTTTGTTCAAACCAAATATAACCGTTGTAATATAAAACCTTATTTTACACTTGTAATATAGTGATATTGCTCTGCATTTTCGTGCATTGAGCACTAGAAATGTTATGGATTATAACGCTTTTTTAGTGTTAAATATATGATAAATGCAGATATTTTTGCTTTCCCTAAAAAAAAATTGTATATGCAATTAAATATTGCCAATTTTTTTACAAATAAATAATTAAAAATATTCGAAAAAAAAAAAAAAATAACAAACAAAAATAAATATTCCAATTTGGAGAGTAAAATAAAAAATAAATAAATAAACATTTTAAAACGTTCTAATTTTTGCAATTAACTATCTGTAAACCAATTATCAGAATTTTTGTCAGTTCGAGATGTAATAAGATGTATAAAAATATATATTTAAGGCTCTAAATTCAAACATAGGAAAAAAGAAAAGAAAAAAAAAAAAGAAAAAAAAAGGGCAACAGGTAGTTTAGTCTTAAAATAATAATAAAAAAAACTTAATGTAGAAAACAAGAAACAAAAACAGCTGCTTAAAATTAAGAGGTTTTTTTTTTTTTTTGGTTTGAGAGTTGAGTCACATTTGTTGACAATAAGGTAAAATAACAATACTAAAGTTAAAAAACAAGTTTTTCACAAATGTAAGTAAAATTGGCACGGGTACTACATTAACACAATTTTTATACATCTGTTCAAAATTGGTGAAATATTTCCTAACTCAATAACCCCACACACACACACACACATATATATCCTTACAACTAGGATTTTTTTCTCATCAGTAGAGTAAAAGGGGGAATCAACATGCAACGAACTACTACAGTAGTTTTATCTTTTATTTAAAACTACTAAACTGCCCCCCTCCACCAATGCATCATAATTGCAAAACAGTCAGTGCCTTATTTAAAACTTTTTGACAGCATAAATAAATTTGACAAATTAAAGTTGATCAATTTTTGAACACATAAGTAAAAAAATTAATCTATTTTCAGCTTGTGTTAGGAACGATTTACGGTTAACAACAGGAATACACCTAAATCATGTTTATTATTTATCTTTTCTTTAAAGAAGGAGGGAAAAAAAGAGTTTTTTTTTCTTTCTATATCTCCAATTGCAGGGAGGGTTACCTGCATTCACAGTAAATGACGTGGTAAAACTATGTCCCCCTTCTGTGCCTGGAAGGGAGAACGAGGGCGGGAGGAATGAAAAAAATAAGGGGAGGAAAAAAAAGTAGGGGATAAGAGGCTTTAAAATAAAGCCAACTAAACAAAACCAATGACTGGATTCACTTAATTTTCATCCAACATGGCTTCCATACAAAACTACTACTACAAAAACAGCCTTAACAGCACCCCAACCTGCAACAATTAACACCCCCACCCATAGATTTATAAATAAATAAATAAATAAATTAGAAAAAAAAAAAAAATGAAGCACTCACCCGCGTGAAAACGAAGAGTTCTTTTTTCAGCTTTTCCCGTTCCTCGCTATCTTTCGGATGGCTCCTTTTCAAAAATTTCAACATTGTTGTGCGTGACAAGAACGAACGTTAGCAGCAGAAGTCTTAGAATGGACCTGTGACAGGAATAACGAAAGAAAGAAAAAAAGACCTGGTGACTAGAGAGAGATTGTCAGTGTGGACACAATATTACGGTACATGGGTCGGTTAGAAGAAGAGGCACACACATACGTATAAGTGTAGACAAGCAAGCGTATTTACGACTACTGGGGGTCGGGAGTTTTTAGGTGTGCGTAGCTCTTCAGTCAGGGGAGATGCGAAATTATTTTTTTTAAGTAACGTGCTTTTGTACTTTTTTTTTTTTTTTTTTAAATTTCACGCACTGACTGAAAGACCGATTTAAATCTTTAAATCAATAAATATATTGATATATATCTATATTTACAATACTTATAGACAAAAGACAATTTTAGTAGATTAAGAAAAGACAGTTATCTATCAATTTAAATAATAAGAGAAAATGCAACAAATCAGGGTACTCCTAATTTTTCAACAGGCTCTCGTTAAAATAGGGTATGTATGTATGTATACATACATACATCATAATAACAGTTGCATAATATAGATGATCATTAAAATAAAACGAACGGTAATAAGGATTATGCTACTAAGTTTACATTTTAATTCTGAGAAAAATGTGAATAGCTTAAAATTCAGTTGGATCGAGTAGCATTGAGATCTCGAAACTGCAACAGGAATTACTACTAGCAGCTATTATACACCAAAACAATATATTTTCACGAAATCGTCATTCCCAAATAATAACAAAATAACAAGAAACGACAGATAAAAAAGATAAAATACAAGTTAAGACAATAACTGCATCTTGCGGTATTTTATAATTAAAAAGCAAAAAAGCCGGCGAAGTAAAGAATCTAGTTTACTACAACTACTACTAGTATCGAAAAAGAGGTTTTTTTTTACTCTCTTTTTACCGAACGACATTAACAGTAATATACACAAAAAACAAACTTACCCTTAAAATAACGTAGGATATCCCAACAACAGTGTAAAAATCGTAGACAATTTTTTTTAGGTTCCAGATGTCAAAAATAAGCGCTTCAGGCCAGCTTCTAAACCCGCGCCACAAAAATATCCAACAGCAGAAATTGTGTAAAGTGTAAAGTACGTCTAGCCACACTTACGAGCACTTTCCCTTCTCTCTTTTTCCTCTCTCTTTCTCTGTTAATATCTCCCCCTTTCTATTTCGTTGTTTCCGAGCCACCCGAGTAGGACTCTCCAATCCAGAAAAAAGTTGTTTAAAGCCGAAACATTGAAGAGTCGCCGTGTATAGGAGAGGAAATCTTTTTCCCAGTGGTAATAATAATCAACCTGTCTTGCTAGTGAAGCGTCTAGTAGTGCTGCTTCAAACTTGGAACATGTTGGACTATATTCTGATTATGTATGTATTCGTGCGCATGTCAGCAAGAACGCTTTTAGGGACGTGCTTTATTAGAGACGAGCCACTGACTCGGCCAATCCTTCCTTACTTCTTTCTTTTTAACTCATAGCCGCTACCTTTTCTTTTCTCTCTCTTTTTTTTTTTGCCCACACGTACTCCGATATTGTGGGAGTTTCCGCCTTTTTCTACAATCACTTGACTCTATTTCCCCTCTCACTTTCGTTATTTTTATTGAGCAAGACAAAAAGTATTTAACAACAGGCTACCAACTTAACTACTGTAACAAAAAAAAAGCTTCTTTTTTTTTTCTTCAATAGTAGTAGCAGTTTCAAATTGTCGTGTCGTGTTTATTATTTTGAGGTTTTATTTTTATTGACTGATCCGAGAATTACAGTAGGTGTTGATGTAAAACAAAACAAAAATGCTGGTTGATAACAATCTACACATAACAGCTGATGATAATTCAAATACCTTTATAACAATTTGCGATATATATATATATATATATATATATATATATATATATATATATATATATATATATATCGCTAAACTTGCAAATCGTTCGGAAAATTAAAACATATTACAGGGTGACCCAGAAAAAACAGAACCCAAATTATTTATTTATTTTCCCATTAAACTAACCCTAAACCCCAACCCTAACCCTACCCCCTAGTTAAAATTAACAGTTTTATTACAAAATTTGTGGTTCTGTTTTTTCTGGGTCACCCTAATTTTCCGACCAAGTCTCTCTCTCTCTCTCTCTCTCTCTCTCTCTCTCTCTCTAATATATATATATTATATATATATATATATATATATATATACACACAGAGATGATGATAGGTGTGCGTCTTGCGTCCCTGACGCACAAAAATAAAGGACGCATTAAAATTGAATCTATGCGTCCTGGTCTTTTTCTCTTTTCTTTTCTTCCTCCACCATTTCCAGCTAACAGTAAATACAAGTCAATATTTTCTTAGAAACGCATTACACTGTATGGGGTACAAGGTAGGGGTTAGCGGCTTTAATTGTTCATAAATAAAAACTATAATTTGTTAATAAACTTTAGTTGGGATCCATCAAATTTCCCGGGCATACATTCCAATCAAATACCTGTGTCCCAGGATGCACTAAACCAAAAAGCTATCAGCATCACTGTACACACACGGATATATATATATACTGAAAATTTCATTAAAATCGGATAATTACCTGATTTTTGGTAATTTTTTTTGCAATCGCGAATGTTACAGTAAAATTGTAAACAAGCACTTAAAACCATCGAAAAAGAGGCTGAATGGTGGATCGCGTCGAAATTGACCAAAACAAATGGTTTTAAATCTTTTAAAAATAAACTGCATATGTAATGATATTTTTTTTATTTTAATGATGGTTATTATGTTACTACTTATCGATTTAGACAAAGTTTGACCTTAAATAATAGATTTAATTATTTTTAATTCGCTTTTTAAAATTCCTAGCAGACGACAAAATGCTAATGCCTATATATATATATATATATATATATATATATATATATATATATATATATATATATATATAACATTTAAAAAATGTAAGAATTCATCATAAAATTTAATTCAATTCTTTCTTTATCGTGATTAAATAAACCTGTTGCAATGCTAAGAATTAAGATGACTTAAGAATTTTATTTAAGCAAAATAATCATAAGTTGGCAAGGTATTCATATCAAAAGAAAGAAAGAAAGAAGGAATCGTAAAACAACGAATAAACATTATATTTTAATGAATAGTAAAAATAAAGACAAACTGCAATTAGAGTCCGTAAAAGAAACTGAAGTAGTTGAGTATCTTTCACCGGCTCCAGTAAATAGGAAGTGCCCGCTCAAGTTCAAGTTAAAAATCTTGATTTCGAATGCTGATTTTATAGGCGTGTAGACAAAATGAAAGCGCGTTGTGTAATGGTGAAGTCGTAGGAAATGGGCTCGTCGACCCGAGTTCATATCCTGGACGATGCTACAGTTCACATAGCGCTAATACCCTTGGGAAAGGTATGAAACCAACTACTCTCAATCCAGCTATGCGTAAATAGTAGGGCAGACTGGGCTCTTTAACCTTCTTCATTTCCTAGACCTTCAGAACTGGAACTTCATCATTTAACATCATACCCCGAACATGAAGACCCTCAGCCACCGCCTTCTATCACCTAAAAGGGTTGGGGTTACCATAAGGGCAATAGGATCGGGACAATCATGTTGGTGCTAGGGCTTGGCGTGACCAGCCGATTGATCCGAGGGGCCGCTCCGACCACCCGTTTGGTCAAAGTAAGACATAGACTGCTCGGCCACCAGGATTCCGTCCTTAAGCATCACGGGTCACCCCCCCCCACACACACACAGCCAACAGGTGGCCTCATTTGGGGGGTACAGAGGTGCAGTTGGTGTATTCTAAAGCCCCACCGACAGGACTGGCTCTCACCTTGTAGCCTTGAGCTAGATAAAGCTAAGGTTAAATATAAGTTTGACTTGCTTGTAGTGACTAATTGCATTAACGTTGTTCATCATCGTCACTAGAGGTCTCTGTTCGAGACAAGGTAAATACCGGAAACTCAACTTTCACACCCCGTTTTTTGTTTTATTGGTCCGGTTTAGCTCAGTCGATAGAGCACCCGTCTAGGAATTGCGAGGTTCCTGGTTCGATACCGGTCCCCGCCAACTCAGCGCATGGATAACACAGATTGGATAATTTGATCTGTGCGGTAAAGTGGGGAGCTGACGGTAGGCGTGGTGCTCCACCTCAGCAAAAACTATCTCCCTTGTCTAGCGCTAACGAAAATAGGATAGATTCCCTCGCTGTTCAGCTGATACTGAAGGTTTTGTTTTAGCGAGTAAACTTGAGGGATTTTTTTTCGTAAATTTAAGATTTCTATTTTCTTCAAATTCTGTTGGCGGGGTTTAGAATATGCTGACTCTCTCCTCTGCAGAGGAGTAAGATGGGTGTGTCCTAAACTGCGTCTGATGGTGAGGCTCCAATTCTAGAGATTTGGGGAGTGTGGAGTACTCATTTCATTGCCATCACCCGAGGTCCACTCTGAGTGACAGCACCTGTACGAGTCAAATACATATGTATAAAATTATTCGTATTCGATGGGAAAAAAAAAAAGAAGAAAAAAAGAAAGAAAAACTAAGAAACTGCACAAAATGAAATATGAACGCGAATATGAACGCGATTCTCTAACCTCCAGGTTGATATGCCATTAAAAAAGGAAAAAAAACGAGAATGTTTATTTTAAAAGCAGACAGACCTTCTATATCTGGTAGACTATTGCAGCACAATCTTTCTATATCTCTATGCCTTCGTGTCTCACACAGTCCCATATTAGTGTTGTGATACTAAAGTCATGATTGTTATAATCCACGTACCAACATGGTATTTACCGTTCAGTTCCTTTGTGTGGAGGGTTAAAACTAGGTAAAAACGTCTGGCTAAGTCAACATGCCAGGGGTTTGAGTGCTTCTGTGCTACTTCGATATCTCCGGGTTCTAAGAGCTGCTGAGAAAAGTACCCTTCCTCGAAGGAAAGTGGAGGAAAAAAAGTATACCTACCACAAAAAAAACCTCAACCACCACCGTTTAGCATATAAATGATAAAAAGAATTGGGAGTTTGCCATAAGGGGGGTGAGACAATCATATAGGTGCTAGGGCTTGACGTAGCCAGCCGATTGATCGGAGGTGGGCCTCTCCGATCGCCCATCTAGCCAAAGTAAGAGCCAAAGTTGAACGTTATAGATTGTTCAGCCACCAGGATTCCGTCCTTAACAATAGCAGGTCGCCACCCATGGCCATCAGAGGTTTACCCCTCTGCAGAGGTACAGTTGGCGTATACTACTACCCAGCCGACAGGGCTGTACTGAAAATGCTGTTTCGCATAAATATCTTGCTACAAAAGGTAGCAGCATTTTGACTGTCTTTTGAGACAATAATGGATACTCAGAAGCCATGCTAAGCCAACATTTTGGGGAGTGGTTGCTATTTAAACTGAATGATTAGAGGTGTGTACTACTAAGTAGAAATATGAATTTGTGGTTCTATCTTTAATCGGATTATATCAATTTTCAAGACACCCTTGCAGCGTCTGCGGAACCCTGATGCTGTGGTTCGCAGACTATAGTTTGAAAACCACTGAGATAGGGACACTGATTATCGTGTGGCGGGTGTACCGTTGGGATCGTCCGGCGAACCTCTTTTTTGAGAAGCAAATAAATATTGGTGGCGATCTTCTGTGGTTAAGAGACGTATGGAACAAAGCAAAAACAAAACAAAACAATAAAGAACAACAAAAAAAACAAACAAAAGACAAAACAAAACAAATAAACAAACAAAACAATGTGAAAGGGGTATAAGAATAGCAAAAGGCTTATCTGGCATGTTCAGAGACAGCGTTTCTACTGTTCAAAGAACAGAGGCAAAAGAGATCGAGAATGGGTTCCTGAAAATAATTTTTTTTTGAGAAGCAAATAAATATTGGTGGCGATCTTCTGTGGTTAAGAGGCGTATGGAACATAGCATAAAAAAAATGAATAAAAAAAAAAAAATAAAAAATAAATAAACAAAACAATGTGGAAGGGGCATAAAAATAGTCAAAGGCTTATCTGGTATGGTCAGAGACAGGGTTTCTACAGTTCAAAGAACAGGGGCAAAAGAGATCGAGATTGGGTTCCTGAACTTTTTTTTGTGAAACAAATGTATTTGTTTATTGTCTCCTTACAGCTTTGTTGACCATTATAGACGTCATATGCTCATTTGTTCGTCTATGATCCAGCCCCCTCTCAACATCATAATCAATTTTCATAAAATTCATATCTTTAAAAAGTAAGAAAAACCTGATATATATATTTACCAACCCCTCCGCATGAGCAGGATGCGACACAAGGTCAATTTCTTAACCGGAGTTCAACAGGTTTGAATTTAGAGTTTTCCTTCTCCTAGACCGGTTGCCTAACTAAGGTTAAAAAGCCCAATCTGCCCTACTATTTATCCATAGCTGGAGGGAGAGTATGATTCATACCTTTCCCAAGGGTATTAGCGCTAAGTGAAACGCAATTAACACATCCAGGATTTGAACTCGGGACGTCGAGTCCCTTTCCCATGTCTTTAACCATTACACCAGCCACTTCCATATCAGAAAAAACCTGATATAAGAATTATTTGCCTCGAATGGCTTTTGCTATTGCAGACAGTGTAAGTTTCACTGCATCAAATCATCTAAAAAAGATGTTCAATATTATTTCACTTACGAAACTTTCACAGTCGGTCAAGCATCCACCTAAGAACCACAAGGTTCCGAGTTCAATACCGACCATCTCCAACTCAACGCATAAGTAGCACAGCTAGGATCTGTGTCGTAAAGTGGAAGCTGATAGGCGTGTCGCCCATCCCAGACGCAAAAATAATCTCCTGGTCTAACGCTCATGAAAAGGGGATAGATTCCCTCGCTATCCGGCTAATATCGACAATACGCCACTCCGCTGGTTTTTATTAATAGTAATGTATTAGTAGGACCTGTGGATATACCATAGTATGATTATTTAATTATTACAACGTTTGCTATATTTATTTAAGAGCTATTGCAATACTTCAGTGTGTAAAAAGTATGATAATAATTATCTAACCGCCTCTCACTCTTTTTTCTTTCTTTCTTTTCATCTTTTCATTATGTTCGATTGAAACATAATAGCGTTATCGCTTCCGCGCGCTCACCACTCTCTCTATCTTTTCCCTAAGCTCTTTCTTTCTTTCTTTCTTTCTTTCTTATTATATTTTTTCTGTGTAGCATTTCCTTTTTCTTGCTCTTTTTTTCATAATAAAAACAGAATGGTCCATTATTTAGCTACGGGGATGACACTCATACGAGTAAAGTAAAGTCGTCGGGGTGGTCTGAAGTCAGTATCAGCTAATCAGCGAGAGAGTCTATCCCTTTTTCACTGGCGGTAGAACAAGGAGATTGTTTTTTGCGTCTGAGACAGAGCGCCACACCTACCATCAGATCCTCACTTTACCGCACAGATCCCTGTGCAACTCATACGCTGAGTTGGCGAGGACTGGTATCGAACTAGGAACCTTGTGGTTTCTAGCTGAATGCTCTACTGACTGAGCTAACCCGGCCCTTACGGTGGACATGTACATCAGTACTATTTCCTCTTTTACTACTTGTCTGTCACGGTATTCTCCCATGAAACATAATCGAAAAAAAAAGGGTCTCTTTTTTTATTAAGACTATCTTAATACTAGACAAAACCTGACTCATTTGGTAGATAATCGAGATTAGGGAAAAGGGACCATATGACCTTTAGGCACCGCTTTTGCGATCTCGTTTTTAAGGACATTTTTTTCATTTACACCGTCAAAATTCGGTTGTTTGTTAGGGGTTAGGGTTAGGGTTTAGGGTTAGGGGTTAGTTTTATAATTTAAAAAAAGACTCTAAAAATCGTCTGTTAACAAACAATCAGGTTTTGACAGTGTAAATGAAAAAAATGTCCTTATGAAACGAGATCGCAAAAGCGGTGTCTAAAGGTCATATGGTCAGGGAAAAGGGAGTTAGCAAAGCGAATAAAATTTTTTAAATAATAACGGCCGGACGAAACCTTAAAATCATTTTGTGAGCTTTCTAAGAAAGGAAATGTTTGACCTCATTTAAGTTACGGGTTGCTGGTTGTGAAATTTAACATTCCAAATTCTCCATCTCTCTCTCTCTCTCTCTCTCTCTCTCTCTCTCTCTCTCTCTCTCTGTGTTTCTGTCTCTGTCTCTATCTATCTCCCCCCTCTCTCTCTCTCTCTCTCTCTTTCTCTCTCTCTACTCTCCAGAGAAATTAACATTATATAACGAAGAGGTAGTCAAGACATACATAGAGGGAAAGAAAGAGATAGACACAGTAAGAGATTGGTCGGTTTTTGACTTAATTGCAAATTACGACTAATGAGAACCAATTAAAAAAGATTTTTTCCAAACATAATTCAATCCTAAAAGTAAGGAATATTTTAGTATAATTTTCATGTCATTAAACTAAACAGTAAAAAAGCCTTTAGGAAGCAAAAGTTGATTAACTCAGTTTTAGTATAATAACGGATATCTTATAATGCGTACGCTTTTTAATGCAATCCTTAAATTATGTACGTACCACAAACTTTTCACGTAATTTACTACATATGTCTATATATAACAAGGCCATAAACACACCTAGTATTGGGAAAAAAAGGATTACTTATCTGCCATTGACACCAAGGGCGAATCAGCCAATACGGAGATTGGCGCATAAATTGAATACCTGTTATGGTCTCTTGTAGTGATGAGGATCACGGCAGTAACACGTATCTCTCAGATCTAAATGGAACTCAGCAGATAAATCTTGCCGCAAACGCCATTAAGTTTGCAAATTGTATTTTTGTGAATATATGTTTTTTATCTTCATTTTTGTTGTTGAGTCTTTTTCCTCCGAATTTAATTGCCTTTAATCTGGGAAAATATATGGTGCCCAGCAAAAAAGACCATTCTAGCAAAGGTTGCGATTGAAAATTCACTATGAAGCTGCGAATAACCTTACCTTTCCCGGGTATTACCGGGTATTGTAGCTAGTAATTTAATAAAGTTAAGTTTATACAAGAGGTCATTCAAGTATATTTAATATAGAATAAGCATCATTCAGCGAGTATGCAATTAACGTACATAAAGAAATAAGAAGCAGAACAAAACAAAATAATGAAATGAATAAAATGAAAACATAAAAAGATCAATTATTGTACATAAAAGATCAGAAACATAAAACAGAAAACAAGAAAATAAAACAATCAAAAACTATACAAAGACAATCCATACAATTGGAAATGTTAGAAAATAAATTTGAGCATCATAGACTGAGTATTTCAGGTCAAGTTTCAATCCAAACATTAATTGGTGTCAAAGAAAATGCCAATGCAAAGAATTCACAATCTCTATATCCATACTCATGTTCTTTAAAAGTACAACCGTTATCATCTTACAACACCCTCTGGTTAAAAACGAAACCATCCAAGATGAAATGTTAAAATGTAAATCCGGATTATCTGGTGTTGCTCATCTGCCGAATTCCTATTTCTTATGAGTGTCATCACTTCAGCTAAATAATAGACCATTCCGTTTTTATCATAAAGAAAAGAAAGGAAGAAAAAGCAACTTTCAAAGCAATCACACATTAACTGGTGACAAAGCGGCCTGTGTCAGGTGGCTTCAGCCACTGAACCCGGAATTTCAAATTAACGACGTGATCCCAGCGGTATTGATTTAAAGGGGCAGGGCTGGTTTTATTGTCCGGTGCCTGAGTTTTCACCTCCCTCTTTCAAGGAACTTCGCTTGGTGGGTGGCCCCACATTAAATGGGCATTTGTGTCTTGCGCGAAAAATACAAGAAAACGCCAATTGAAAGAGTCCGCAATGTATATATTAATACTCGACCTAAAAGTACGACCGTTATCATCTTGTAACACCCTCTGGTTAAAAATAGCACCGTCCAAATCGTCTATGATGAAATGCAAAAATGTAAATCCTGAGTATCTGGTGCTGCTTAACCGCCGAATTCTTATTTCTTATGAGTGTCATCACCTCAGCTAAATAATGGACCATTCCGTTTTTATTATCAAGAAAGAAAGGGAAGAAAAAGGACATGTTACACAAAAAATAACAAGAGAGAAAGAAAGAGAGTAAGGGAAAGATATATATATAGAGAGAGAGAGAGAGGGGGGGGGAGAGAGTGAGGGCGCGCGGAAGTGATAAAACTAATCTGTTTCAATCGAACATAATGAAAAGATGAAAAGAAGATAAGAAAGAAAAAAGAGGAAGAGAGGGTTAAACTAAGATCAAAATATTGAACTATTTGTAATAGCTCTTAAGTAAACATATCAAACGTTGTAATAATTAGATTACCATACTGTGGTATATCCACAGGTCCTGCTTGTATAATATCATTATAGTATAACTACAAAATTACTTAATCTGCTGCTCATGCGAAAGGGTTGGTATATATATATATATATATATATTATAATAATGGTACACAGTAATAACCTACTCGAGTTTCACCATAAGGATTTCAGGGTTAAATCCACTGGATTAATCAAGATGTTGATTAATTGCAGTCGATTGAACGTGACTGCAATTAATCAATATCTTGATTAATCCAGTGGATTTAACCCTGAAGATCCTTATGGTGAAACTCGAGTAGGTTATTACTGTGTACCATTATTATAATAAATTTGCTCTACTCACGTATTGAGCACTTTATATTTGTTATACCGCTGTCTTATCATTGTGAAACTTGCATCAACTAACCATTGTGACCATTTTCACCGGTAAATCACCTTTTCCACAAATACAGTATATATATATATATATATATATATATATATATATATATAAATCGTTTGAGGAAATGATAGACAACCAAATCATCATCCATTTAACAGTGGGTATACAAAAATATGTGACGTCACAATAAAGTACACTCGTATCGCCACGTATTACCCAATGCCTGCAAGTAAATTTTATAACATTTTCATACTTACGCTCAGCCAACCTAGCGAGCCACACTCAAAACTCATGGTAGACTGATTTGTTTAATCAAACATGAACTAAGATATATGTCAGTGAACACACCGATGCATTTCTCGCCAGAAATACAAAATACACACTAAGGTCGATTATGGCATACTTAATATTTCATACTTGAGTTTCTAGGACGCACATGAATATCTTGGGGTCTATTGTTACGGGGGTAATCACAAAAGTAAGGTCTCTAAAGCGCTGGGGACGCAGGGAAATAGTTCGTGCGGCTATTGGAGAATAGAATAAGAATAAGAATAAGAAATTTATTTATCAATAGTAGGTACAAGTTATAAAGAATAAGTAAAAGAAAAACTTTATTTTTGTTAAACTACTATTGAAGGGAGGCCATGCCTAGTAGCGTGAAGCTAAGCCCATGGACATGACCACCCTTGGACGCTCACAGGAAACGATACAAGACACACCAGACAACACAAACATATAGATATATATCATGAGACAAATTAGCCGTGTGAGAATCTAAATGCAAATCTGTTGTTTTCTAAGAGGCAATAAAATGCTTTTTCAAAAGTTTTTAAGGACAAAATAATTTACCGAAACAAGCTTCACCTTTTCCTCCTTTTCTTCATCAAACAATACCGACTGAACAGTGTTCCAAGAATTAAGTGCATTAAAACGAATCGAATTATGCCCAAAACTAACCGTGTTGATGATAGGGAAATTAAACAAACCAGTTTGGTCAGCACAAGTGACCTGAGCATGGGTGAAGTCAACTTACAACATCAGAGGCAATTTAATGTATGCGTGTCTCTCTGTTTTGATTTTATTTCTTTGTTTAATAGAATATCAACCATCATGGGTTATTTAATGCCAAAGCCATCCCTGTAGAACAAGGATCACCAAACTTTTTTCATGGTGGGCCGGATAATTTAAAAAATAACGAGCGCGGACCACATTATTATTATGTTCAATATGTTCTAGCCAGAACGAAAGCTCTGAGAAAAAGATGTAAAACAAAATTTATATTTCCATGTTATATTCATGGATGAGTGTGTTGCATACCTCTTTTTTTACTTACTTCTATTCTTCTTCTTCTGACGTCCTTGATATCTTCAGTTCTTCTAGGTCTCTTCTAACATGTCTACTTCACATTGGTGACTTCGTCTTGGTGGTCGGTCGCACTTAACTCATTTCTTCTTCTAATCAGTCTTGTTACCAAGACATTCATTAATCACAGGACCGTATTATTTTTCTTAAACTTTTATTTACTTAACTAACATTTCATGTAACTAAATATCTGACTAAATAGCGTGCGTATGCAGAGTGAGTTACAGTTAAGGCAGGACATCTTCACTGCCTGACGTCCAACTGAAAACTGAGGACCCAACCAGGTCCCACGTGACTTCACGTATTTCGCAGGCTTTCTGTACTATTCCATAGAAAGTCCCGCCCGTGATATGAAAAGGGCCATCCCCCCAGAAATACAGGGGATTGGCAATAATCTTATGCAACCGCATAGATTATGTAACAAGTGGCGTAAGATGCACAAAAACAAATTTAATCAACATATTCATTTTCAAAAACATTATCAAAGAACGCAACATTAGCAGAATGGTTTTGTAAGATTTATGAAACCGAAGTTTTCCTTTCAAGATGTTTGGTTTGGAATTGCTACATCTAATCAAGAGAATTGGAAACACTGATGTATTTATGTTGTAAACTGGATCATACAGCATTTAGTATACTATACTATCGAATACATATGTGTAGGAAGCGCGTGGTGTAATGGTTAAAGTCATGGGAAATGGATTCGTCGCCCCGAGTTCAAATACTGGACGTGGTAATTGCATTTCACTTAGCGCTAATACCCTTGGGAAAGGTATGAATCCTACTCTCCCTCCAGTTATGGGTAAATAGCAGGACAGATTGGGTTCTTTAACCATGGCTAGGTAACCAGTCTAGGAGAAGGAAAACTCAGAATTCAAACCTGTTGAACTCCGCTTAAAAAATTGACCTTGTGTCGTATCCTGCTCGTGCGGAGGAGTTGGTAAATATATATACTATCGAATACAATAATATTAAACATATCTATTTAACCCATAGACGGTACCCTAACACAGTGGTTCCCAACGTGGGGCATATGCCCCACAGGGGGTAATTTGATTTTAAAAGGGAGCAATTGAGACTAACAAGGTTCGGGTCGAAATATATGTAACGTGATTATGAAGGTCCACCGGAGTTTGATGGTGGAAATAAAACTGTGAACCGACTTTTATAGAAAGAGAGGAAGAAGAAATAAGAGAAAGTAAAGGTCAAAAAAAGGAGTAGTGGACACACAACGGGTTGCCGGTAATTTGATCGAGGTATGACCCCCGGAAGAGGAATTGAAAGTTGACCGGAAGCGGAAGTCATGTGGTCACGAGGAACGAGAAAGAAGAAAATCGCTCATTTTTTTTGCTTTCCGGCGGCGTAGTATTCGGACGGGTCTGCTGGTCCCTAGTTTGGGACAGCGAGATAGTTGGTACTATGTTAACAGGTATAGGAATTTAACAGTGTCCTCTCTCTCTCTTTCTCTCAATTTCCTTCTCTCCGGAACAGAGCCCACGACACGAGCCTAAAAATAAATGCTAAGCCCTTGTGACGATATATCTCACGTGTTGTACCTTTTTTATCGACAATGACGACCGCCACGTAACAAATCCCTTTTTGGTACCGTGACCATATTATCATATAACATATAGAAAATTTCTCTCTTTATTATTTTTGTCTTTTGTTTATTTCATTTTTACTTTTCATAGATGGCTTATTCTTTTAAACCTTGCTTAAATTAAGGTATTGACATTTAAGCTTCTTCAGCTTCAACTGAGTTCACTTTTTGAATCAAAAGAATTATATATTGGGTAATCCCATGTCAAATCACCCATGTCACCCACCCTTAATTTTTTTTGAAATATTGTCCTGGTGGGGATTAATGTTAAAATTAAACAATTCCCAAAATTTGAGCTTCCAATTCCAAAATTTAGCGGAGTTATGTCGATTTTTAGCTCTCGTCGCGAAAAATGGCGACTATATATTTTTGTCTGTAGAATGAGTTCTAGAGCTTCCCTACTTCTAAAAATTACTTCATAATAGCATTTTGGCGCAAGGAATCCAAAATGCTCTAAAAAAAGTCTTAAAGTCAACCAATGTCAAGTATTGATGATTTCTGATTTTTTCATAGCAAGATCAATATCCCGATGTGGCACTGAATCTATGACAACTTTTTTCTATATTATTATTTCACATATATTGAACATTATTTGTACTAAAAAGATAGTTTGATTTTTGCTAACAAATTAAATTTGACATGGAATTCCTCTATTACCAAATGAGGAGACATCAGGATTTTAGAAATGATTAGGGGAGGCATGGCAAAATAAGGTTGGGAACCTCTGCCTTAACAGGTATTATCACTCCGGATCGGTTTGAACTTGGGAGTAAATGAAAGGGTACTACAAACTTCTCATAACTCCAGATGTAGTTTTGTGTCATACCCAGAACATTTCTTTTTGTGGGGTGGGGGGTCTTACATCTCTGAAGAGATTACTGTCGGCATATTCTAAGCCTCGGCGACAGATTATTCAAATATTTTGTTATGTATTTATACCCCATTCATGATTCGCTATCTATAGAATCTTGTTAAAAATGTATATAAGAATTATTTCTATTGTATACAATAATTGTATAATTAAAAAATCTCTCTCTTTTCTTTTTCTTTTTTACGAGCATCACCGGGCATTTCTGTTAGAACTTCACTATTGACACACATGGCCGAACAGACAGCATTTCAATAAAACAGAATTCAAACTGGCCTACGTGAAATCCACACACCAGAAAACAGTGTGTGCAATCACACTTATATAAAAAGGCAACTACAAAACAATGGTACGTATACAAAAGGTAAAACAAAAAAGTACTAAATTTGGTAGAACAGTACATTGGTCAATATTTTAAGACATACTGAGCCGAACAACTAAAAAATATACAGACATCATTTATCGGTTAGGTTGGTTGGTTGGTTGGTTGGTTGGATTTTACGGCATGTCAACCAATTGGGTCATTTTATGCCGAAGACGTTTCTATTTTATTTCTTGGTTGTGAAGTACGATTATTATCTGTGGTTGGTTGGTTGGATTTTACGGCATGTCAACTCTTTGGGTCATTTTATGCCGATGACGTTTCTATTTTATTTCTTCTTTGTGAAGTACGATTATTATCTGTGGTTGGTTGGTTGGTTGGATTTTACGGCATGTCAATCCATTGGGTTATTTTACGCCAAAGACCTTTTGTTTTATTCATTCTTGATGGGTACTCAGTTTATTTTAAAATTCTCTGGGGGCTTACAGTACCTACTGTTGCGAAAGTGATCACCCAATTATGTATTGAACAAGCTCATCTCTGCTTAACTTCGATGATCTAGAAGAAACCGCTGCGTTCAGCGTGACTTGCTCATAATATATCGAGAACTGTTACGGAAAAACTGCCTAACAATTATAAGTTCTCCTTTATACTTTTGAATATGCACACGACCGGATTGTTGATTGGTTGGTTGGGTTTTACGGCATGTCAACCCTTGTTGGGTAATTTTATGCCGAAGACGTTTTGTTTTATTCATTCTTGATGGGTTCTCAATTTTTTAAGATATATTTTTTAGAACTGATTTTGTTCTATCTAACCTATAGATGGGACCCTAACAGGTATTACCACTCCGAGTCAGAGTGGACACGAGGGGTTCAAAGTTCCGTGATGACCCCCGATTACGACAAGAACGTTCTCGAGTTCGAAAAGAAGATTTCCGAGTTCGAGAAGGCTCCCTAGTCCCTAGTAACAATGAAGATGAGGACAATAGTCCGAATAATCCTAATAATCGTAATTATTAATAAATAAACTAGAAGAAAGAAATAATTTGGACGGAGCGCGCAATAATCCCATAGATGTTGTAGAGAAAATATTCTGAGAAATTTCTCAGGCTCTTCCACATGATGATATATTGAAGTGTTTACTGATGGTTCAAGGTGTATCATATTTACCGAATAAATTAAAAAAATACGTCAACTTTAGTCTTGAAAAAGTTTAAAGATCTATCTTATGAGTCAAGCATTTACAAGGAAGCAAATTATTTCTTACTTTCGCGCGAAAATTCCTGGGAAATTTAAAACGGGTCTTATGCCTAATTTCACTCTATCAGTCAGATTTTCTTTTTTTTTTCATAAATTCAATTTTTGGTCGAAATTGCTGAAGACTGTCGTCTCTAAAATAAAATGACAAATAAAATAATAATAATAATAATAATAATAATAATAATAATAATAATAGAAAAAGAATAAAAATAAGATTGGAAAAAAAAAGATTGTAAAATCTGGAACTTAGAGGAATAATTGAGACAATCCAGAATACTGCACTGCTGCAATAATACTGGAGACCTGAGGAGACTTGTTGTCACTCAGACTTCAGTGAAAGACCATCAGCTAACGCTGACGTGAAAAACTCAAAAGGAGTGAACAATAATAATAATATGCAATTAAACAAAGCGCGTTGTATTTCAAAAAATTTCATGGAATCCTCTAGTTAAACACACACACACACACACACACACACACACACATACATATATATATATATATATATATATATATAATCCAAAGATCATGTGAATAAATTTTCCTTACGACATAGTAGTTTTTAAAATGTCGTAGTTTGCAGAGCTCAATGTGTGCACTTATTGTCAAAGTCACAGAGCACACACACACACACACACACACACACACATACATATTAACATAAGATCTTTTTACGTGGGATTTTTATGGGGCATCCAGCGAGGATTACTATTCAGGTGAAACGGATCTGCAAGACCAGCTTGCAAACATTATACCACTTTGTTTTTTTTAGGGGTGTTTTTTTTCCCTCTACCCAGGTGACCCCGGGTAGTCGCTTCTAGTATATAATAAACTAATCAATATGGAAGCGCAAAACAATCATTTTTTCAGGCCAGATTAACATAAGGTCTTTTTACGTGGGGATTTTTATGGGGCATCCAGCGAGGATTAAACTCTCTATTCAGGAGTAACGGATCTGCAAGGCTAGCTTGCTAACCATTTTACCACTTTTTTCTCTCCTCTACCCAGGTGACGCCGGGTAGTTGCTTCTAGTATATAATAAACTAATCAATATGGAAGCGCAAAACAATCATTTTTTCAAGCTGGGTTAACATAAGGTCTTTTTTTACGTGGGGATTTTTATGGGGCATCCAGCGAGGATTAAACTCGCTATTCAGGAGTAACGCATCAACAAGAGTAGCTTGTTAACCATTATACCACTCAGTTTTATTTTTTTGTTTTTTTTCTCTTCTATCCTGGTGACGCTTCTAGTGTATAATAAATCAGCGGTATGGATAATTGATCTGCAAGACTAGTTAGCTAACCATTATACCACTCGTTTTTTTCCTCCTCCTCTACCCAGGTGACGCCGGGTAGTCCCTTCTAGTATATGATAAATCAGCGTTATGGCTAACCATCCAACATCCTAATAAGCGGAAGAATGTAGATGTGTGTGTGTGTGTGTGTGTGTGTGTGTGTGTGTGTGTGAAGCATCATATGTCGTTAGAAGTAAGTAAAAGAGTCCAATACAATTCCGTATTATCTGCTCTGCTAGTTCCTTGATTACTACCAGTATAATGCTTCAAGAAACCGACGGAAATGGAAAGACAATACTTTTGGCGGTGATTTAGTAGGACGCCAAAATATTCAGCGACTATCCATTCTAAAAGAGGTCAAAGAACCGGGGTCAAATATCACGAAATAATTAAGCGCATCTGGAATCAGTAGGCTTATGTCAATCATTTCTCTTGCTCTATCAAGCATCTTTTTCTGTGTTGTCTTTTTTATTGGTGCGACTGTTGTAGAGTAGGCAACACCCCTTCGGCACTCTACAGATAGACTGGTTCATAAGCACAAAATAGCCTACGATTAAAGTAGATTAACTAGCTGAATAATGTTCAGACTGACTTTGCTGCGTTGGCTATACCGAATGCCCCTCCTCTTTTAGTGTGAGTTTGTCTTGTTAATTGTTTGTACTTATTTGTTCTGTGTTTGTATGTATCCGTTCAGCACCGAATGCTGGTGCTTAATAAATGTGTTAAGCACACCATTCATCTGTGTATCTTTCTATCTCGCGATACATCAATGACTAAATTAACCAAATACAACAGTGAAAATCCGGAAAAGGCTCTATTACTTTTTTTGATACAGGAATATAAATAATAGAGTCAACGCGCAGTTCTCCAACTGTATAACTAGCGACTCAACAACAAATACTACTACGTAATTCAACTGCGAATAACCTCGCGTATTCGTATCTTTATATGTGTTCTGTTGGGAAAGGTATGCATCCAACTATTCTCCCTCCATCTATGGGTAAATAGAAGGGCAGACTGTGCTCTTTAACCTTTGTCATAGTCTAGGAGAAGGAAAACTCTGCTGTTAAACTCCGTTGTTTTGTTTTGTGGTAACATGTTGATTTTGTATGGTTGAGGAACTCTTGAAAATAACATTCTTTTTCCAAATTCCTGTGCCTGATAATTCTCAGAAAGTTTTGTATTTATATATATAATATATATTATATATATATATATATATATAACATCGAGGTAGACGGTTCGTGTAATGGTTCCGTAATCTTCGCAGTCTCAGGGTATTTGCCTCTCATCCCACTTATGAGGGCGTGACACAAGGACATTTTCATGTGGCACACCAAAAGCCAAAGCTCATAGGTGGTAGGCACAAAAATGCGTTGATCCCGTCGGCATTCCCCCTCGAGGGGGCGCCTCAAGCACTGGGCAATAAACCCAGCCCTGTCCCTTTAAATCAAGCGGACAGGTATTGCCTGGGGGGGATAGCCCCCCTCCTGGATCAAACGCTGTTAATTTTACTTAGCCGCCACAGAGGCCGAAGCACTTTGGAGCAGGCTCCGCAATTACTCCGATGCTCCTAAACAGCAAAATATAAATAGTTCTGGACCAGCGCATTCACTCTCTATAAAAGGTAAGTTAGGCTAGTCCACAACAAAACTCGAACTCTCTTCTGTCGATCCTATTTTCCTTTTCTTTTTAAACGAGGAAATGCTATGGGGGGGGTCACTATAATAAGATAGGAATCAAGGGGACGGACTAATTTAAGCGATAGAACCGAAGAAAAGGAAAAAAATCGATTTATGCTGACGAGAGCCTCCGTCGAAACACGAACTCTCTTCTGTCGATCCTGTTTTCCTGTACGATAACCGTTACGCAATCCTCGCACCGTCCGACGCATTCAAGAATGTCAGTCGACTGATCTCATTGTAGCCTGACAGAGATTACACGAACGCATTCCTGACATTCTAGTCATTTGAAAATAACGTCCTTATGTACTCTGGGTGGCCCGGTTAACACAGGTACATAATTCAGTATTATCTCTCTCTCTCTACTTCTCTCTGCCCCTCTCACTCTCTATATATCTATCTCTCTGTCTCTCTGTGTGAAGGTTACACTCTGTCAGTGCTGCTAGTACAATTATATATTATCGCTTCCTTCTTCAATAAGTTCAATTCGAAAAGAGATGCCAGTCGCTGACGGACATTTAAAAGACAGTCCTCGTTTCTTTATATCATAACTGAGTGATATTCAACAGACACACACGCACGCACACACACACACACACACACACACAACACACACACACACATATATATATATACATATTTAATTACACTTATATAAATGTACATATATACATAAATTTATTGCGTATCAACTTCGTTCTTGTGAAAGTTCTTTTTTTTTTGGGGGGGGTATATCATGAACAAGCGAACAAAAACAAAAACAGAACAATAAAAGAATTTCAATATCCAGCCGTTGTTCTGTCCCTGGTTCGATTGATTTTTCCAATATTTCGGGTGACATTCACCCTTTATCAAGGTATTATTTGATGAAGTGAAATTAAAAAAATGCGAGAAAAAAAAAATTCATTTGATTGGATTCGGCGTTGTTTAGCCGTTATTTTTCTTTAGAAATTGTGTGACGTATCTCACCCGAAATCGACCACGGCAATTCATCGTTCGAAATTTGGCATGACTTTGATCGTGAAAGTCAACGCGCAACCTAATGAAAAATAAAGAATAAATAAAAGATAAAATAAATAAAAATACGATATTACGTCAAATTCCATATAGATACATATACATATAAAAGTAAAAGTAAGTAAAGTCGACGGGGTGGCCTATTGTCGGTATCAGCCAGACAGCGAGGGAGTCTAACCCCTTTTCACTAGCGCTAGACCAAGGAGATTGTTTTCGCATCACACCTACCATCAGCTCCTCGCTTTACCGGACAGATCCCTGTGCTACTCATACGCTTAGTTGATGAGGGCTGTTATCGAACCCGGAACCTTGCGATTCCTAGCCAATTGCTCAATCGAACAATGTACACACACACACACACACACACACACACACACACACATATATATATATATATATATATATATATATACAAGGTGTGTCAAAAAAGTATTGAGATTTTTTGTACTTTTTGACATACCTTGTATTCTGAAAAAAGTGAACGTTCCATTCATTGTTAATTTCTATCTTGGTAAACACAGCTTAAATCTGGATACCTTTATGCCACATCTTGTATATATATATATATATATATATATATATATATATATATATATATATACATTTTAAAAGATATTCCGGTCCAGAACGTGAGCGTTGTTTGAGTCTCTCGTGCCAAACGGTTACTATTCCCTCTTTCTTTCATAAATATAGCTACCCTTGAGGAAGACCGTTTTATTAAAAGGTCGAAACAGATATCTATCAGCATACTACTATTATCATTTGTTTTTTCTATCTATTTTCAATCATATATATATATATATATATGTGTGTGTGTGTGTGTGTGTGTGTGTGTGTGTGAGAGAGATTATGTGCTTAATTAAAGTCATACCTAATTTTGTTAATTAGTTAATTATAACTAAATGAATTAGGCGTGCATATCGGTTTAAATGTAAAGCGTAAACAAATCGATGAGGCCTAATGGGCTGAAATGTACATGCAGAGATGACTTTTTCTCGATTTGTTTACGCTTTACATTTAAACCGATATGCACGCCTAATTCATTTAGTTATAATTAATTAATTAACAAAATTAGGTATGACTTTAATTAAGCACATAATCTCCCACAAATTGTCGGCCTTCGCCATTTTCAAACACACACTGACTACTTCATATATATATATATATATATATATATATATATATATATATATATATATATATATATATATATATATATATATATATATATATATTAGGGTAGCGTGGACATGGCGTCAACGGCGCTTGCTTAATGACAGTTTTTCACCTATGCGATTATTCAAACCAATACTTATAGGTGATAGGGCTTGATGTGACATTGATTGGATGGGGCCTCTCTGACCAGTTCGAAGTTCGATTCTCAGTTGGTGTCCCATACTTGCAGCCTTATGCCAATTCTGAACTGCATCTAGTTTTAAGAGGGCGTCGTGTGGTCTATTTAATTGGTTTTAACGGCATGTGGAACCGTCTAGGGTTATTGTATGCATAAAGATAAGAGAATTGCGTACATTTGCATTTGTTGTGTAGTTTTTTTCTTGAGAGTTTTTAGACACCATCATAAGATATCAAGTGTTCCTATCTAATACTAATAATTTATGCACAATTATATGGTTTCAAGTATTCCTACCTAATACTAATAATTTATACACAATTATATGGTTTCAAGTATTCCTATCTAATACTAATAATTTATGCACAATTATATGGTTTCAAGTATTCCTATCTAATACTAATAATGTATGCACAATTATATGTTTCAGTATTCCTATCTAATACTATGCACAATTATATGTATTCCTATCTAATACTAATAATTTATGCACAATTATATGGTTTTATTCTAATACTAATAATTTATGCAATTATATGGTTTCAAGTATTCCTATCTAATACTAATAATTTATGCACAATTATATGGTTTTAAAGTATTCCTATCTAATACATAATTTATGCACAATTATATGGTTTCAAGTATTCCTATCTAATACTAATAATTTATGCACAATTATATGGTTTCAAGTATTCCTATCTAATACTAATAATTATGCACAATTATATGGTTTCAAGTATCTAATATAATAATTTATGCACAATTATATGGTTTCAAGTATTCCTATCTAATATTTATGCACAAGTATATGGTTTCAAGTATTCTTATCCAATACTAAAAATTATATGGTTTCAAGTAATTATTCTTACAAACAGGACCTATGGATATACCACAGTATGATAATTTAATTATTACAACGTTTAATATATGTTTACTGAAAAGCTATTGCTGAATAGTTCAATATATAAAAAGTATAATAATCTTGATTTAACTCTCTCTCTCGATTTTTTATTTTCTTTCCTTCTTTTCATTATGTTCGATTGAACCAGATTAGATTTATCGATTCCGCGTGCTCAACACCCTCTCTATCTTTCCCCTACTCTCTTTCTTTCTTTCTTTCTTTTTCTTTCTTTCTTTCTTTTTCTTTCTTTCTTTCTTTCTTTTTTTTTCTTCTGTATCACATGTCCTTTCGGAAGCGGAAGGGTCCATTATTTAGCCGTGGTGACTACACCCATAAGAAATAATAATTCAGCGGATAAGCGGCACCAGATAATCAGGATTTACATTTTTACATTCCATATTGGACAATTTGAACGGTTTCCTTTTTAATCAAAGGGTATTGCATGATTGTAACAGTTGTAAAATTTAGGAACAATGGTATTAATATATAGAAGAATTAAATGATGATCATTTTTTGCAAACAATTATATGGTTTCAAGTAACTAATAGTAATTCTTATCAAACAATTATAGCTTCAAATAACTATTCTTAATACAACTAATTTACATATAGCTATATGATGTAAAGAATTCCTATCTAATACAAATACTTTCCACACAATTGTAGTGTTTCAAGTATTCCTATCTAATACTAATAATTTATGCACAATTATATGATTTCAAGTATTCCTATCTAATACTAATAATTTATGCAAAATTATATGGTTTCAAGTATTCCTATCTAATACTAATAATTTATGCAAAATTATATGGTTTCAAGCATTCTTATATAATACTAATAATTTATGCACAATTATATGGTTTCAAGTATTCCTATCTAATACTAATAATTTATACATAATTATATGGTTTCAAGTATTCCTATCTAATACTAATAATTTATGCACAATTATATGATTTCAAGTATTCCTATCTAATACTAATAATTATATGGTTTCAAGTAATTATTTCGGTTTGAGAATAGTCATTTGTTTTCGCACATTTATATGGTTTCAAGTTACTAATAACAAACCTTAGTAAACAAATATGGCTTCAACTTTAACTATTTTTAATACAACTAATTTATACAGGTATATGATATCCAATATTTCTATCTAATACAAATAATTTGCACACAGTTAAATGATATTTATTCAGACATAATACAAATAATTGGAACACAGTTATAGGATATCAAGTATTCATATTTAATACAAGTAATTTTTACACAGTAATATGATATCATGTATTCCTATCTGATACAAATAATTAGAACACCGTTATATGATATCAAGTATTCCTGAACAAATAATTGGAACAGTTATATGATATCATGTATTCTTATCTAATACAAATAATTTGGACACCGTTATATGATATCAAGTATTTCTAATACAAATAATTGGAACACAGTTATATGATATCACGTATTCCTGATACAAATAATTTGAACTCAGTTATAAGATATCAAGTATTTCTATCTAATACAAACAATTTGCACAAAGTTATATGATATCAAATATTCCTAATACAAATAATTTGAATACAGTTATATGATAACAAGTATTTCTATCTAATACAAATAATTTGCGCACAATTGTATTGTCATATACAGAAGCCTCCTTTTTGTAGCGGGGTGAGTTGGTGTCTTACACTTCGGTAGGATATACAGTCAGCTTATTCTAAGCCTCGTCGACAGGGTGACCTTTCGTTTAAACTCCATTCCCTTCACTTATAAATGTAATAACAACAATGGTCGCTTCTACTCCAGGCAGTTCGTATTCTTTATTTTTACCGGGTAAAAAAGAAAGAAAAGAAAATGAAAGAAAAGATAAAGATAAAGAAAGAAAAAAGATGGAATCGAGGCATCGATAACTGAATCTCGGCCCACCCCCACCCCCATTCATTAAATGGATCAAACAAATCTCAAATAACGATGCCCTCTACAGCCAGAGGAAATATTTGTCCACAATTCGCGGCCTATTCAGCCAAGAAACTGTTATGGCATTCAAACTGGCACAACTAGTGCAGTCGAAGACGCTGCCCGACGCCATGTCGACATTGCCACGAAAAAAAAAAAAAAAAAAAAAAAAAAAGAAAGAAAAAAAGAAAAGAAAGACAAAACTATAAGACAAAAAAAAAAACTAACAAAAAAAAGAAAAAAAAAGACAAACCAAAACCAAAAAGCCCCTCTAAAAAAAACAATAAAAAAACAAAAAACTAACAAAACAAAACAATGAAAAATCCAACAATAACAAAAAATAAAAAAAATTGCAAGAAAAAAAAAAAGTCAACAAGACAAACGTTGTGATTGTCGAGAATGATGGCAGGTAACACGCTACCCCGACCCCCGACCCCACCTGCAACTCCTACTATCTAACTGCGTCTTCATTGCTGACGGCAGGGGCAGTAGTGTTGTTCGAACTGCATATGTCGCTAGTCTGACCTCTTGGAAAAACATGCACACGGTACACTTGGTCTTAATTGGACTATTCATTTATTGTTCATTGAGTTTTGGGACGGGTGGATGGGGGGGGGGCGCCATATTAACCTTTTAAATTATTTCTTCTAGTTTCTTCTTGGTCGGTGGGAGGGGGGTCTCTTAAAGCTAAACTAGACTGACGATAAATGAAAGGTGAAGGATAGAAAAAAAAGCAGCCGAAAATACTAGACGGTTAATATAAATACAGTGATATAGGTAAATTCAAAATTTCTGTCTCTCCTCTTCTCTTCTCTCAAAAAAAGAGAACGACATTTTTTTTACAATAGGACTGTGGTTAGACACAGTGTTGTATACCCTTTCTTTACTTTCTTCTATTCTTCTTCTTCTGTTCTTCTAACGTCTCTTCTAGCGTCTGGACTTCGTCTTGGTGGTCGGTCGCACTTAACTCATTTCTTCTTCTAGATCAGTCTTGTTACCAAGACATTCATTAATCACAAAACCGTGTTATTTTCTTAAGCTTTTATTAACTTAACTAAACATTTCATGTAACTAAACATCTGACTAACATAGCGCGCGTATGCAGGGAGTTCCAGTTAAGGCAGGACATCTTCTCTGCCTGACGTCTAAACTGAAACTGAGGACCCAACCAGGTCCCACGTGACTTCACGTATTTCGCGGGCTTTCGGTAATCTTCCATGGAAAGTCCCGCCCGTGATATGAAAAGGGCAATCCCTTTAGAAATACAGGGGATTGACAATAATCTTATGCAACCGCATAGATTATGTAACAACAATACTGCCCATAAATAAGTACACCCCTAAAATTAAAAAAAATATAATGAAAGGCTAATTTCTTTATAAAAAAAAGATACCAGAATTTTATTTCTGTTTGATTATTACACAATCAAAAGTGATATTTTCAGTCGTGGTGCAATAGTTAGCAAGCTAGTCTCGTACACCTATTACTACTTCAAAGTTTTATTAAAGTTTCAACAACAGCAAATGTAATGTATGGACAAACAGAAAAACAACGAAATCTAGAAAACAAAGATGGGAAGAAAAACAATTATATGGGGCACTTCAAATGACAAATCGGAGAGGTTGCACATAAAAAAGAACTGGACATGGTTAAAAGAGGAAACCTCAAGAGAGAAACTGAATCACTAATAATTGCTGCACAAAATAATGCCTTAAGAACAAATTATATCAAAGCAAAAATTGATAAGACGCAACAAAACAGTAAATGTAGACTGTGCGGTGACAGCGATGAGACTGTAAACCATGTATTAAGTGAATGTAGCAAACTAGCACAACGGGAACACAAAGCTAGGCACGACTGGGTTGGGAAGGTGATCCACTAGGAATTATGCAAAAATTAAATTTTGACCATACAACAAAATGGTATGTGCATAAACCAGAATCTGTTCTTGAGAATGAAACGCATAAAATTCTCTGGGACTTTGAGATAAGACGGATTACCCTATCCCAGTCAGGAGACCAGACCTAGTGTTGATTAACAAAAAATAAAAAAATAGATAAAAAAGACTGGTGTCAACTGGTGGACTTTGCGGTCCCAGCAGATCACAGGGTGAAGCTGAAGGAAAATGAAAAGATGGATAAATACCTGGATTTACCAGAGAATTGAAAAAGCTGTGGAACATGAGAGTGAAAGTGATACCAATTGTAGTTGGTGCACTTAGAACGGTCCCAATAAACTTTGAAAAAAGACTGGAGGATCTAGAAATCAGAGAAGAATCCAGACTACTGCACTGCTGCAATCGGCTAGAATACTCAGAAGTCTGGAGACCCGAGGAGACTTGTTGTCACTCAGACTCCAGTGAAACACCATCAGCTAACGCTGATATGAAAAACTCAAAAAGAGTGAAAATAATAATTGGAACTATGTGATACAGACGGATCACCAAATCCCAGCTAGGAGACCTGACCTAGTATTAATTAACAGAAAAAAGAAAACGTGTCATCTCGTGCATTTTGCTATCCCGGTGGATCACAGAGTGAAGGTGAAAGAAATCGAAAAAATAGACAGATACTTGGATCTGGCCAGAGAGCTGAAAAAAAAACGGTGGAACATGAAAGTAAAGCTAGTGCCAATGTAATTGTGGTTCCAAAGTGTTTGGAAAAGAGTTTGGAAGAATCAGAAATCCGCAGAAGAATCGAGACCATCCAAACAACAGCATTGTTTAGATCAGCTAGAATACTCAGAAGAGTCCTGGAGACATGAAAAGACTTGCTGCCACTCAGCCCCAGTGAAGCACCAACTTAGGCGGGTGTGAATAATAATAATAATAATAATAATAATAATAATAATAATGCGACTGGGTTGGAAATGTGATCCACTGGGAATTGTGCAAGAAAGCAAATTGTAACCATACAACAAAATGGCGCCATTACTTCCAGGCCCACTCGGACCCAGAGTGGTAGTACCTGTTAGGGTACTATCTATGGGTTAAATATAAAAAATAGTTTTAGAAAATTATGTTTAAAAATTTAAGTTTAAATAAAAAAGAAATTGAATACCCACCAAGAATTAATAAAACAAAACGTCTTCGGCATAAAATAACCCAACAAGTGTTGATAGGCCGTAATATCCATCTTTCCAGCCAACCCACCAACCAACAACAAAATGATATATGCACAAACTAGAATCCGTTCTTCAGAAGGAAACGCATAAAATCTTCTGGGACTTTGAGATACAGACAGATCACCCAACCAGAAAAAGAATGGTTAGCAAGCTAGTCTCGTCAGATGCACATATTTGCTTTGAATGAGTCCCTGGGAACATTGATGGGTCCCAACTAAAGCCGTCTAACCCTGCCTTGTAACCTATTGTGGGTGATTCCTTTCTAAGAAACTATTGAAATGTATTTACAGTTAGCTTGAAATGGTGAGGGAAGAAGAAAGATCAACTCTTTTTGTCGCGCATCTATTTTAAGATGGTACAAAGAAAAAGAACAATAACTTGTACAAGTTATCAACTGGTGCAGCAAATGTAAAATATGCACAAGTAAATAAAGCAAAAGTCCCGTTCGATGCAAAAGCAGAAACCTTGGTTGACATTTTTATACTCTGTTTTGTGGTAGTTGGTTGGTTTTTGTGTATTTACGACATGTCAACCCTTTTTGGGTTATTTCATGTCTAAGACATTTTGTTTTATTTATTCAAATGTAAAGGCTGCACAAATAAATAAAGTTAAAGTCTCGTTAGATACAAAAAGCAGAAACATTGGTTGACAGTTTATACTGTGGCAGTTGGTTGGTTGGATTTATTGCATGTCAACCCTTGTTGGGTTATTTTATGTCGAAGACATTTTGTTTTATTCATTCTTGTTGGGTATTCAATTTTATTTTCAAACTCAATTTATTTTATTTCTCTGAATGTTTGAGATGAGGTTTGATGATTAGTATTATCTGCGTTATTCGGACTCATCTTCATTGTTATCTGTTCAAACCTGACCGGCGGCAGTAACATAGAAAAATAATTAACACAACTCCTACCCCAGCTATGGTTAGCGGAATGAGAACAGGATAACCCCGTGGACTGAATAAAGGGTTAGGTTCACAGTTCCGTGATGGCTCCCGATTACGACAAGAAGGTTCCCGACTACGAAAAGAAGGTTCCCGAGTCCGACAAGAAATACCTGAAGAAGGCCGAAGGGCATATCGGCCGAAACGTTGTACAGATAACAATGAAGATGAGGACAATAGTCCGAATAACGCAGATAATTTCAATTTATTTTCAAACACATTTTTAATACTCATTTTTAAAATCTATTTAACCCATAGATGGGACCCTAACAGGTACTACCACCTCGTTCTGTGACAGAAGTACACTCAACAATATCTCCGCCCTGTCAGCTGGGGGTGTAGAATACACCGTCTGCACCTCTGCAGAGGGATATATATTTACCAACCCCTCTGCACGAGCAGGGTGCGACACAAGGTCAATTTCTTAAGCGGAGTTTAACAGGTTTGAATTCAGAGTTTTCCTTCTCCTAGACCGGTTGCCTAACCATGGTTAAAGAGCCCTGTCTGCCCTACTATTTACCCATAGCTGGAGGGAAAGTAGGATTCATACCTTTCCCAAGGGCATTAGCGCTAAGTGAAATGCAATTACCACGTCTAGGATTTGAACTCGGGGCGACGAGTCCATTTCCCAAGACTTTAACCATTACACCACGCGCTTCCTCTGCAGAGGGATATGACCACCCCTTGCAATGGGGCCGCCTGTTGGACATGGGTGCCGACTCGTGATGCTTAAGGACGGAATCCTGATGGCTGATCATGATATGCAACACTACTTTGGCTCTTAGACTAGACGGGCGGTCTGAGAGGCCCCCTCCAATCAATTGGCTAGTCACATCAAGCACTAGCACCTATATGATGGTCACAACTCGATTGTCTTTATGATAAAAAGGGTTGGGTTTTTTCCATATGTGCTAGAAGGCGGTGACTGAGGGTCTTAGTGTTCTGGGTATGATATTAAACTCCATCCAGTGGTGAAGTTCTAATTCTGGAGCTCTGGGAAATGTGGAGTACCCCTTCATCGTTATTACTCCGAAAAGGGTTGGGGTTTGCCATAAGAGTAATAAGATCTTGGTAATCATATAGGTGCTAGGGTTTGAGATGACCAGCCGATTGATAGGAGGGGGCCTCTCCGACCGCCCATCTAGCCCAAGTAAGGGCCAAAGAGGAGTGTTGCAGGTCATGAGCTGCCCAGCTACCAATATTCTGTATTTATGCGTCACGGGTCACCACCAACTGCCAACAAGTGGTCCCATTGTGGCTATCTCTGCAGAGGAGATGGTAGGCGTGCCGACACACCTCGAACGTAAAAAACAATTTTTCTGGTCTGACGCTAGTGAAAATGGGATAGACTCCTTCGTCGTCCGGCTGATACCGACAATAGGCCACTCCAACAGCATTACTTATATTTCTATAAGGAGGGCTTTGGCATAAAATAACTCACGAAGGTTCATATGCCATTAAACATAGAAACCAATCATCATTACCGTAATTCTCTATTTGATTTGATTCTTTCTTTCTTCTTTCTTTCTTTATATATATATATATATATATATATATATATATATATATATATATATATATATATATATATATCCCCTCCACGAACACGATGCGACACAATGTCAATTACCTAAGCGGAGTTTGACAAGTTTGAATTCAGAGTTTTCCTTCTCCTATGATAGTTGCCTAATCAGGGTTAAAGAGTCCAGTTTGCGCTGCTATTTATCCATAGCTGGAAGGAGAATAGTTGGATTCATACCTTTCCCAAGGATATTAGCACTATGAGACAGCCACGTCCAGGATTTAAACTCGTCTCGCCGTATTCATCTCCTACGACTACAACTATTACATCACACGCCTCTTTTATAGATATAAATGAATTATGGAAGGTAATTATTCAATTAATTTATTCGATTATTTCCTTTTGAAATATCATTCGAATCAAATACTATGCGCAGATATCGATTGATAAAATTAGAACACCAGTTGTTTCTGTCGATAATGATATTATTATATCTGTTTTAAGCTTCCATAACATTTGAGAGTCTCACGGCGATACACACGTTTATAGTCATAAATGAAAGTTAACACAGAAAACAAAACTAAAATAAATCGGAACACATCGTGTCTGTAAGAAAAATGAAATGTCACGATTTAATATGATCGGAAAACAAAATTAGTCATGATCTTCATCATGATCATCATCATGGCTTGGCTTTGTGAACGAAGATTAAGGGAACTAGCAACAGAAAACACCCTCCGGACGTGGTAAAAATTAATTTTTGAAAGACATTGCCTGAGAGGGTGGGAATTAAAAATTCAATGTCAGAGGGTTTGTATCATAAGTAAGACAAATCCTATTTATTAAAGGAGTAAAAAAAAGATATAAAACAATTTGAAATGAAAACTGAGCCCCGTCCCTCTCAAATAAAATGTTGCGTGCATGTAATAATCAAACAATTATTTTAAATATTTTCCACATCAATTTTACACAAAATCGTGGGTATTTATTTATTTGTAAACTTTTTAGTTAACTTCTTGTTACTGTAAAAAAAAAGAAGGACGAAATTAAAAAACAATTTTTAAAATTGCTTACTCAAATTTTGGGTGTATATAGCATAAGAATATTGTGACGTAAGCTGTGACGTAGAGCTATGACGTAGTTTTTGTTACTGACAGAAATACAGACAATCTCCATTATTAATATATAGATGGTCTATTACTGACTGCAGGCATGTTTGTGGCTGATAAGGCCTAGGCTGGATAGACAGGCACGGTCGCAGCGGCTGCAGCTGAAGGTCTGGTCAGAGTTTGATGGCATTGTGTTGTGGTTCTTCCTCCTATGCCTTTTGTTCTCTTACAAATACAAATTAGAAACACACATACACGCGCGCGCGCACACACACACACACACTTACAAATGCATTAAAACACACACATACACTTACAAATAGATTAACACACACAAACACACACATACAAACACACACTTACAAATGCAGACACACATACAGTTATAAATGCATTAACACACACACACACACATACGTTCACGCACAGAAGTACACACACACACAACACACACACACACAGTCAAACTCACGCACACAAACACTCACACACATAAACACACACACACACACACACAGATATAATGGCTAACGAGCTACGCTAGTTGATAGTTGATAGTGAGTTCGATTCTCACTGGGTGCCCGATGGCCTGGTGCCAAATTAAACTAATCTTAGTGAATGACTTCTACATTTTGCGTGGTATAACGGTTAGCGAGTTAAGCTTGCAGACAATTGATAGTGAGTTCGCTTCTCACTGGGTGCTCTATACTACTGGCCTTGAGCCAAACTAAGCTAAGCTTAGTAAATAACAACAAAGAAAAATGTTTAATTCTGATCTTTTGTTTTAGCTGATGGCGATGTCTATGTTGTTGATAATTTCATTTTCACTTTTGTTTGAGTTGAATTAAAAAATGTGACATTAGGTTAGCCTACCTCGAAACTATTTACAATCACCCACACACACATGGAAGGGAGAGAGAGAGAGAGAGAGAGAGAGAGAGAGACAGACAGACAGACAGACAGACGGAGGGAGAGAGAGACACACATACACAGTGAGAGAGAGAGAGAGAGAGAGAGAGAGAGAGAGAGAGACAGACAGACAGACAGACAGACAGAGGAGAGAGACACACACATACACAGTGAGAGAGAGAGAGAGAGAGAGAGAGACAGACAGACAGACAGACAGACAGACAGAGGGAGAGAGACACACACATACACAGTGAGAGAGAGAGAGAGAGAGACAGAGAGACAGAGAGTGTGTGTGATAGTGAGAGTGAGAGAGAGAGAGTTTCTGTGTGTGTGTGTGTGTGTTTGTGTGTGTGAGAGAGAGACAGAAACAGAGACAGAGGGAGAGAGAGACACACACAGTGTGTGTGTGGATGTGTATATATATATATATATATATATATATATATATATATATATATATTTTATAAACAGAGACAGAGGAGAGAGAGAGAGAGAGAGAGAGAGACACACACACACACACACACACACACATATATATATATATATATATATATATATAGAGAGAGAGAGAGAGAGAGAGAGAAAGAAAGATAGAGGGAGAGAGAGAAGAGAAAATATTTATATGAGTGTATGTTTATGTGAGAACCTATTTGTTTCTAATTCGCCTCATAAGCATTCAATCAGATTTTTCCAAGAAAACAAAATTCCAGTTAAAATCAAAATAAAAGATGAAAGAACAAACAAAAAGGAAAAAGAAAAGAAAAAAGTCGATTTGAACAGCTGTATGGTTCAGAGAAAAAGAATTTCGCATTCTCACTTCTGGGAGTGGAAAATATATATAACCTGTGAGTTGTGTTAGTATGAAGTATTTCTGTTTTATTCAAAACGACCACCTCTAATATAAAATGAACATGACGACATTCAACAATGAACCCTCTATAAGAAACAGACATAAACATAAATATTTACCAAGGTTAGCTCAGATGTAGCTAAAGGCCAGAAGTATTGGGCACCCCATGAGAATTGAACTCACTAACAATGGTCTGCGAATGTTGGAATATTTGGATATATATATATATTTATATATATTTGCCAACCCCTCCGCACGAGCAGGATGTGAGACAAGGTCAATTTATTAAGCGGAGTTCAACAGGTTTGAATTCAGAGTTTTCCTTCTCCTAGACCGGTTGCCTAACCAAGGTTAAAAAGCCCAATCTGTCCTACTATTTATCCATAGCTGGAGGGAGAGTATGATTCATACCTTTCCCAAGGGTATTAGCGCTAAGTGAAACGCAATTACCACATCCAGGATTTGAACTCGGGACGTCGAGTCCCTTTCCCATGTCTTTAACCATTTCACCAGTCACTTCCATATCAGACCGGTTGCCTAACCAAGGTTAAAGATCCTAGTCTCCCCTATTATTTATCCATAGCTGAGAGAGAGAGAGAGAGAGAGAGAGAGAGAGAGAGAGAGAGAGAGAGAGAGAGAGAGAGAGTAGATGGAGGCATACCTTTCCCAATGGTATTAGCGCTATATGAAATGCAAGCAAACTTGTCTATCATTTGAACTCGCGAATGTCAGTGTATATATGTATATTTACCAACCCCTCCGCAAATACCAACCCCATCCTATAGCAAATATAAAGTGCTCAATACGTTAGTAGAGCAAATTTGTTATTTCTAACAATGTTTATATTTTGATCCTTTGAAAAAAAAATGCAATTTCCGCCCTTTTTGAATTTTTGAATTTTAAATCAGCGTTCTTCGACCGCGGACCTATAGTCAACCGTTTATCGCGAAAAAATACACACGAGAAATCGACTGCAATTAATCAATATCTTGAAGATCCTTATGGTGAAACTCGAGTAGGTTATTACCGTGTACCTTTATGATATGATATATATATATATATATATATATATTTTTTTTGGGGGGGGAATATGTGCTTAATTGACGTCATATCTAATTTGAAAATTAATTAGTTGATAATTAATGAATTAGGCGAAAATATCAGTTCAAATGTAAGGCGTAAACAAATTTCTGTATGTACATTTCGGCCTATTATGCCTCATCAGCATATTTATAGACAGGGAGCCGCTTTGTATGTGATTCGAACCCTAACTGCCAGGCTGACAGGTGGGGATTCTAACAATTACACTAGCTGTTTTTACCAGATTTCTCGTTTTGCTTTTAGACTGATATATCCTACATTTTTTTGAGACTTACTGCCATATCAAACAAACTGTTTACGTACTCTCATATATATATATATATATATATATATATATATATATATATATATATATATATATAATCCAAAAGTCCAGAGAAGAAATCTTCCTTACGACACATGAGTTTTTTTTTAAAACCTGTCGCAGTTTGAGAGCCCAATGTGTGCTCTTAACGTCACAGAGCAAATTTATAAGTAAAGAAATAACAAAAGACTAAGCTCCCTGAAATAGACTATAATGCAAAATCTCTAAGTCTTTTGTTATTTCTTTACTTTTACTAGCAATATATATGCACCCTGGGTGTACGTATTTAAGTTTCAATGTAATAAAATTTGTTATTAATTAGAAAGGCTAATGAAACTAAATTAAATACAGATAAAAAGATTTGAAACAGAGGAAGTATAATAAAGACTTGAAACAGAGGAGTATAATAAAAAATGGAAAAACTGAATCTTACTCTTCCATCACTTTCGTCTTTTATTGTTATTTTTCTAATTTAAGTATTTAGTTTATAAGAGAAGTAAAGAAAAATGACACTTATTTTATCTTGTTAATGGATTTCATTTAAGATTCATTGAAGAGATTTTGCTTATATTCATTAAAATAAAACCAAAACAGTTAGAAATCAATAATACTAAGCACATATTTATTAAATTCGATTTTTTAATATTAATATGCAAATGAGCCTTCCATTACACTGTAAACCGCTATTTTTTGTATATATAAATATAATAGCATGTTATTAAGATGTAGATATGGTTAACAGTATTAATAATGTAAGACAATTTTATTAATAATTGACGTTAAATTAAAATAAAATCATGGAGAATTTGATGTCAATAACTAAGAGAATTGTGACTTGAGTAAGAATATAGTTTCGGTTACAGACAGAAAAACACACAATCTCCATTATAATAAGATATATATATATAATTTAACTGATGTAACCCTGAAGAATCAATCGATGAAACTCGAGTAGGTTACTCCTTTCCATTGTTAATATATATATATATATATATATATATATATATATAACATTAGTTCTTTTCTTATGGCCAGTAAACCAGTCTGCATTTTTGTAAAGGTTCAAATTGTGGCATACAATGATTGTTAGATTGTCACTTGGCGATATTGCAAAGAAATTGAATCGTCATCTTTCATCATCTTTGCCTATCATTTATTGAAAACATGACCAGACGCTGTCACACAGTAATTGATGCTAATGGACGAACTCTACACAATATTAAATGGTACTAACTTGTCATAAACTACATCAATTGTCATCAATTGTCATCAATACATTTTTTCATTTTAGCTGTCTAGTTTCTATTGTCCAATATTCTGTATAGAATCTGACTTATATACATACATGTAAATATCTCCCATCATTAGATGCAAAATACTAGATACTAGTATACTATGAGAGATACTGGACAATTTCTCTAGGTTCTTTGAAATAGTCTATAATGCTAAAAATCTAAAACTCCTCTTATTTTTTTACTGATATAATTTTGGTCTGTGATTCTGACATAAGGTGCACACATTGAGCTCTGTAAACTACGACATGTAAAAAAAACTACTACGTCATAAGGAAGATTTCTTCACCTGATCTTTGGATTACCCCCCCCATATATTATATATATATATATATATATATATATATATATATATAAGGACCTACATGAGTCAGACACTATCTACCTAGGTTTCACCCGAATGGTCTTCAGGATAATCATAACTGATGGATGTTATTATAAACAATACTGGGTATTCGAGTGGGTATTTTTTAGCCTAAAAAGTTAAAAATTAAAAATTCACAAAAAGGTTCTGTTAGAACTATTCTTATTGGCTAAGCCGGTTAAGTTTAGAAAAAAATATATTGCCAGATTAAAGTTCCGCATAGATTATATTCTTTCGGAGTTGCCTATCATCCATCTTGCGGACATGGCTCAGTTATATATATATATATATACCATTTTCAATAAATTATAGCGGTTTGATGAAGCTCATGGCTATATTCAGATATCTATAGTGGAAATGGTACCATAACCGCATAATAGCCGATTTTTAGCTTTTTTTAATTACTATATATATATATATATATATATATATATATATATATATATATATTAAAGTAAATGGAAGTTAATCGACAGTATGAATTTAACATTTTTAGAAAAACAAATGATGTTATTAGTTTGCTGACAGAATCTGTATTTCGACCCTTTTATAGAGCGGTTTTCACCAAGAGCACATATGAAGGAAAGACGGAAAATAACGTTAGAAGGAAAACGAACGCTGGTGTTCGATGCTGAAATTAAAAAAAAAAATGCTATTCTAAAATATAATTTTATAAATATGAAATATATATAATAAAATAAATTTTATTTTTAAAAATCAGAAGCATTATAATCCATAATAAAAACTCAAAAGAGTTTGATGTAAAAATATATAAAAAAGTGTGTATAATAAGTATTAAAAATGTTCATGTTGTATTCCAGCTACAAAAAGTAAGTTAAAAATCCACAGCACAATTGAAGAAAGATGGAAAGTTTCAAGATGTGATCTATATTGGGAACATTATTGGGAAAAATATATGTTGAAGAGTAAAGCTCAGAATAAGAATCAAAATGGTGACTATAGTGTTCTTAATCTTATACATTCTTCTTATATTTCGTGGAACCTTCCTTTGTTCTCAAAGGAACAGACAATCTAAAATAAGCCTTTACTCTTAAACCTGTGCGTTTCTTTTATCAAGGTCTTCTGTATTTCAAATACAGACCCTTTCCAATGGGTCCACCTGTTACTCGTGGGTATCGACCCACGATGCTTAAAGACTGAATCCTGGTGGCTGAGCAGTCCATGACATGCAATACTCAACTTTGACCCTTACTTGGGATAGAAGGGCAATCGAAAAAGCCCCCTCCGATCAATCAGCTGGTCACGTCAATCCCTAGCATCTGTATGATTGTACCGGCGTATTGCCCTTATGGCAAGCCCCCAAACCTTTTTATCATATATGTACTAGAAGGCGGTGACCGAGGGTCTTAGTTTCCTGGGTGTACCGTTAAACTGTATCTAGTGGTGAGGTTCCGATTTCGGAGCTCTGGGAAGTGTGGCGTACCCGATCATAGCCATTACTCCCAGGTTCAACTGACCTGAGTGGTAGTACTTGTTAGGGACACATCTATAGGTTAAAGAGATTAAAAAATCAGTTTAAAATGTTTTTAAAAAATGAAATTGAAAACATCACCAGAATGAAAAAAACAAAACAAAACAAAACAAAAACAAAAAATAAAACAAACAAAAGAAAGTCTTCGGTATAAAATAACACAACAAGGGTTGACGTGCCTTAAAATCCAACCAACCGACCAACCAACCTTTAAGTATCCATCAACTTCACCGTATACATTCTGCGATTATCTTTTACTTCGGTTTAGCTCAGTTGGTAGAGCACCCGCCTTGGAATTACAAGGTTCTGAGTTCGATATCGGTTACCGCCAACTCAGTGTATGAGTAGCACGTATAGGTAATCTGATTAATGTGGTAAAGTGGGGAGCTGACGGTAAGTGTGGCGCTCCACCTCAGCAAAAAAAAATCTTCCTGGCCTAGCGCTAGCGAAAAGGGGATAGACTCCTTCGCTATCCGACTGATACCGTCAACAGGCCACTTACTTACTTACTTATAGGGCTAAAAAAGTAAAGTAAAGTAAAGTCGTCGGGGTGGCCTAAAGTCGGTATCAACCAATCAGGAAGGAGTCTATCCTCTTTACACTAGCGCTAGACCAAAGAGATTGTTTTTGAGTCCGAGGTGGAGCGCCACACCTACCATCAGCTTCCTTACTTTACCGCAAATATCCCTGTGCTACTCATACGATGAGTTGGCGAGGGCCTGTATCGAACTTTAGGGCTAATTAACTTTAATGAGTTTGAGCCTAACTGGGTGGTCTATCAGAATGGCCTTGAAGCTCCGATTAGTAACGGACCTATCCTGGCGCGAAGATATTTTTTGATAACGAGGCTTTGTTGAGTCAACAGAATTTCTAATATGACCACATTTTCCTGTTTGATACTGATACGTCATATATAAGATAAGGTCTCAAAAGGCAGAAACTGCGTAAAGATATTAAAAACACTCAGTTAAAGCGCGCATGCGCACATATGTAGTGATAGTTGCTACCGAATTGTTCTTGCATGTTAATGGAAATGAATGAATTTAAATACTACGGCTAATAACTAGGAAAAGCAAATTTGTGCTAACATTGACCTAATTCAATAAATTTCACATTATTTATTTATTTATACGAGGAGTGGTCAAAAAAGTAAAGATACTGAAGCTTTTGATTTTAAAGAATGTTAACATTTAAAACTTGAATAAAGACGTGTGCACAGCTGAGAAACCTATATAATACGGTAATAATGTCTAGACGTCTAGATTACTGTTCAATTATGTGCATAGCCGAGAAGTCTACATAATACAGTGATGAAATCTAGACGTCTTGATTACTATCCAGATGTGTACACAGCTGAGAAGTCTATATAATAAAGTGATGATGTCTATATGTCAAGATAACTCCCAGATGTGGGCTCAGCTGAGCAATTTTTACAATAAAGTGATGAGTCTATATGTCAAGATAACTCCCAGATGTGGGCTCAGCTGAGCAATTTTCACAATAAAGTGATGATGTCTAGACGTCTAGATTACTGTCCAAATAGGCAATGATGAGAAATGCAAAAAACATTGTCTAAGCAAGCAATTCCTTATATATATATATATATATATATATATATATATATATATATATATATATATATATGTGTGTGTGTGTGTATGTGTGTGTGTGTGTGTGTGTGTAAGTTGAAAAATGGAAGTGAATCCGACAATATGATGAAAAAATAAAATAGATAAGGGAAAGAAAATGTTGAATGGATAAAAATTGTTTATTGAAGTGCCAACACGTGTTTCGACCTAGAGATTATCCTTGTAAAAAAAAATTTTTTTTTCAAACACATCTAAATTCTCTTTATTCTTACCGTTTTAATTTCAAATATCAAATATCTTGCCCTGATGACGACCGTTTTTTCTGTATACTTAATTTGAAAAAAAAATTCAAATTATTATCATTTTATTCTATTTTGTATTTGAAATAATAATGAATAGAATACAATGTGTACAAGGACAATCTCTCGGGTCGAAACACGTGTCCGTACTCCAATAAACAATTTTTATCCATTCAACATTTTCTTTCCTTTATTTATTTTATTTTTTCAATATATATATATATATATATATATATATATATATATATATATATCATAGAAAGGAAGGAAGAACTCAACACCGTAATTCCATAATAAATTTATTTCGACCAAAATTGGGGCCTATATAAATCTAAGTTGATTTAATATAGCTCCCCAATCCAGTCTCATCAGATGGGTCTCAATTCAGTTATATATATATATATATATATATATATATATATATATATATATATATATATATATACCATAAATTCTACCTATGACAGTACCGATTGCATAAACAGCAAGAAACATGCAAGATATCAAAAAATGTACTCAGATTTTGACTCATTGTACTTTTCATTTCTTTTTAGATCAAATTGATCCTAATAATGTCAGAGGTACGACTAAGTTTTTAAGAAAGAAGAAAAATTGATCCTAAAGATCCACTAGAGACACGGAAACACAATGCAAATACAAAGACATTTTCAAAAAGATCCATCAATACGACGCACCATTGCTTGAATCGAAGATAAATTTGAATCATATCAAACAGTGCTTGACGTCCATCAACCAGACCCGCCAAAGAGCCCCCTATCCACCACCCCAAAAATAAAAATAAAGCAAAAACAAAACAAACAAGCAAGCAAACAACAATTTCTGGAATCAATTCATGAATCCCCACAGAAATTTTGGTAATCCTTAACTTGTTCCTCGGAAATTCTTGCAATAAATTTTTTAAATATGTTTGCAATAAATGTTTTTAAATAAAGAAAATATATATGTTTGCAATAAATGTTTTTAAATAAAAAAATATATTCAGTATTGTAAAATAACGTGTGCAAGAAAATTAAAACATTTATTGCCAACACACGGACATAAAATGAGGGTTCAGTTTATTTTATGGTAGGAATTTACGAGGAACAAGTAAAGGATTACCGAAATTTTTACGAAAAATGGCTCGTGAGAGAAGAAACTTTCTTTTCTTTTCTTGATTTTATGGCATATCAACTCTTGTTGGGTTATTTCATGCCGAAGACGTTTTGTTCCATTCATTCTTGATAGGCATTGAACATTTTTATGCAAGGGTATTGTGATGAAGAGGTATTGTTACATAATTTATAAGCAGCTTATAAATTATGAATGTATCTGTAGTTAGAATTTTGAATAGAGTCTGTTAGACTTAGAATGACGGAGTCCATGGAAAGTTACCCGACAGTTGTTGACGGGAACTAACCTATTGCTTGGCCCTTTGAAAGAGCGCGATTGGAAGCGTTAGATAGTTTATTTTAGTTGCGACGCAGATTTCAGAGCCAGTGGACCTGTGGGTCGCCGCTATGAGTCTATCTCCCCATGCGGCGGAATCAATATGGGCAGGATTGCGAAATAAAGCTTTATTATCATAAAACGACCAAGTCTTGTAGTGTGAATTGATAATTAAAAGCAAGCATGACCAGCCCTGCACGAAGAAGAAATCAACAAAGAAGAATGAACACCAGCAGAAGCCCACAAGACGGGAAAAAATGGTGGTCGAGGTAGAACCAACAAGTAGAAGCTAAAAAGCAACAGCTATCATCTATCTAATCTATCCCCCCCCTCTCTCTCTCTCTCTCTCTCTCTTTCTATTATGTACCCCATGTATAAGGGCTATATAACAGTATTCTACACTTCAGAACTGGAACTTCACCATAAGATGCAGTTTAATGTCATACCCAGGATACTTGTGGGAGAGGAATTTATTAAAAGTTTTTGCATGCAGTCATATGATATGAAATATTCCTATTTAATACAAATAATTTGAAAACAGATCTGTTTGTCGTATAGATGGAACCCTAATAGGTACTATCACTCCGGGGACTAAGCCGATGAAGGGGTATTCCACACTTCCCAGAGATCCAGAACTGGAACACCACCATGAGATGCAGTGGTTATTTCCTATAACTCCAACCTAAGAAAAGGGGAACCACCCTGAATGAATTTTATCTGCTAAATAATCTACCCATTATTTTCCCATTAAACTAACCCTAACCCCTAAACCCTAACCCCGTCTTCTTTTTTCCTAGTAGATCAATAATAAGCAAAAGTAAAGTAAAGTCGTCGGTGCGACCTAAAGTCGGTATCAGCCAGTCAGCGAGGGAGTCTATCCCCTTTTCAATAGCACTAGACCAAGGAGATTGTTTTTTTGGCGTCTGAGGTGGAGCGCCACACCTACCATCAGCTCCTTACTTTACCGCACAGATCCCTATGCTACTCATACGCTGAGTTGGCGGGGACCGGTATCGAACTAGGAACCTTGTGGTTTCTAGCCGAACGCTCTACCGACTGAGCTAACCCGGCCCGTTAGATCAATCAATCAATAAATAAATAATTTATCAGTCAATCAGAGTTGTCCCCCCCTTTTTAGATTGGAATTATAGGAAATAACCGATGCAGTTTAATGTCATAACCAGGATACTTGGGGGGGGATCCCAAAATTAGGGGCTCACTGCATTTTGAAGCGAGTTCATCGGTAATGTTATATTCCGTTATCAGTTTGTGTTTGGAAAGCGGTTGATCGTCAGTTTGGACATTTGTAAACATCCATTTATGCATTTAACTATTAATCTTGTTTCTAAGTCAATAAACCAAACAAACCAAAGCATTTATTGTCATTTTAAGAGGGGGGGGCATTTTGGAAAAGCGGGGGGTGAGCGGGATGACATCATGTAGAATATACAAACATAGATATGCATAAGTACGTTGGGTCAACCCGTACAAATAAAAGGAACCAGATGTGACCCAGAGAGAATGAAGTTGTATACGGAGAGAGAGGAGAGAGAGAGAGAGAGAGAGAGAGAGAGAGAGAGAGAGAGAGAGAGGTGCAGAAAAAGAGACATATATAGAAAGGAGGCAAGGGAAGAGAAGAGAAAGAGAAACAAAGAGAGAGAGAGAGAGAGAGAGAGAGAGAGAGAGAGAGAGAGAGAGAGAGAGAGAGAGAAGAGAGAGAGAGAGAGAGAGAGAGAGAGAAGAATAGAAATATATGCAGAGAGGGGGAGAGGGAAAGAGAAAGAATAATAAAAAAGAAAGAGAAAGACAGAAAGAAAAAGAATAAGATGCAGAAAGAGAGGAAGGGAAAGAAAAAGATAAAGTAAGAAAGAGAGAGATTTAAAAAAAGAATAAAGAAAGAAAGAGAGAGAGAGAGAGAGAGAGAGAGAGAGAAGAAGAGGTGGAGAGAGAGAGAGAGATTAAAAAAAAGAAAGAGAGAGAAGTAGAGAGATAGAGATAGAGAGAGAGGGGGGGATGGAATGAAAGACAAAGAAAGAAGAGAGAGAGAGAGAGAGAGAGGGAAGAAGGTATGAGAAAGAGAGAGAGAGAGGAAGGAGAGAGAAAGAGAGAGATTAAGAAAAAGAAAGAATGAGAGACAGAGAAAGAAAAGAGATACAGAGAAGAGAACGAGAAAGAGAAAGAGAAAGTGAGAGAGAGAAAAAGAAAGGGAGAGATTAGAAAAGAAAAGAAAGAAAGAAAAGAGAGAGAGAGAGAGAGAGAGAGAGAGAGAGAGAGAGAGAGAGAGAGAAGAGAGAGAGAGGTGGACCTTAACGCTATTTTCACGAAATGACGCCGCCGAGTGCAAGAAATGCCATTTGGTAACATCAGAGAGAAAGAAAAATGAGAGAGAGAGAGAGAGAGAGAGAGAGACAGACAGACAGACAGACAGAGACAGAAAGAAAGAAAGAAAGAGAGAAAGAGAAAGAAAGAGGGTATAACGATGCACTTTCATGAAAT
>CM042163.1:52277531-52280031 GCA_023376005.1 Doryteuthis pealeii
TTGGACCCATAACAACACTTTATATATATATATATATATATATATATATATATATATATATCCTAAATGCCATCATTAACGAAGCAAAACCCCAAACGATGATAGCCTTATCTAATTTTTGTAATGTTCAAAAAATTCAGTAAGAAATAATTTGTGTGCACATGTGTGTTCATAGCCAAATGACAAGATCCCTGTTTTATAAAGTTATGATGACAATGTCACTTTAATAATATTGCATGACTGCGCATGCGCTCCAGGCACCCCTCTATGACCACCCTGAGATCGGATAAATGGCTGCCCACTGTGATGAAATTAACATTTAATGCTGAATTAGTATTACATACCAAAGATTCCTTATCTATCTATCTATCTATCTATCTATCTATCTATCTAATTATCTATCTATTTTTCTACCTATCTATCTCAGGGTATTAATTATCTATCTATCTATCTATCTCAGTGTGTTATCTATCTATCTATCTATCTATCTATCTATCTATCTATCAATTTTTCTATCTTTCTATCTCAGTGTATTAATTATCTATCTATCTATCTCTTTCTCACTCTCTCTCACTCTCACTGCATATATATATATATATATATATATATATATATATATATATATAGTGAAGAAAATGGCAAAAAATCGGCTATTTTGCGGTTATGGATCCATTTCTACTCACAGGTATCTGAATATACCCATGAGCTTCATCAGAACGCTAGTAGAAATGGATTCATAACCGTAAAATAGAGATTTTTAAGCCTTTTTCTTTACTAATTTTATTGCTCTGTTTAAAAAAATCAAACATCGAGCTCTCAAATTGGACCTGAACTCTCTAACATTTTACCGTTGGAAGAAAAGACCAGCTTAGAATCTTCCTAATACCAACTTGCCAGGTAACCCACCTACGGTATATATATATATATATATATATATATATAAGTTATCCACAGAGATGTAATTCGAGGTTTCACCTCTCATCAGTATGGCTACACTTTAACAGCTACCGCTGGCCGGGTTTGAGACCTGAATGAATTTTCGTCCGCCAAGTCTCTTACCCATGCGGCCAGTAGCGGCTGTCAAATATAGGAGAATATTTAATTGATATATTTCTAAGTGCAAATGAATTCACTAGAGTCTTCTAACTTTGTAAACAAAGTGAGGGTTAGCTACACGCCAGAACGGTGAATTTTACAATTAAATCCGTATTTAAAGAACTCAACCAAATTGGGAGTATATATTAATAAATAAGTTATCCACAGACACGTGTTTCGAGGTTTCACCTCTCGTCAGTGTGGCTACACTTTAACAGCTATCGTCAGGAGAACATTTCTTGTCAAAGAAATTATTTTTAGAAAGTTTATAAAGTCAAAAGAACTTTTTAAGTGTTTGTCAAGCAGAGAAGTATACTAGAAGTGGTGAGTCTATATCTACTTTATCTCTCCCTCTCTCTCTCTCTATATATATATATATATATATATATATCTTATTATAATGGAGATTGTGTGTTTTTCTGTCTGTAACCGAAACTAAATCACTACTCAAGTCACAATTCCCTTAGTAAATGATGTCACATTCACCATGAATTTATCCTAATTTTAACCTCAATTATTGATAAAATTGTTTTACATTATTTATACTGTTAACTATGTCTACATACTGACAACATGCAATTATATTTATATATACAACAAAATAGTGGTTTACAGTGTGAACGGGAAGGCTAATTTGCATATTAATATGAAAAAATCGAATTTAATAAATATGTGCTTAGTATTATTGATTTCTAATTGTTTTGTTTTATTTTAATGAATATAAGCAAAAAATCTCTTCAATGAATCTTTAAATGAAATCCATTAACACGATAAATAACTGTCATTTTGTTCTTTACTTCCTCTTTTAACTAAATACTTAAATTAAAAAAATAACAATGAAAGACGGAGAGAATGATGGAAGAGTAAGTTCAGTTGTTCCATTTTTATATATACTCCCTCTGTTCAATCTTTATTATACTTCCTCTGTTTCAAATCTTTTTATCTGTATTCTTTATTTAGTTTCATTAGCCTTTCAATTTAATACAATATTTTATTACATTAAAACTTAAATACTTGCACCCGGAGGGTGCATAATTTGCTAGTATATATATAATATAATATATATATATATATATATATATATTATATATATATACACACACACACACACACACACACACACACATATATATATATATATATATATATATATATATATATATATATATAATATATTTATTGCCGTTGCTCTGTGCCAAATGGACTACGATAAGTGTCTGGCGGCAAGTGTAGATGACAATATGACTAGATAATAGTTCCGTCTAACAATAAGGCTTCCGTGGCCGCGTTAGTGAAATCATCGCCTATGTAAGACGAGCTCTTGAGATTTGGCATGTGACTTTAAGTATCATCGGAAACTATTTTTTTTTCATTTTAACTTCATCTATTTTAATGGTCGGAGAGT
>CM042163.1:52285031-52330031 GCA_023376005.1 Doryteuthis pealeii
GCATACAGTTTCCAAAATTTCAGAACTAGAAATAAAATTATAACAATAATGCTGAAGGTACCTTGTCAGAGATGATAAAAAACATTGAAACTTCACTAATAGATGCAATTTAACATCATACATAGGACAATAAGACCCTCGGCCACAGCCTTATAGCACAGTAGGAAGCGCTTGGTGTAATGGTTAAAATCATGGGAAATGGACTCGTCACCCCGAGTTCAAATCCTGGACGTGGTAATTGCATTTCACTTAGCGCTAATACCCTTGGGAAAGGTATGAATCCTACTATCCCTCCGGCTATGGATAAATAGTAGGGCAGACAGGGCTCTTTAACCTTGGTTAGGCAACCGGTCTAGGAGAAGGAAAACTCTGAATTCAAAACCTGTTGAACTCCGCTTAAGAAATTAACCTTGTGTCGCATCCTGCTCGTGCGGAGGGGTTGGTATATATATATATATATAGCACAATGGTTCCCAACCTTTTTCTATTCCTGCACCCTTAAAAGAGTTTTGATCGGACCTGGCACTCCTACAATTTATACCTTTGTTCAAAAATATAAAATATGAATCCATACTACAGTTTTATCAAAAGATCATATATATTTCGCTCTCTAAATGTAATATAATATGTAAACAAAAATCAAAGATTAATATTTGAATTATAAATAATAGTAATTATTATAAATTAATAATTAATTAGTTCAGTCGGTAGAGCGTTCGGCTAGAAACCACAAGCTTCCTAGTTCGATACCGGTCCTCGCCAACTCAGCGTATGAGTAGCACAGAGATTGTGCGGTAAAGTAAGGAGCTGATGGTAGGTGTGGTGCTTCACCTCAGATGCTAAAACAATCTCCTTGGTATAACGCTATTGAAAAGGGGATAGACTCCCTCGCTGACTGGCTGATACCGACTTTAGGCCGCCCCGTCGACTTTACTTTTTACTTTACTTATTATAAATTATTATAAATGATGTTAATTACAAAAGAAAAAAAGATTAATCTCAATTTGAACGGGTTCTTCTCGCACACCCTGGAATGATGCTCGGAATCCCCTGTGCAAATGTAGGATAAAAAGGTGCGTGGCATAATGGTTAGAAGTCGTAGGAAATTGACTTGTCGACTAGAGTTCAAATCCTAGACATCCTTGCGAAAGGTATGAATCAAACTGTACTCCCTCCAGCTATGGGTAAATACTAGGGCAGACTGGTATCTTTAATCTTGGTTAGGAAACCTTTCTAGGAAAGGAAAAGTCTGAATTCAAACCTACTAAACTCCGCTTAAGAAATTGACCTTGTGTCGCATCCTAATCGCAGGGAGGGGTTAATATATATATATATATATATATATATATATATATATATATGAATCAATCTATATATATATGAATCCATATATTCTCCCTCCAGCTATGGGTTAAATAGTAGGGTAGACTGGGCCCTTCATCCTTGGGTAGGTAACCAGTCTAGGAGAGGGATAACTCTGAATTCAAAATTCCTGAGGTCGGTCGTTGATTGGGTTTGTGGCAACCCTTGATGCACCAATTCTTTCCTATCGACTGTGCCAAAAAGTGTGGATGGTCCAACACAAGCCTTCACCACTATAAACAAATCACTGTGTAGGTGTTCATTGTGTATATGAACCCTCATGCGTCGAAAATCGACGGGAGAGTCCATAATATATATATATATATCCTTCCACCACTCCCCTTACATTCTTATAAACTTGTGAGCCTCTCTCCTACTAATTCCTAGCGCTACTCTTTGTTTAAACAAAACCTGTCTGCCCCACCTACTACTAATTCCTACTGCTACTGCTTGTTTTAAAAATGAAACAATGGAAACATCCCACCAGTTCAACACCTGAGGATGGCAGAAAGTCGTGCAGAAAGCGCCCGTGAAAAAAAAAAAACTTTGGTGGATTTCTACACCAATTTCACGCGAATATTAAAAAGATGTCCAGACAGAAAGGATCGAACAAAAACTCGTCCGACAAGAAATGTCCGTTGAGTTTAACAAAAAGAGTTTAAAAGAAAAAATGCTGCCAAAATATATACATATATAGTCATCCACAGACACGTGTTTCGACTTATCAAGTCTCTTCACTGAAGCTAGACATTTGTAAGCTACCTACAACCGGGATTGAAAACCGATCAGTTCAGTGTCAGTCAGACACCTTAACCACCAGGCTGTCATCACCTACAGAATGCGAAGGGGATTTTAACTGTTTTAATACACAAATCGCTTTGTATATAAAGGCCGCCATAGAGTGCTCCATCCCTTATATAAGAGAGCGTTGTGTTTATAGGATAAAAAGTGATGGGGCTTTGACATAAGGGTAATAGGGATAATAAGGGTTGGAGTAAAACTTTAGAGAAATGATTGTTGGGCTGTTCGGGTCGTTCTTCACAATATATTTACAGAAGGCCAGAAACAGAAAGTCTAAAATTTTCAGATACGATCACAAATTCTGGATTTGAGAGACTCATTATTGTTCGTTCATCTTTGAGAGGAAAAAACTCTTATTGCTAATGAAGGCCAAGTATTTGGTTGTCGCTAATGGTTCGTTCGGACCGAGTAAAATTGGCGATACTCAAGTGGTACATTTAGCGGCTACTTACAATCACAAATCAGATGAACCGGTCTTTTCGACCACTTCCGGTCAAGGTTATTACTAAGATGCCATGCGATATATATATATATATATATATATATATATATATATTATATATATTGAAAGCTATATATATTGTGTATATATATATTGACTTTCAAAGTGTTAAAAGGCGTGGTGGCCATATGGACGCCAGGTCTTTGTTGACCCAATTGTGACCAATCTTTTTTGGTCCTGGTCAGTATCAAAATTTGGGAGCGCCTATTAAGAGGTCAGAGTGGCTTTCCTTCATTGTAGGTGTGGCCCAGGGTAAAGGATGGGTAACTAGTCCTTTCGACCGACTTAGTAAGTTTGTAAATGGCGTAAAAGATTTGGGACAAATCCTCTGGGAACCAAAGAAATACAATCCTACCACACTTCAGCGCTTTACATTCTCATAAATTGACTGTATGTTTCCCCCCTCTCGCTCTCTCTCTCTCTCTCTCTCTCTCTATATATATATATATATATATATATATATATATATACCAAACTTATTGCTAATCCCTTGCGGTAAGAAAAAACCCGGAAATATTTTGATAGTAAAAATATACTACCAAACTTCACCTGGGGGAAAAAAAAGACCAAGAAAATAATCGGTTAATACTATAACACTTGACCAAAAAATATAATATATATATATATATATATATATATATATATATATAATATATATATGTGTGTGTGTGTGTGTGTGTGTGTGGAAACCGCTAGGATTATCTAAAGTTAAATAAAGTGGTCAATACCTGAGTAGAGCAAATAATAAGTTAAACCTAATGAGTCATTAACAGATTCGCTTAGTAGCTCATCGGGGTAAGGATCTGACTATGATATATATATATATATATATAGTCGTTGGGTGGCCTAAAGTCGGTATCAGCCAACAGCGAGGGAGACTATCCCCTTTTCACTAGCGCTAGACCAATAATATTTTTGTCGTCTGAGGCGGATCTCTACACCTACCATCAGCTCCTCACTTTACTGCACAGATCTCCGAGCTACTCATATGCAGAGTTTGCGAGGGTCAGTATCGAACCCAGAACCTTGTAGTTTCTAGTCCGATGCTCTACTGACCGAGCTGCCTGTTTTATATCTTTTGGGACCCCTAACCCTTTTTTTGCTAGAAGTCGGTGGGTGAGGGTCTTCATGTCCTGGGAATGACGTGAAACTCTATCTGATGGTACTTAATTAATACAAATACTTAATTAAAAAATTCCAATTCTGGAGCTCTGGAAAAGTTAAGCACCCCTTAATCACCATTGCTCCCGGGTCCACTCTAACCCGCAGAGATAGTACCTCTTAGACATACCAAAGACACAAAAAAAATCTCCAAGGTCTAGCCATAGTGAAAAAGGGAAAGACTCCCTCAATATCAGACTGATATCGATAATAGGTCATTCCCCTGACTTAACTTTTTACTTATATTGTAATTTATCCACGAAGTACAGTGAAAGAAAAAAATGAAAGAAAAAATGAAAGAAAAAAACCCCGGAATTTATCAAAAGTGAAAACGGAAAAAACGAAATTTACCAAAGTATAAATGGAATTTTGGAAAATTTGATACGGGAAATTTATCGTCCCACATTTTGTCCTCATTCATATTGTTACGATTTTTGTGGCCATCCTTTAGGCTTCAAGGAAGAGCGCTGTCCAGCGCGATCCTTAGTGAAGAATCCTTTCGTTGTTCCTTGCAGCTCCTCAGTCTTGCAGGTCCTTCGTCAATGATTGCAAATTGACGTCTATCAGTATCGGTGACTAAGTCGTTAACCAACCACGTATTCGGGCTGTTGATCAGCTGAGTTTTAAACCACGTGTCCTCGCTTAGTCTATAAATTTAAGTGGTGTATTGCAGCACACCTTATATCACCAAAATATTCCAACACATATATCCCACTTATCATATGTGTTCATCCTGTTGGTGAGGCTTAGAATATGTTGACTGTATCCCTGCAGAGGGGTATGACGCTCCAAAAAGGTGTATCCTTCCTATGTCACTAAACTAAATCTAATTGAGAAGCTCCAGTTTGGGAGCTCTGAGGAGTGTAGAGTAATCCTTTATTGCCATTACTCCCAGGTCCACTCTGACCCGGAGTGGTAGTACCTGTTAGGGTCCCATCTATGGGTTAAATAGAACAAAAAGTTATTCGGCATAAAATAATCCACGGGTTAACATGCCGTAAAATCCAATCCGCTTCAACGTTTCCGTTGGTGCAGTATTATTTCAGTAATTATCGAAGGGTGGTTGTGTTGGCATCCTTCTGTCTACTGGAGACGATGGCGGAGTGTCCACTTTAAAAAAAATCTGCAACTGCTGAACAGACTAGTTTTTGAATGGCAATCTCTGGTGCAGTGACTGCGAACACTTCAACTGACCAGGTCAAATGCATTCGTTAGGTCTATGAATGCGATGTAGAGTGGCATCTGCTACTCCTGGCACTTTTCCTGCAGCTGGCGTAGTGAGAAGATCATGTCCACAGTTGACCGGTTTGAAGGGTGCTTAACACTTCATAAAAAGTAAAGCATTAATAATAACTAGCAGGACCTGTGGATATACCACAGTATGATAATAATCTTATTATTTTCAATTACTATATAAGGGCCGGTAGAGCGTCCGCCTGGGAACCACAAGGATCCTGGTTCGATACCGACCCCCACCAACACAGTGTATGAGTAACACATTCTAGTTACCTCGTTTTTTAATACACTTTGCGATAGCCTTAAAAAATAATCACCAAACCAATATACACAAAATGCTTCAAACAAATAATTTTTAGAATATAGGGCCAGGTTAGTTCAATCGGTAGAGCATTCGGCTAGGAATCACAAAGTTCCTGGTTCGATACCAACCCTCTCCAACTCAGCGTATGTGTAGCACAGGGATCTGTACGGTAAAGTAAGGAGCTGATGGTAGGTGTGATGCTCCACCTCAGATACTAGAATAATCTCCTTGGTCTAGCGCTAGTGGAAATGGAATAGACTCCCTCGCTGTCTGGCTTATAACGACATTAGGCCGCCCCGACGACTTTACTTTTTTTAAAATACTTATAATAATCTTATAATAATTTTATTATCATTTTATGTAGTCTTTATATTGTTAGAGTACAGGAAATGAACAGTATATTTCATAATATCTACCTTTTGTACTGTAGTGTATTAAACTATAACTATTAAAGAAAAATATTTTGCGTCTTATTTGTTATTAGCTTATTTACTGCTAAACTAAAAACTAAGCGAACAGTTGTACCAATTCTATAATTTTAGGCTTGTGGTCAAGTCACGTTGAAAGCACCAGTCCCCATTAAATCACGAAAGTTAAGCAGCGACGGGCCCTTAGAAGAGTGACTATTTAAGCAATTGCAAGTACTGTAAGAAACTGAATATCAAAATGACTTTATTCGAAATTAAATGACCCGAAAAGGGTTCATATACCGTAAAATAAGATAACCAAATCAAATCATAATTCTATCTCGGGATAGTAGATGAGTAATCATTGTATTATTGGTAGGACTGTCGAAATATAACACTAACAGGGTTATTAATTTCTCATTTTATTTATATTACGTTCAAGTCACGCTGAAAGCGCCGGTTTCCGCTAGATTAGCGAAGTTAAGCAGCAATCAGCAAGTACTGTAAGTAACCCGAGTCCTTTGTTTATCAGAAGGACTTAATTCAGCATTAAATGACCCGAAATGGATTGATATGCCTTAAAACAACCAAGAGCGAGGAGTCTGTTCAATAGTTAATTGGGTGATCATTTAAGCAACAGTAGGTTCTGTGAGCAACCCGAATCCTTCATTTATGAAAATGACTTGATTCGGCATTAAATGACCCGAAAAAGGGTTGATATACCGAAACAAAAACAAAACAACAACCAGCCCGAGTCCTTTGTTTTTATCAAAATGACTCGATTTGGAATTAAATGACCCCAAAAGGGTTGATATACCACAAAACGAAACAACAAACCAACCTGAGTCATTTATTCATCAAAATGACTTGATTCAGCATTAAATGACCCAAAAAGGGTTGACATGCCATAAAACAAAACAACCAATCAACCTTGGTCCTTTGTTTATCAAAATGACTTGATTCGGCATTAAATGACCCAAAAAGGGTTGATATGCCATAAAACAAAACAACCAATCAATCTGAGTCCTTTGTTTATCAAAATGACTTGATTCGGCATTAAATGACCCAAAAAGGATTGACATGCCATAAAACAAAACAACCAATCAACCTTGGTCATTTGTTTATCAAAATGACTTGATTCGGCAATAAATGACCCTAAAGAGAGTGGATATAACGAAAAACAACCGGCAATCAATCTGAGTCCTTAGCTTATCAAAATGACTTCGTCATTAAATGACCCTAAAAAGTGTTGATATGTCGCAAAACAACAATCATCATTTTATTTACAGATAGAATAAAAGGTTGACTGGAGATAATAGCAATAAAAAATCAACGAATATCCTGATCAATACAAGAAATAGGTTATATTTGCTATGCGAGTAAACTAGGACTACTGCTTATAAATAGCCTCTACTACAACAGATTCTAATTCTTTTGTATATTTTTATCACACTCCATCAAAAATAATAATGATAACATGATACTTTTGCGTAATTATATCCCAGGTACTTAGAAAAGCTATTGTTAACCGGCTACTTCCGTCATCACTCCGAGCAGCTGGAGTTATTAATAGTAAATATACGATTTAGAAAAATATAAAAGCGTCTCTGTGTCAGTGTAGATGTCACGATGAAGATTTGTTTGATACAAGCTTTGATATTTTGTTGTGTCACTAGATGGCGCTATGGTCCGAGACTAATGTAGCTTTAATGATTGATTGCGTGAGACCTAGGGTCTTCTGTTATTACCTTGTTAAGATTTTTTTAATAATTGTTAATATTTTGTGTATTGAGCACTGAAAAGATTTTGTGGTTTTGAGGCGTTTTTGGCATCGAATTCTAACAATTGCACACACACACACACACACACACACACACACACACATATATATATATATATATATATATATATAACTTTTGTGTCTGCATCTACATAGAAAAACTTAGCAGCATGGAGAAAATCCAACCAAGAATCATGTGTGTCACATATAAGAGAGAGAGAGAGAGAGAGAGAGAGAGAGAGAGAGAGAGAGAGAGAGAGAGAGAGAGAGTAGCGACTATTTGGCTTTGCACGTCTATAAGGTGGGTGTGAGATTTAGTCTTGCAGATCCATTATTACTGAATCGTGTGTTGGATCTTTGCAGGATGCCCCATTAAAAAAACCTATATGAAAAAAGATCTTGTATTGATCAAGCCTAGTGGGTCGTCAGAAAAAAAAAGAATTAATTATCTTCACGAATATAAATCAAATATTCATTATTTTTGCTCAAAAAGCAAGATCTGTTGATTGTTAATGTGCATATATATTTTCTTTGTCGTTAATTGTTTTATTTTCGTAGTTTCCTCTGGACATACATACATACATACACACCAACGACCCTTTATATATATATATATATATATATATATATATATATATATATATATATATATATATTATGGACTCTCTCGTCGATTATCGATGCATGAGGGTTCACACACACAATGAACACCCACACAGTGATTTGTTTATAGTGGTGAAGGCTTGTGTTCCAATCTCAAATTTTTTTATACCCAATACCCTTTATTATCTATATTATACTTATATCCATATATAATATATAGTTTATATCATATCCATAGATATATAGATAGAATATAGATATCCATATTATCAAGAATGATCAGAACAATAATAAACAGATTTATTTATGATTTTTTTAATGTTTATCTCTCCAAGAAACCTCAAGCAGAATGCTTATCTTAAACCTTGTTGCACCTAACCCATTGGATTGGTTTGGTTTGTTGGATTTTACGGCATATCAACTCTGTTTGGGTTATTTCGTGCTGAAAACGCTTTTTGCCACTCATGCTTAATGGGCAATCAGTTTTTTCTAAACTCAATATTTTTAACATTAAAAAAAAATCCTTTTTTCAATTTAAACCATAGATATTACCCTAACAGGTACTACCACTCTGGGTCATAATGAACTTGGTAGTAATGGTGATGAAGGGGTACTCCACACACCCCAGAGCTCCAAATCTGTAACTTTACCATTAGATGAAGTTTGCACATATGATAAATAGGGTTGGGAGTTTGCCATAAGGGCAATACGGTTGGGACAATCGTATAGGTGCTAAGGCTTGACGTGACCAACCGATTGACAGCCCGTCTAGCCTAAGTAAGGCCCAAAGTGGAGTGTAGCATGTCATGGACTGCTCAGCCACGAGGGTTCCATCCTTAAGCATCACGAGTCATCACCCACGGCCAACAGGTGACTCCATTGGAGGGATCCCCCCCCGCATGAGGTGCAGTCGGTGTTCTTCTGCACAGCCGTAGCCATCTAGAAGAGATGTTTAACTTTTTCAATTTATTTTTCTTCCAGCTGCTGGCCTTATTTTTTTAAAGAAAAAAAAACATCTATTCGCGCCCCTGTAACATCATCATCATCATCATCATCATAAACAGACAGGGACTGTCCTTCTCCTCCCCCTCTTCCTCCTCCTCCTCCTCCTCCTCCTCCACATCATCATCATCATCATCATCGTGTCACGCTGTTCGCACGGATTCCCATGACCCTTTCTTTCTCTCACCAACCGTCTCTATCGGTATTCGCCCGTAGCAGGTCTTCTACTCGGAATCCAGAATCCGAACAAAGCTGATTGGTGATGTCTTTTGCTGGTCGACCTACACTGGTGTGTCCACGTGTAGGAATCCATTGGAGAAAGTCACTTATGAGTTTGTTCTTGCTTCTCCAACCACGTCCAGCATGTTTTGTTTACGTCACGTGGATGCTTTGTGTAATAGAATAAAGGTGTCTGTAAATCCGATTTCTTGTGGGATGCTGCTTCCAGGATTTGTTCAAGTCAGTACGCAACATCCTGGTGCAGCTCTCATCTAGCCTTTTCTCTAAATGCTTCGTTTTACACTTTTCGGGAAAGGAACGTTCTCAATAGAATATATAATTTTGACAGTATATTTTCTGCCCTGTCGGTGGGGCGTTAGAATGCACCTCTGCAGAGGGGTAAGACTCCCCCAATGGGGCGACCCGTTGGCCGTGGGTGGTGACCCGTGATGCTTAAGGGTAGAGCCCAGGTGGATGAGCAGTTCATGACGTACAATACTCCACTTTGGCCCCATCTTGGGCTAGACGGGCGGTCGGAGAGGCCCCATCCGATCAATCGGTTGGTCACGTCAAGCCCTAGCACCTATATGATTTTCCCAACCCTATTGCTCTTATGGCAAGCCCCAACCCCTTTTTATCATATGGGTGCTAGAAGGCGGTGGCTGCGGGTCTACATGTCCTGGGAATGACGTTAAACTCTATCTGATGGTGAGGTTCCAGTTTTTAAGGTTTGGGGAATGTGGAGCACCCCTTCATCACCATTGCTCCCTGGTCCACTCTGACCCGGAATGGTAGTACCTGTTAGGGTCCTATCTATGGGTTAAATAGACAAATGTATTCATAAAAAAAATTGTATTATCCATTAAGAATTGATTTATTTCAAAACTTTATCGGCATTAAATGACCCACTGAGGTTGATATGCCGTAAAACAAAACAAACCAAACAAACCAAACAGTGTATTTTCTGGGTTGTATCTATATAACTACAAATAGAATGCGCTGTCCTGTCCACTAAGGCAGTAGAAAACAGGTAAAATCCCCCAATGTAGCCACCTGGTGACCCGTGATGCGTAAGGACGGAATCCTGGTGGCTGAGCAGTCCATAACATGCAACACTCCACTTTAGCCCTTACTCAAGCTAGACGAGCGGTCAGAGAGGACCCTCCAATCAATCGGCTGGTCAAGTCAAGTCCTAGCACCTATATGATTGTCCCAATTCCATTGCATTTATCGCGAGCCCAAAACCCTTTTTACCAAATACGAGGTATGTCAGAAAAGATCCAGGACTTGTGTCACAATTTTTTTTATTTAAAATCCAAACTACAAACTACAAGTTATCCCCTTCAAAGTATCCACCCTGGAGTCTAATGCACTTCCCATCTTTCTCAGCCACGTCGGTATGCACTCCTGGAAGGATTATTCCGGGATTCTCCGTAGCTCTGTCGTCACGGCCTTTTTGATGCCGTGCACATCCTCAAAACGGGTTCCCTTGATGACCCCCTGAGCTTCGGGAAGAGGAAAAAATCACATGGACCCACGTCTGGCGAGTAGAGAAGTTGTTCCAACACAGTGATGTTTTTCTGGACCAGGAACTCTCGAATACTCAGGGCAGTGTGGACAAGTGACTTGTCATGATGAAGCACCCACGAGTTGTCCTGCCACATCTCTCGCCTCTTCTCGTGCACTGAACGAAGCAAACACTGCAATATCTCTTTGTAGATTCTGCGACTTGTATTCTGAAAAAATTAACGTTCCATTCATTATTCATTTCTATCTTGGTGAATACAGCTTCAATCTCGATACGTTTTTGTGTTAGAAGACAAAAACTGAGGTTCTTAGTGTGCTGAGTATTGTTACATAATCTATGCGGTTGCATAAGATTATTAACTCCCTGTATTTCTGAAGGGATGGCCCCTTTTCGTATCACGGGCGGGACTTTCCATGGAATATTACAGAAAGCCCGCGAAATACGTGAAGTCACGTGGGACCTGGTTGGGTCCTCAGTTTCAGTTTGGACGTCAGACAGAGAAGATGTACTGCCTTAACAGGAGCTCACTGCATACGCGCGTTATGTTAGCTACATGATATGTTTAGTTAAGAAATGAAAGTTTAAATAAGTAATATGGTTTTGTGGTTAATGAATGTCTTGGCAACAAGACTGACCTAGAAGAAATGAAGAAAAGTGCGACCGACCACCAAGACGAAGTCCAGATGCTAGAAGAGACGTCAGAAGAGATGCCAGGAGAAGAACGTAAGATAGAAAAGATGAACAGCAGAAGAATAGAAGTAAGGAAAGAAAGGGTATACAACAGTATGACGTTAAACTGCATCTAGTGATAAAATTCCAATTCGTGAACTCTGGGGAATGTGGAGTACCTTTTTATCGCCATTACCCCCAGGACCACCCTGACACGGAATGGTAGTACCTGTTAGGGTCTTATCTATGAATTTAATAGATAAAAAACGAGTATTAAAATATGTTTTAGAAAAATTGAGATTGAAAATAAATAATTGAATACCAAACAAGAATGAATAAAACCAAATGTCTTAGGCATAACAAGGGTTGACATGCCGTAAATGCCATAAGGAAGGAGAGACAACAGCATCTCCAGCAAGCATCACCGTTTGTTTGCAATCACTGCATCAGAGATTGCCATTCAAAAATTGGTCTATTCAGCCACTCACGCAGCTGCAGATAAAAAAAAAAGTGGACACTATACCATCGTCTTCAACATCGGACGCGAACAGATTGTAAATTCCTAAATGTAATCATAATTTTTATCGTGATAGTTTCTTCTCGTATTTTCTGTCTCTGAATGTTTTTGTCGGCCTCTTGTTTTCCTGATGTTTATAACCTACAAAATGTCAAATGCAACATCAATAATCATCTCTATTTTTGTACTCTTCTCTGTCTTGTGCTATTTTTACTTCTTATTGGCTTTTCCACCTTGATAAAATGATAAGAAAACACGAATACAAATTAACAATTAAAAAAATAACAAAATTTTACTGAGACCAAAACAATCTGAAAGTTTTATTTTAAGCATAAATAAAACACAATTTACATTAAATATTGTTTCAAAAAAAGTGAGATCAGGCTTGTTGAATATTTTATTTTAAATGCACAGATTTGGGAAATGCTTAAAAATAATAGATTTGTGCATAAATATTTAAGGACTCAACTATAATTCTGAACAAAACGATAGTTAAAACCAACTAGCAAAAATATGCGCCCTCTGTGTGCAAGTATTTAAATTTTAATGTAATAAAATATCATATTAAATTAGAAAGGTTAATGAAACTAAATAAGAATGCAGATAAAAGGATTGAAATAGAGGTGGGTATGATCGAAAAATAGAACAAATGAAACTTACTCTTCCATCACTCACTTAATTTTCCTAATTTAACTATTTAGTTAAATTAGGAAGTAAAGAAAATGTTACTGTTATTTCTTGATAATGGATTTCTTTTAAGATTTATTCTCGAGATTTTTGCTCATATTTATTAAAATAAAACTAAACAATTAGAAATCAATATTACTGAGTACATATTTATTAAAATCAAATTTTTAATATTAATTTGCTAATTAGCCTTCCTGTTCACACTGTAAACCGTTATATATATATATATATATATATATATATATATATATATATATATATATATATATAGTCATCCACAGACACGTGTTTCGACTTACCAAGTCTTTTCAGTGTGAGTAAACATTTTGGTAGCTACCTACAGCCGGGTTAGAAATCCGATCGTTTCATCAGCAGTCGGATAGCTTACCCTCTAGGTTATCATCACCCACAGAATATGAAGGGGATCTTAACTGTTTGAATACACACATCTATATGCATGTAAAGGCCGTCATAGAGCGCTCCATCCCATTTTATAGGAGAGCGTTGCGTTTACGCTTTAGTTGGCGGCCGTCAGCGAGATCCCCTTCCAAAGTGCTCAACCCCAGGGGGAAGAGGAGCGCATATATATATATATATATATATATATATATATATATATGTGTGTGTGTGTGTGTATATATATATATGTTAGATATATATGTGCATGTATATGTATATGCATGTATGTGTGCGTGTGTATGCACACGTGTAGGGACCAGAATCTCAAGTGCCACTTAGTCAGAAAGTTAAGTATACCATAAAAAACGAATATGCGTGTGTGTATATATGTGTGGCATGTCATGGGCAAAATCTTGATAACTATCCAGTAATGACTATAAAGGGGTATTCCACCCCCTCCCAAGTTCCAGAACTGGAACCTCACCACCAGATGTAGTTTAGCGTCATACCCGGGATACTTTCTATTGAGTTACTATTTAACTCTGCCAACTTTAAACCGTTCACAGTGGCTTTCCATACCACACCCAAGTAAAGTTAAAAAACTGATGGTTAGTTCTTTATAATTGAGCAGAAGGACTCGGATTACAATATGTTGTACCGGCCGTTCCTACAGTGGAGAATATACACCGGTTCTCACTATAAATAGTGAGACACCGAGTGAAAAGGTTGTACTGTTACCGTTTAGCGGCAAGCTAGCCGTTCTTGTACCTTATTGTAAATACACTTGTCTCATTTTACCCTACCTCGACTTGACTTCTTTTTTTTACTGTTGAATTAACATCACAACACAATAACAATGGGACTTTATGTGAATAGACTAAAGTCGCTCCTAGAGAGCTCTGCTTAGTTTCAGGAGCATATAATAGTCACCCACAGATACCGTGTTTTGACATTTCAAGTCTCTTCAGTATGGCTAGACCAGCAACTACTTATGGGTGCTATATTTATATAAGTAAACAGTACTCAATATTGCATATAAAGCATTTATATCTAAGTTAGGGTAGCGTGGACATGGAGTCAACTGCGTTTGGTTACTGACAGTTTCTTGCCTATTCAAATTTGGTTATATTTTTTTTTAAATATGAATTTACGAAGACTGAGGTGAACAGATAAAGAACTTTGAAATATCCCATCATACAGGTAAAAAATACCAATAAAATTTTGTTTATCAAAAATAACTCGATTCAGTATTAAATGACCTGAAAAGGGTTGATATAATATAAAACAGAACAACTAACCAACCACCCATAATGTTTGAATCATTTAACTCTTTGACTGCTTTAAGGCGCTCACAGTGGCTCTCCATACCACACCCAAGTAAAGTTAAAAAAAACATGGTTAGTTTATGCTAATTGGCCAGAAAGACTCAAATTACAATAATAATAGGACTTTATTTGAATTGAATGAATTGGTGAATAGATAGTGAACTTTAAATATCTCATCATACAGGTAAAAAAATACCAAGAAAATTTGGTACCACCATGGGGGAAATTTATTTGAATAGAATAAGTTCTGAGGTGAATAGATAGTGAACCTTGAAATATCTCATCATGCAGGTAAAAAATATCAGGGGACATTTGGTAGGCAAAGAGTTAAACAACAGCAGGTACTGTAAGCAACCTGAGTTTTTTGTTTATCAGAATGACTTGATTCTGCAGTAAATAACCCCAAAAGGTTGATATGCCATAAAACAAAACAACCAACCAACCACACTTTTCTTTCCGAAATTTTGTCCATATTTATTTGTTTAGTAGGATTTTACAGCATGTCAACCCTTGTTGGGCTATTTTATACCAAACACGTTATTCTTTATGCATTATTGATGCGTATTCAAATTTTAAAAACTCAATTTTTAAACACATTTTAAAACATTTTTTTTATTTTACCCATAGATTGGACCCTAACAAGTACTATCACATTTGTATGAAAAGCAAAAAATAAGCTTTTCCTTTTTCTACTTATCCCTTGTTCAAACCATTGAAATGCTTTGTTTGTTTGTTTGGTTTGTTTTATGGCATATCAACCTCGGTGGGTCATTTAATGCAGACAAAGTTGTGAAATAAATTTATTCTTAATGCATAATACAATTTTGTTTATAAACTCATGTTTTTCTATTTAACCCATAGATGGGACCCTAACAGGTACTACCACTCCGGGTCAGAGTGGACCAGGGAGCAATGGTGATGAATGGGGTGCTCCACATTCCCCAAACCTCCAAAACTGGAACCTCACCATCAGATAGAGTTTAACGTCATTCCCAGGACATGTAGATTCTCAGTCACTGCCTTCTAGCACCCATATGATAAAAAGGGGTTGGGGCTTGCCATAAGGGCCATTGAAATGCATTGCTGGTGATTTTACAATGGACATGTATAAGAAATGGTGTTACTATAAAAATGCATGGTAAATGATTTTACAATTAAAATGTATTGGAAATAATTTTACTATAAAATGTATTAGAAATGGTCTTACAATAAGAATTAATTAGAAATTATGTTATTATAAAAATGTATTAAAAACGATTAAACTATTAAAATGCATTAGAAAGGGTTTTACTATAAAAACAACCAATTTTTCCTTATTTCTACTTGTCCCTTGCTTAAACATCTTTTAACTAAGAAACGCTTGTGAAACACGCGCGCATGCGTATAAACGATACAGGGGCCCACTTCAAATCTTGAAACTCTTCCAAGCGTAAAACTATTTGAACTCAAAGTTGCCAAGAGACAATATCAAAACTTTCCTTCAATTCATAGAAAAAGATATTTGACGGAACAAAGAGGCGGGCTAAAATTAGAGTCTGTTGAACAAATGAGGAGAGGAATTTTCACAACTATATTAAGAAAGAAAAAAACATCACATTTTTTTATGCCTTTTGTCATTTAGTCAAATGACACGAAGTTGTTAACAGAGGAATTTATTTTTTGTTTCGTCACAGAAATGTAGAGTTATCGCCCTTGTCTCCCACCGCATTTTAAAAAAAATTGTCTATACGATTAACAAACCGCTATTTCTGGTACAAAGACTTGGTCATGGGATTTAATCCATCCATTTTTAGTCTTTTTATGGAAAGCAACTTTTCCGCTTGGGTTGACGAAAAGAATTACCGGATTATCATTTGGATAATTAAAATCAAAACAATTCTACGTTGAGGATGACGAGGAGAGATGGTAATGTCTGAGGTTACGAGGATGAAGATCGTGGTGGTTGTGGTTGTGGAGGCTGGTTGGCTGGCTGGTTGGTTGGTTGGTTGGATTTTACTGCATGTCAACTCTTGGGTTATTCTATCTGAAGACACTTTTGTTTTATTCATTTTTGTTGGGTATTCAAGATTTGATTTTGAATTTTAAGCATATTTTTAAAAATCGTTTTTGATCTATTTAACCCATAGATAGGACCCTAACACGTACTACCACTCCAGGTCAGAGTGGACCTGGAAGTAATGACAATGAAGGGATACTCCACACACCCCACAGCTCCGGAAGTGGAGCCTCACCACTAGGTGCAGTCTAGCGTCATACCAACTACACTAAGACATCCAGCCACCGCCTTCTCGCACATATATGATAAAAAGGGTTGGGGTTGCGATAAGGGCAATAGGGTTGGGGCATTCATATAGGTGCTGGGGGTTGACGTGATCAACCAATCGATCGGAGGGGGCTTCTCCAACCGCCTGTCTAGTAAGTTAAGACTAAAGTGGTGTGTTGCATGGCATGGACTTCTCAGCCATCGGGTTTCTGTCCTTAAGGGTCCTTAAGCAACAGGTGGCCCATTGGGTGGAGTTTTACCTCTCTGTAGAGTTGCAGTAGGAGTATTCTACAGTCCCAGTCAACATTGCTGGTTGTGGTGGTTGCAGTGAAGGTGCTTCATTCAATGGAGGGCTGCGATATACAGGGGTGCAGAACGGTTTGAAGCTGCAAGGGTGGACCGGGCAAAACGTGTCGAAAACGTGAAACATGTATAGATCTGTTAGGAGTGTAACCGGGCCCTATTGTCAAAGGCGGGCTTGGTACTCGACTGCAATTGTTGTCTCTACCATGCCATTCTGATTCCCAGCATGATCTCCAACATGAGGACTTTTTATATTCCTGCTGCACAAAACTGTGCCGAAAAGCTGGTGGTCTCAAGCTTCACATGAATGTTCACAGTGATGAGTAAACAACACCTGTCGACTCAGTCAACGCCAATCGTTAACTGTGCCCGATATGTTCTAAGATATGAAAGACTTTGGCAGGATTGAAAAGTCATGAACGAGCTCACAAACGGACAATGAATGAAGGAGTGGCAGTCGCCTGACAAGACGTTGCGATCAATATGTACTTCATTGAAACTCTGATGGTATTGATGGTGTTGCTAATTACAATAAGGTTTCTAGCGTTTATCTGAAATTTAAAATGTATGCAGTTCATTGTCTTTCGATAAAGTGTTAGTATCATCATTCAAAGAATTCTTTGCACGAGTATCTTTATCTTTGTTATGTGTATTACTATATTTCGGCCGGTTTGGTTTCCGGTCTTCCTATGGGGAAAAAGATGAAAGGTTAGAAAGGAGAGAAGGAAAAAAAAAAGAAGGAAAAACAAAGAAGAAAGAGGTAGAGCAAACGGAAAAAAAAAGAAAGAAAAAAGAAAACAAAGAAAGAAAGGAAGAAAAAAGAAAGAAAGAAAAAAAGAAAGGAAGAAAAAAGAAAGAAAGGAAGAAAGAAAGAGAAAAGAAAGAAAAGAAGACAAAGAAAGAAAGAAAGAAAGGAAGGAAGAAAAAAGAAAGAAAAAAGAAAGAAAGAACAAAAAATAAAGAAACAAGTGAGTGAGAATGACCCCCCCCTAAAATCAATCCTGTGAATGATTTTATATAGAAACCACTTAAATATAATTAAAATAAGTGCAATATTATTATTTCTAATTTAACATATTTCATTACTTTTGGGGAGAGTTGTCTCTCCGGACGATTCAACCCGATATACTCACTGACAAGGAGGGAAACAAAGAACAACACATGACACACACAGTTGAATTCTATCTCAAACCATCACACTGTATTCCCGGTCAGGGAGAATAAATAAAACAAATATTGTTATATGTTAAACATATTTTACTGTTTTTATTATCATTTGTTATTCCTACATCTCGGGGTATAACAATTACATTAAAACTTAAATACTTACGTTCGGAGGGCGCATATTCTTGCTAGTTTAAATAACAGACGTCTTAATATTTCTTTTATAGATCAAACTAGAAGTGGCTACCCAGCGTCGCCTGGAGAGAGAAGGGGGCAAAAAAACTGGCGCATTGATTTGTTTACTTTTGAGATTTATAAATGATGGACATCTTTAAGTAGAATTTCAAAGCAAATTTTATGCATATTTTAATTTTTAGATATCTTTGAATATAAATGAAATCTTCATAATTTTTGCACAAAAAGCAAGAACCGGTGATATTCAATGTGTATATATGCTTACTTTTCCGTTAATTATTCTATCTTCGTAGTTTTATCTGGACATACATACATACATACATACATACATACATACACACCAATGTGTATTTGTACATATATACTTGAAGTGGCTACCCAGCATCGCCTGGGTAGAGGGGGGAAATCCTGGTGTATTGATTTGTTTACTTTTAAGATTTACAAATGCAGGACATTTTAAAGTAGAATTTCAATGCTATCTCTATGTATATTTTAATTTTTAAATGTATTCGAAAATATAAATTAAATCTTCATTATTTTTGCTCAAAAAGCAAGATCTAGTGATAGTGAATGTGTATATGTATTTACTTTGTCATTAATTCTTATATTTTCATAGTTTCCTCCGGACATACATACATACATATAGACAACTGCCCTTTATATATGTATAGACAGATAGATGCTCCGTACTGGAATTTTTTTTTTAATAAACAAAATTCCGTAATAAATACAGACAAGGGGAATGATCCATAAATTTTAGTGGGACCTCCACTTAAGACCGTTTCTGAAGAGATTCGCGTTTCTCTGACATTTTTTTGACAAGAATTCTTAATTTTTTTTGTATCTTTTATTGATTTATCACCGATAAAATTTCATCCAACTGGAATGAAGTCGGTGGCAAAAAGTCGTCTTGCAAAGAGACTGATTTCAAATTATTCACGACAACTTGAGAATTGGAAACACGTGGTAACTATCAGTCCGACTAATATTACACACACACACACACACACACACACACACACACACACACACACACACACACATTGACACACACCGTTACACGCCCATACAGACACAGACACACACACACATACTGTTACACACATACATACAGATACATATACATATATATGAAGTAAATGGAAGTGAATCCGACAGTATGAATTGAACATTTTTAGAAAAAACAAATGATGTTATTAGTATGCTGACAGATCTGTTTCGACCTTTTAATAAAGCGGTCTTCATCAAGAGCAAACATATAAAGGAAAGACGGAATAAATAACCGTTAAATAGGAGGGGTACAAACGAACGTTATTGTTCGATGTTGGAATTTTTAAAAAAATGCGTATTCTGTGTTTAAAATAAAATAAATTTTATTTTTACAAATCAGAAGCATTATTATCCATAAGAAAAAACTCAAAAGAGTTTGAAGTAAACATATATAAAAAAGGTATCAAAAATGTTCAGGATGTATTCCAGCTACAAAAAGTAAGTTTAGAAAGTCCACAGCACAATTGAAGAAAGATGGAAAGTTTCAAGAATTTGTAATATTGACAAATCCGTAGTGTTGTTGATCATATTAGCCTCCGAAGATATAAATTCAGATATTTTGTTTTTTCCATAGACAATATGAAGTAAATGGAAGTGAATCCGACAGTAAGAATTGAACATTTTTAGAAAAAAAACAAATGATGTTATTAGTATGCTGACAGATCTGTTTCGACCTTTTAATAAAGCGGTCTTCATCAAGAGCAAACATATGAAGGAAAGACTGAATAAATAACCGTTAAATAGGAGGGGTACAAACGAAAAAAAAAAAGAATTCCAGCATCGAACAACAGCGTTCGTATATATATATATATATATATATATATATATATATATATATATATATATATATACATGCGCGTACACATACATGCAGACACATATATACACCTGGGAAGTATAGGTCCAACTAAAATTACACACACACACACACACACACACACACACACACACACACACACACACACACACACAAAATAAATTTATCACAGAGAATAAGAAGACTGAGAGTCAAGCAAAAGACTCTCACAGTCTTCTTATTCTCTGTGATTTTTCCTCAAATTAACAAAAGCCCTGATGAAGATCTATTGAAACAGATCGAAACACTGCAGCGTATGCGAAATAAACATTACTCGTTTTATGAAGTTCTGTTTTTTCAATTTTTCACTATATTACATACTGTTGGATTCACTTCCACTTTCTCTTCACATATGTATATATTTATGAGGGAGAGACAAAGACAGAGATATGATAGTGTTTTTATTTTATTTTACACACACACACACACACACACACACACACACACACACACACACGTGCATACACATACAGGCTTATACACACACATATATACGCATATATACACACATACGAACTCTGATACAAACATACTCATACATAGGTAAACATTTAAGATAGTGTTTTTATTCTATTTTTTTTTTACACACACAAACACGCACATACATACATAAATACACATACATACATGCACATACATGCACACACACACTCATACATATACACGCAAATTTACATACATACACACATACGAACACTCATACACACATACACATACTTTTATATATATTCATAAGGAAGAGACAAAGACAGAGATATGATAACGTTTTTATGTTATTTTAATTTACACAAACGCGCGCACATATACATACACATACAAGCACAGACATACATACATACATACATACATATATACATACATATATACATACTCATACAAACGCATACACACATAAACACGCATACACATTCACATACACACATACGAACACTCATACACACATATGCACACATATGTATACATTTTTGAGGGAGAGACAAAGATAGATATGATAGTGTTTTTATTCTATTTTATTTTACACATGCAAACACGCACATACATACATACATACACATACATGCATGCACACACATACACGGACACTTATACACATACACACACACGAACACTCATACACACATACACATAATTTTATATATATTCACGAGGAAGAGACAAATACAGAGATATGATAGTTTATATTTTAATTTATTTTACACACACGCGCGCACACTTTATACATACACATACATACACACACACATACATACATACATAAACACATACACACATACACACACTTACACATACACACTTACACATACACACATACGAACACTCATACACACAGATACACACATATGTATACATTTTAGAGGGAGAGACAAAACAGATATGATAGTGTTTTTTATTTTATTTTACATATAGAAACACGCACACACACACACACACACACACACACACACACACACACACACACACACACACACACACACACATATATATACATACATGCATATACATGCATGCATACACACATATTAACACTCATACACACATACACACATCTATGTATATATTCATTTTCATTTTAGAGAGACAAAGACAGAGATATGATAGTGTTTTTTCTATTCATTTTATTTATTTTTATTTTATTTTATTTAAAAAAAAAGGAAAACAGGTGCTCGTCCGTAGAATGTATAATTCACTTTTAAAATCCTTTTTTTTTTAAGTGGAGTGTTTTTGTCTCCTCGGATTAAATTTCGGAACTTAGCAAACATCTTGTTAAATAAAGTTTACCTCTCAACCCCGCCTCGCATCTACCAAACCCAACTATCGCATTTCGTTATTTTCTTAGCCTCGTTAGACTTTGCCGAGTTTTTCTTCGTCCCCCCACACCAAAAAAAAAAAAAAGAATTAGCCGGAAATAACATATTCTGCTCAACTTATTTATTAAAATTCTTCACAGCAATAAAAAAAAAAAAATAAAAAAAAAAAAAAGAAGAATTTTTATCATCATCATCATCATCATCATCATCATCATCAACAACAACAACAAAAACAACAACAACAACAACAACAACAACAACAACAACAACGTCATCATCATCATCATCTAGGCGTATCGACGGCACGGATTCCCTTTGCTTCTCTCCCGCACCATCAGTCCCTATCGACTATCGCACTTATTTATTAAATTCTTCGCCCCCCCCCCAAAAAAAAAACCCATTACTGGTATTGTTTGTTTGTTTGGTTGGTTGGTTGATTGGTTGGATTTTACGGCATGTCAACCCTTTTTTATTTTATGCTGAAGACATTTTGTTTTATTCATTGTTGAATCATTGCTATTTACGGGTAGACAAGAACCATCTGAAGAATCCCGGAGAGTATAACGGCTGAAACGTGTTTTTAGAGTTTCCAATAAAGATGAAGAAAACAGTCCGAAAAGTCAAAATAATACATAGCAAATCTCATCAAAAAATTCAGACAAATAATAGAAATAGATGAATTGAATGAATAAGCCCAGGGAATAGGATGATATTTAATATCAAATTGAATAATTTGCTGTTTTTAATGAGTCGCTTCGCATCCTGCTTGTGTCGGAGTCGTTGTATTTTGAGGAATTTCTATTTCTCTGAATTTTTGAGTATATCTTTTTAAATCCATTTTATGATTGCTATCTGACGAAACTGGACTCTTCTATGGAGTTACCGGCTAAAATAAATTTATAATAGCCAAATGATAGTCTGATGAGTTTTTCTTTCTCATTGAAAGTTTAAATATTATTCTGTATATAAATAATTTATTATTTTACATTGAGATCTCTCAGGGATTTGAAATAATCCTTGTCTATAAATCTATAGGTCTGCATCTGCATGGGTATACATTGTGGATATACGAAGGATATAGATGATAATTAGTATTATTTGGATTATTCAGACTATTGTTCTTATCTTCATTGTTATTTGTACAACGTTTCGGCCGATGTGCCCTCCAGTCTACTTCAAGTATTTCTTGCCAGACTCAGGAACTTTCTCGGATTCGGTAACCTTTCATCGTACTCGGGAGCCTTCTTTTCGAAATATGGTTAGCGGAATGAGACCAGGATACCACCGTCGGCTGAATAAAGGATTAGGTTCAAAGTTCTGTGATGGCTCCCGATTACGACAAGAAGGTTCCCGAGTTTGAAAAGAAGGTTCCCCAGTCCGAGAAAGTTCCCGAACCTGACAAGAAATATCGGAAGAAGACCATAGGGCACATCGGCCGAAACGTTGTACAAATAACAATGAAGATGAGGACAATAGTCCAAATGATCCAAATAATACTGAGGAATTTCTAGTTTGTCTTAGAAAATCGGCTTTCTGAACCTGGGTCAGAACTCCGATTTTCTACCACCGTTAGAAAAAACAGGCGTTTACATCTGCAGGTGCCTTACTCCCTCTGCTGGAGATTTTGTGAGCATATTCTAAGCCTCACCAACAGATCAGTATTCATATGGAAAAGCTATTAAAAATGAAAAATAAAATAAAGGAATTTTAAGGGCTTTCAGGAAGATATTTCCATTAGGACGAATACTACTAACATGCCGGAAATACCTAGCAAAAATTCTCTTAGGGTTTTTTTTTTGGGGGGGGGCAATGAGACCGTCCATTTTTTATATTCTTTTTCTTTTTAATTACTCAATCTGTTAGGGTCATCTAGAAGAAGATTATCCCGTTGTTAGTAATCACAGTGTGCTACCACCATCGTCTGGATCATCTGGATTAACCTTTGGGGGTTTTCAAAACATTTCTTCGATAAACAGAAAATTTGGTATCGAAAGGAAATGATGGAAGAGGCAAACGCCATTCGAAATCCCAACTCACTCTCTCCCTTTTCTATCTGTATAGTTCATACTCTCTCTTCTCTCTCTCTCTCTCTCTCTCTCTCTCTATCTCTCTCTCTCCCTGTCCCCCCTCTCTCTCTCTATCTATTTATCTATCTATTTTCTCATTATCCCTTTTATATCTGTATCGTCCATCTTTTTGCCTCTTTCTCTCTCTTAATCCTTCTTTCTCTTTCTCTTTCTCTTTCTCTGATGCTCTCTCGTTCCCCTTTTTCTCCGGGTCATCCATCTTTTCTCTCTCTTTCTTATTCTCTCTCTCTCTCTCTCTCTCTCTCTCTCTCTCTCTCTCTCTCTATCTATCTATCTATCTATTTTTTCTTTATACCTATTATATCTGTATCGGCCATCTTTTTCTCTCTTTCTCTTTCTTTTACTCTCTCTCTCTCTCTCTCTCTCTTACTCTCTCACTCTTTTACGCTCTCTCTTTCCCTTTTTTCTCCGTGTCCATCCATCATATTTCTCTCTCTTCCTCTCTCTTTCACTCACTTTCTCTCTCTATCTATTTATCTATCTATTTTCTCTTTATCCTTTTTATCTCTGTATCGTCCGTCTTTTTTTTTCTCTCTCTCTCTTTCTCTCTTAATCACTCCCTCTTACTCTCTCTCTCTATTGCGCTCTCTCTTTCCCCTTTCTCTCTGTATCATCTATCCTTTCTCTCTTCCCTCCTCTCTCTCTCTCACCCTTTTATCACTGTATCGTCCATATTTCTTTTCTCTCCCTCTTGTTCTCAGTATTCCCCGTGCCTTTCTCTATCGTCCATGTTTTCTTTTTCTCTCTGTGTCGTCCATGTTCTTTCCCCCCTTCACTCTCACTTTTTCTCTGTATCGTCAATGTTTTATCTCTCTCTCTTCTCTCTGTATCGTTCACGTTTTTTTTCTTTCTTTCTCCCCCCTCTCTCTCCCGTGTGTTCTCCCTCTCCGCCCCCTCTCTCTCTCACGCACGCACACACACACACACACACACACACACACACACATACACACACACTTTTCTTTCAGTATCGTCCATGTTACCAGGACACTAAGACCCTCAGCCATTGCATTCTAGCACATATATAATAAAAAGGGTTGGGTCTTTCCATAAGGTTAAGGCTATCATATAGGTGCTAGGGCTTGACTTCTGCTCCAGCCGACAGAGCGGTGCCTTTACAGGGTATTACCGTGTACTGTTGCTAGTTTCACATAAATCTAAGCCAATGTTTCATAGATTTCGTCAATTCTCAAAATCTTTCTCTTCTTCCTCATCTTTATCTTATCTAATCTTTCATCAAAAACACCATAATAATCACGATGGTAGAATATACTTTGACACGTGATTGAAGGAATATTACTTATTTTTATCACAGGATTATCCTGTCATTTCATTCCGATATTCTTGAAGAAATCTATCGATTCCAAAGATGGTGTCTTTATAGACATTCTTGGATTATTCCTGAGAATCGGATTGGTTATGCCGCATTCTCTAAATATAGGAAATTACATATTTTCATCATTGGATTATCTTGTCATTTTTTTTTCAGATGGTAATCTGATATTCGTGAAAAAAATATTTTCATTCAAGAGAAGACGCTGTGTTTCATATGAAATCTTGGATTATTTAAAAAAAACAACAAAAAACAAAAAAAACAAAAAAAAACAAACAAGCAAAACACAAAAACACACACACACACACACACACACACACACACACACACACACACACACACACAAACCCCAAAGAACAAAAAAGACCACCCCCAAAGTATATTGACTCGTTGTTTAAAGGAAATTACATATTTTTACAACAGGATAATGCAACCCTATCGGCTGGGGCTTTAGAATACACCGACTGTACTTCTGCAGAAGGGTAAGACCCCACCCCCAATGGGGACCACCTATTGGCCGTGGGTACCGACTCGTGATGCTTAAAGATGAAACTCCGACAGGGCAATCTGCTCTCATGGTTTTGACATGATTCAGGAAGTTATCATTAACTATTTCACTTGCCGACCACCAAACAGTGACTCTAACCTTCTTTTCAGACAATTTTGATTTGCCGCCCTGTCGGTCAGGGCAGTAGAATAGGTCGACTACACCTCTACAAAGGGGTAAAATCCCCCCAATGTGGCCAACTGTGGCAAGTGGGTAGTGATGCCCGATACTTAAGGATGGAACTCTGGTAGCTGAGCAGTCCATGACATGCGACACACCACTTTGGACCTTACTTAGGCTAGACCTTTTTTATCATATATATATTTACCAACTCCTCCTCACGGGCAGGATACGACACAAGGTCAATTTCTTAAGCGGAGTTCAACAGGTTTGAATTCAGAGTTTTCCTTCTCCTAGACTGGTTACCTAGCCATGGTTAAAGAACACAGTCTGCCCTGCTATTTACCCATAGCTGGAGGGAGAGTGGGATTCATACCTTTCCCAAGGGTATTAGCGCTAAGTGAAATGCAATTACCACGTCCAGGATTTGAACTCGGAGATTTTATCATATATGTGCTATATATATTGGGCAGTCTTATTTGTAACCAGAGGGTGTTGCAAGATGAAAACTGTCATCCTTTTAAGGAACAAGAATATCAATATGTAGATCTCACATGATGTCATAAGATGAAAAGTAATGGAAATGATCATTGTTATACCACCCCTACCATCCTTGCTGGATGCCCCATACTTGCGACCTTGTGTCATATCTTAGCCGTGGCAAATGCGTTGGGTAAATACCTACCACACCCACCATCTGTCAGACCTGTCAACTGGGGACTACAATACACTGACTGCACCTCTGCAGAGGGGTAAGATACATTTCCTCTGATGGGGCCACCTGTTAGCGATAAGTGGCAACCCATGAAGCTTAAGAATGGAACTCTGGTAGCTGAGCAGTCCGTGACATGCAACACTCCACTTTGGCTCTTACTTAGGCAAGATGGGCGGTCGGCATAGAATAACCCAACAAAGGCTAACATACCATAAAATCCAACCAACCAACCAACCAACCAACATTCTTACTACTGGATAATGCTGTATCTACATCCAGTTATGGTTATGATATTCTAAAAAAGTCTCCTCACACACGACGTTCATAATATGAAATATCTTCAGTTAAGAGAAGACTGAGCTTCATATGAAATCTAGAATTATTTCCTCACCCCACAAAAACCTCAACAGCATATTGACTCTTATACGTGATTTAGAGAAAATTACACGTTTTTACTACAGCGTTCAGCTAGGAATCACAGGGTTCCAGGTTCGATACCGGCCCTCACCAACTCAGCGTATGAGTAGCACAGAGATATGTGCGGTAAAATGAGGAGCTGATGGTAGGTGTGGCGCTCCACCTCAGACACTAAAATAATCTCCTTGGTCTAGCGCTAGTGAAAAGGGGATAGACTCCCTCGCTGTCTAGCTGACATTAGGTCGCCACGACGACTTTACGACAGGATAATGCTATATCTACATTCAGATGTTGATATTGTTAGGGAGTCTACGAATGCTTCTTTACAGTCACACAAGAGCTAGACCTAGGGAATTGTTTATTAGCGTCTGAGACGGAGCGCCACACCTACCATCAGCTCCTCACCTGTGTTACTCATACGCTGAGTTGACGAGGGACGATATCGAACCAGGAACCTTGACGTTCCCAGCCGGACACTCTACTGACTTAGCTAAACCGGACCTAAGGTATTAATCCAACTATTCTCCCCCCAGCTATGGTTAAATAGTAGCGTAGAGTGGGTTCTTTAACCTTGGTATGACAACGGGTCTAGGAGAAGGAAAACTGAATGCAAAATAGTAGTAGATTTAGAGAGTGTTAGGCTGTGCTATTAATAATGAAGATTTGGACTCTATTTGTCTATAACCGAAACTACGTTACTGCTTACATCACATTCCCCCAAATCGTCATAACATAGAATAAATACACTCGAAATTTGAGCATGTAAACTTAGACGATCCTTATCGTTTGTTAAAGCAAGTTTTAATGAATACATGCCCAGTATTATATATTCATGTATATATATTTGGTGATCCGTTTGTATCTCATAGTCTGAGAGACTATTGTTCATCTCATTTTCTTGGACAGATTCTGGTTTGTGTATATACCATTTGTTAACATGGCCAAATTCTAGTCTCTTGCTATCTTGGAAATCTCTCGTTCACTGGTGATTCAGAGAATGGGTCAAAATACAAGGTTAAATATTGTCAATCAAATTCCCTTTATTTTCCCATAAAGTCGTTAGTTTTATTTTAACTACACTATCGTAAATAATTGATTGGTAACCCATTAATTATGTAACACCAGCTACTACATACACCTGAAAGAGGCTGGAGGGTAGTGTTGAATTATCTATAGGTATAAGATATATGAGAGTAGGAAGCACGTGGTGTAATGGTTAAAGTCATGGGAAATGGACTTGTCGCCCCGAGTTCAAATCCTGGACGTGGTAATTGCATTTCATTTAGCGCTAATATCCTTGGGAAAGGTATGAATCCTACTCTCCCTCCAGCTATGGGTAAATAGTTGGGCAGACTGGGCTCTTTAACCTTGGTTAGGCAACCGGTCTAGGAGAAGGAAAACTCTGAATTCAAACCTGCTGAACTCCGCTTAAGAAATTGACCTTGTGTCGCATCCTGCTCATGTGGAGGGGTTGGTAAATATATATAAGATATATTAGAAATTGCCACTTATAGTTACGGACTTTACCAACACCAACGTGTGAGAATTTGGCCTCAAACGGGAGACAGATATTTTGCTTCCTCCCCGTTCAGCGTCCAGCCAAAAACTGATTTCTCTAAACTAACTCTCTCTCGTTCACTGGTGTTTCCGATAAGAGGTCAATTACAGGGTTAAGTATTATCAATCAAATTCCCTGTATTTTGTTTACACAAAACCGTTAGTTTTATTTAATTACACAACCGTACACGATTGATAGGTAACCTATCAATTATGTAACATATAGTCAAATAAAGTCTTATATAGGAATATTTGATGGAAGCGCATGGTGTAATGGTTAGAGTCGTAGTAAATCGACTCGTCGACCCGAGTTCAAATCCTTGACAAGGCCGTTTGTATGTGCTAATACCCTTGGGAAAGGTATGCATTCAACTACTCTCCCTCCAGCTATGACTAAATAGTAGGGCAGACTAGGCTCTTTAATCGTAGCTAGGTAACCAGTCTAGGAGAAGGAAAACTCTGAACTCAAACCTGTTAAACTCCGCTTAAGAAATTGACCTTTTGTCACCTCCTGATCGTGCGGAGGGGTTGGTAAATATATATATATATGTATAAGAATATTTGAAAAATAAGATTGAAAACGAATAATAATAATCTTTTTGTTGATAAGGTTCTTTTTTTAAAAGCAAAATATGTCAATGTTAAATACTCTAAAAGCAAAATATGCAAATTCGCTATTTTCAGTTGAGACAACGTTCCCTTCATTGTCGGTTTACGTTGCGTTTGAGGCTAACTTGTTTATAGCGAGAATAAACAGTCGTTTCATTTTGATGACATGGTTATATGCAGAAATTGGACCCACAATTACACAACGGATTTTGGGTGTGGGTTACATATTATCAAAGGGCCTGGCTAGCTCAGTCGGTAGAGCGTTCGGCTAGAAATCACAAGGTTCCTGGTTCGATACCGACGCTCGCCAAATCAGCGTATGAATAGCACAGTGATCTGTGCGGTAAAGTGAGGAATATATATATATATATATATATATATATATATACAGAATTAAACAAAACAGATGTCTCCTGTTTAATAAGTTTATTTTTCATCTTTTCAAGCTTTCTGGCCAACTTTTTAAAAAAATATCTGGATGGAATCCATGAATTAGACAACACAAATAAATTACCCCTGAAGATGGCACTACGAAGTGCCGAAAGTACTTGGGACAAAACCTCTGTTGGACTAATCCACAGATTCCATCCAGATATAAAAAAGAGAGAGAACTTTGTCAGAAAATCACAAAGGTGTCAAACTGTCAGTAATCAAACGCCGATAGATTTATGTCTACGCCACCCTTAGATATTCATGGTCTATTAATGATACTGAGAACTATTTACTCATAAATATAGCACAATATATCATCAATATTAACATATATATATATATATATATATATATATATATATATATATATATACTACGAGTAGTGGAATCATAAGTATTGCCGAAAGATTATACAAAAATGAGGGATGGAGAAATAAAGATGTTTTATTACGAAAAAATAAAATATGGGGGGGGATATGAAATACGAGGGCCCTTTCGACCGGCTCTTTTCAGGTATTGTCACCGGTGCCGAATAAAAGTCAGATTGTATATAAATTAAGAGAAATATTCTTGGAACGAATGGAGGGAGAATGGTGAGTCAGAGGGAAGAACACATTTTTTTAAACCCCTGAAGTCACGCCAGGTCCCAGCAGGTAAAGGGAGTGTCTAGGACTTTGTCTACACAGGGCGGGGCGGTGGAATAAAATATAAACAGCTTCAAGAATACTTAAATGCTGTTTAGATCTGGCCCTGTGCAAGACAGAGAAACACTCATCAGTGTAGTCAGCCCTACAGGTACTTATAGACAGCAAGTGCTCACCAATGGCGGAATCGTGTGCTTGCGAGTGTCCGGATGTTAAGGCACCGATGTCGCGCAATGCTCGAGGAACATGTTGTCTGATCATAATGTCTGTTCAGTTATTCTAGTATATAAGGTGTGTGCTAGATCCCGGCCTATACTTATAGACTGGCCAAGGTCACGTGATTGACTCTTCTAACCAATCACTGGCAGTACTATTGGCCTGATAAGATACTTATCATAATGATCCCACATCAAATACACCCTTTGACGACGGATGCATATAGGATTGCCGGGATCTTTATCAATACTCACGAAGGACTTATACGATTACCAGTAACTGAGGACACTTTAGTATCCAAAGGATTCACATTGTCGACTGACTCTTTATCAAAGATTTCACCAGATAAGCGCTTCTGCTATAAGGCCAAGCAATGACCCTTAAACACTTAACACACACTACACACACACACACACACACACACACACACATATATATATATATATAATGGACTAATGTAGCAACGCACAGGCGAAGCAATCAATACCACAGCAAATGTAGTGTTGGTCGCAGAACCTGATAAGACGGAGGAGCAGCCTGGCCCGGAGTCACCCCACAGTGTTCGGAGCCTCCAAGCGGCAAGAGTCCAACCAAGAAGCAGTAAGCCTATAGAACATCGAATTAAGTGGCCAACAGCCAGCGAAGAATGGCTCCACTTCGATGAGGACGTGGATAACCTTTCGAGGCTTTGCTGGCAGGTCACGTTTGAAGATGTTTAAGACCCTTGGCATTAGGGGCCAGTAAAGTAGGAGAGCCATAACAGAAATAACAGGAGTTGCTGAGAGAGCATCGAGATGGCTCTGGATCCGCAGGAGCGATGTTTGGATAAGTGCCACTAGGTCGCAAACCGAGAATTGATCAGTCCGGTTGGGGTCTCCTGGGCGAGGGTGTATGGTGAGTAATGACCCGAAACACCTGTTAACCTTGGGTTCATCACTGATGACTGCGGCCTAGTATATCACCCAACGGCGTGTTTATATATATATATATATATATATATATATATATATATATATATGAACACTAGGAAATAATGGATTAAACATAATTGAGTGAATAAATTAACAAATAACAAAATTAATGTAATATAAATAACCAAACTACATCTCCTTTCATCATCATACTCCACAGAACAGTATACAAAGGGCACCCACCACGTGAGAACCACTTGGTTTGATGATCGCATTGGCTAGAAACTGATAATCACCAAGCAAAATTTGAAGAGAGAACTCTATTCAAGACTTGGGGTACTTTGATTTGCCACCAATTTAAATAAGACCAAAACAAATATTTTGGCGAGATTGAAATAATTTTTGAAATAAACCAATCGCAAACAATGCAGATTTTACATTTATGTAAAAAAAAAAATCTGAAAAATCATATTTCGCTTTAAAAAATCCTTATTCATTGAATTCCTTCGTATGTATATATATATATATATATATATATATATATATATATATATATATATATATAATGAACAATATCAAATATGAAAAGTATTTGCATGTAAAAGCACTCAATGCTAAATTAGCTGCGCATGTTTAAAATCTCAAATAAAATATTTTGGTACTAATGGTACTAATGACCGTTACTACAATTTCATGCGTATAAGGCAATCCTCAGCCGGTTGAATAGTGAAACTTTAGTAACGGTAACGGTAAATTAGTACCATAATATATATATATATATATATATATATATATATATATATATATATTTAAGTATGTTTTTTTTTTAAAGTTGGGCGTTATTACAAAGCATTAAAAATATATAAATGAATGAACTCGATATTATGAAGTATTGGATTCACTTATTTTTTTTATTATTTTTGTCATAAATTTTCAGGTTCGTTAGATACCCTTTATCAAATGAATGTTATTACTGTTTAACGGCTTTCTTGTCTCTGTTGTTATCGACAGTGGCAGCGTCTGTGAAATATTTATAATAACGGAGAATTCCGATGTCAGCGTTCAATCCCTTCACGTGCGTTCGTAATTTTAGAATCCATTTAGTTTCTGATTGTTTTCTAGATTGCGTTGTTGGAAATGCGTGTTCTAATAAAATGCATTTGAGGTGTGTAAGGTTGTGTGATAAGGTGTTAAAATGAAGTGCTATTGTACTATGCGGGGATTTGAGATTTATAGTGGATTTGTGGTTATTTAGTTTATATATATATATATATATATATATATATATATATATATGTTGAAAGGAGAAATAATGGAAAGAAAGTATTGAATGGATGAAATAAGATATTTCAATTAATTTAACTTACACGTGTTTCGGTCAAAATTTATCCATGTGTACATTATTTTATCTATTATTATTATTATAATGTACGCATGGATAAACTCCTGACCGAAACATGTGTAAGTTAAATTAATTAAAATATCCTATTTTATCCATTCAATACTTTCTTTCCTTTATTTCTCCTTTCAAAATATCGTCGGATTCACTTCCATTTTCATTTTACACACACACACACACGCACACACACACACACACACACACATATATATATATATATATATATATATATATATGTATCCGTAGATGGGGGTTACCAGGTAAGTTGGTATTAGGATGATACTAAGTTGGCCCTTTCTTCCAACGGTAGAATGTTAGAGTAGTTCAAGTCCAAGTTGCGAGCTCGATGTTTAATATAATTGAACAGAGCAATATTATTGCTAAAGAAAAGGTTTAAAAATCGGCCATTTTGTGGTTATAGATCTATTTCTGCCCACAGGTATCTGTGTATTCCTATGAGTTTCATCAGACCGCTAACTTTATTGAAAAAGGTAAGATAATTCACGAGGCTTTATGAATGATGAAACTCATAGTTATACACTGATACCTGTGGGCAGAAATAGATCTATAACCGCAAAATGGCCGATTTTTAAGCCTTTTCTTTACTATATATATATATATATGAAGAGAAATGGAAGTGAATCCGACGGTATGTAGTATAGTGAGAAATTCGAAAAAACACAGGTTTAAATAAAAATGATTATGTGGCCTACCTTTTTGATTATATATATATATATATATATATATATATACCTGTCTGTGGAAGAATTAAACACCAAAAATTGAAGCGGGCTATTAGAAAGGGTAATTTTCAGCCCAGCAACATTCAAAGTGGAGAAGTTACAACATTAGTTTATGTAGAAAAGTATGTCTCTCCAGGGCTGGCCTGGTGAGCCATCTGGGAAAGCACAAGGACAGAGTGTCAAATGCTACTGGCACCTAACTATGATGATAAAAAAAAACAGGAAATGGTCTTACTCGAACACGAGTTGACAGCCATTATATATATATATATATATATATATATATATATATATATATATATATATATATATGTGTGTGTGTGTGTGTGTGTGTGTGTGTGTGCGTATAAAGAATAAATAACTATTTAGTTTGTAGCTAATAACAATAATAACAATCTCTATATTTTCTTATTAAATTTTTTCTCTTTTATTAGAAAATGTTATCCCGGGTTTTTGTTTATTTCTGAATATTCTATACTCTCTCTCTCTCTCTCTCACTCATCACACACACACATACAGACACACAGACACACACACACACACACACATACATATGTATATATAATATGAGTATTAAATATATGAAAGTATTATTGAAATGAAAGCGATCATCCGGGTGACTTGAAGCACTTTAATTCAAAATCAATAATTCTACCATCGAAAGACAGAGAATATGTAATATCAACAAGAATACATCCCCCTCCCCTCTTCCACTGAGAAGCTTTGGCATAATTCCAATGAACTTTTGACAATAGACGACCAAGAATTCTGTACAGAATTTAAGAAAAACCAGAAAGAAAGAAACAATTCTGGAATTGGACAGCAAAACTAATAAAAATGTTATTAATATTTCATTCTATCAATAGAATTCATATTAAACACCGATTCATCACTGTCTTTCTGTCAATTTTTCTTCTAAATCAAAGATACCAGATATTATATTATTACTAGTGGAACATTATACTTCCGAAACGGATACTATTAGGTATTAATAATTACCAAACTCTACAGCACCGAGGGTCGGTTTAGCTCAGTCGTTAGAGCGTTCGACTAGGAACAACATGGTTCCGGGTTCGGTACCGGCCTCGCCAACTCAGCACATGAGTAGCACAGGGATATCTACGGTAAACTGAAGAGCTGATGGTAGGTGTGGCGCCCCACTTCAGATGCTAAAAAACAATCTCCAAGGTCTAGCGCTAGTGAAAAGGGATACTCCCTCGCTGTCTGGATGATACGACATACAAATAATTTCTGGGTTGCTATATATTAATATTTTTTATCCCTAAGTACTAATGCTGTAGAGTGTGGAAATAAATGATACATAAGTAAAAAAAAAAAAAAAAAAAAAAAGTAAAGTCGCGGCCTAATGTCGGTACTAGCCAATCAGCGAGGGAGTCTATCCCCTTTTCACTAGCGCTAGACCATCAGCTCCTTACTTTACCGCGCAGATCCCTGTGCTACTCATACACTGAGTTGGCGAGGGCCGGTATCGAACTAAGAACCTTGCGGTGTTCTAGCCGAACGCTCTACCGACTGAGCTAACCCGGCCCTCGTTCCTCCGGACATACGGATTCACACAACTGCCATTGATATATGTATAGATGGAAGTTAGTGGAAACTTATTTAAAATATTTTTTAAATGTTAGAATTGTGAAATTATATAGGTTGAACACAGATTAGAAGAAAACGGGTGCCTACCTTTTTGATTCTGTTATAGTATGTAGCCTACCTTTTTGATTCTGTTATAGTATGTAGCCTACCTTTTTGATTCTGTTATAGTATGTGGCCTACCCGGTTTGAATGTGTCCTACCTCAGTAAAAGTATATTTATAGATATTAGTAGTAGATAATTTATTGAAACTAATTATTTTTCACCTCTATTCAATTTCAAAAAATGCAATTCAGTCATAAGCTGTATATAGTAATTAAGAATAATTAAAAAAGAATTTATCCATAATTTACATGAATCAGAGATCTATTTAATTCTAAAATATTCTAAAATTCTGAAATAAGGTCAAGGTTAGGGTTAGCAGTTATAACCTTATAATATGCTTTTTATGGTAGGCCACATACTATAAGAGAGACATGATTTCGTAGGCCACATTCAAAAGGTAGGCCATATACTATAAGAGAGACATGATTTCGTAGGCCACATTCAAAAGGTAGGCCAATACTATAAGAGAGACATGATTTCGTAGGCCACATTCAAAAGGTAGACCACATACTATAATGGTACAGAAAAAGTTTACCATAGTAAAGTATCTTTCTTAGTGATTCTATCCATGTATTGGGTCCGTACCGAATTGATATATGTGTCTGTATTTATATGAATACCACAATAAAGATGAGAACAACAGTCCGAAATATCAAAATTATTCAATAATCTAGACAAATAAACTACAATCTGTTTTGAATTATTTCCTATAATAATTCGCCTAACATTTTGATTATTGTTACTTGTAAATAAATAGAAAAAAGAAAAGAAAAATAGCAATCGATTTTTAACTCTTTTTACACCAGAATCAATATTATCGATCCGTCTAGACGCGTTGTTTAAATATTCTGTTCGTTTCTTCACACACACACACACACACACACACACACACACACACACACACGTGTGCATGCGTGCGCGCATATATATATATATATATATATATATATATATATATATATGGGAAAATAAGTTTTCGGTTGTTTAGAAGCATGAAAGAAGTGAGTGAAATAAATGAAGAACTGAGTTGAATATTATGTTCTAAATTCCATTTCTTTACCAATATTTCGAGGAGCTGATATTATATATATATATATATATATATATATATATATATATATATATATTATGATAAAGGTACACGGTAATAACCCACTCGAGTTTCACCATACGGATCTTCAGGGTTAAATCCACTGGATTAATCAAGATATTGATTAATTGCAGTTGATTGCAGGTGTATTTTTTGCGATAAACACTCACAAAAAAATACACTGCAATTAATCAATATCTTGATTAATCCAGTGGATTTAACCCTGAAGATCCTTATGGTGAAACTCGAGTATGTTATTACCGTGTACCTTTATCATAATAAATTTGCTCTTCTAACGTATTGAGCACTTTATATTTGTTATATCGCTGCCTTATCATTGTGAATCTTGCATCAACTAACTATTGTGACCTGTTTCACCGGTAAGTCACCTTTTCCACAAATACCATATATATATATATATATATATATATATATATATAGATTATTCCATGAGCTGTGGCCCATATTTTAGCTCGGTGGCCCAGCAAAAATTCTGAAATTTCTGTGGCTTATTTGAAATTAGCCATGGCCCACAGGTTGGGAATCACTGTTCTATATGATCTAGTCGTTGCGCAGATTATAAACATCTTATACGATTAAGTAAACAAATTACTGTAGATCTTAGAAAAAGAAATAAGTCTTGAGTAATTTCTTTTATCTTAATTAAGTCGCGGTGTTTAGTTTGAAATATCCGGAAGAATTTGTTGCCCCTGCTTCTAAGGAGAGCGAACGGTTAAATCAGGCTAGTTGATCATGCGACGCTGAGAGTTTAATTCGTGCTTTTACTTTATTTAGCCTCACTTCCAGCACCCCTCTTGATATTGGATTAAATTCGGCTAATTTTTTTTGGGGGGGTTGATGTCTGAAATTGGGTGTCAAAGAGGTAATTGCATTTGCCTCAAAGACGTTATTTCCTGTCAAAGAGAAGTACGTGGGTCCGCACGAATACACACACACACACACACACACACACACACACACACACACACACACACACACACACACACACACATGATGAATAATACATACACCTATCTTTCATCATTACTGAATAGCGAGTTCGATCCTCGCTGGAAGCCCCATACTTGCATCCCTGTTTCACACCCTACCAGTGGCAAACGGGTTGGGTAAATAAGTTAGAGTAAGTAGTAAAGCAGTTCTAGTGGCCTATTGTCGGTATCAATTGGACGGCGAGGGAGTCTATCCCTTTTTCACAAGCATCTAGTATGTAGAAAATTATTTTGGTGTCTGAGATGGACCGCCACACCTGCCGTCTGCTCCCCATTTTACTGCACAGATCAAATTAGTGCTACTCAAGTGCCGAGTTGTGCGAGGACAGGTATCGAACCCGGAGCCTTGTGGTTCCTATGAGGATGCTCTAAACAGGTCCCTACTTTTAAATTGTTATAAGTAATGAAAATAAAGGTAAGAAGATAAATTATTTGCATTAGAGAAAAAGAACAAAGATTTTAATCTCTACCTAGAAACATTTAATTCTGATGAGATCTTACCCTATCAGTGGCTTTGAATACTCTGTATGTAACCCATGCAAAGAGCTAAGATCTGCCCCTAAAGAGGCGTTGTTGGTATGACACGAAATATAAATTCACAATCATCATGATACTTTTACTCTGAATGTTTGAGATGAGGTTTGATGATTAGTATTATCTGCGTTATTCGGATTCTTGTCCCCATCTTTATTGTTATCTGTACAACGTTTCGGTCGATACGCCCTCCGGCCTTCTTCAGGTATTTCTTGTCGGACTCTGGAACCTTCTCGGACTCGGGAACCTTCCAACTGGACACATCGCCTAGTGGATAAGGTAGTTAGGTTAAGACAATTCTAAGTGACAGTTATCTCTGGATTCCGGGTTCAATCCTGAGTGGTGGCAGTAACATAGAAAAATAATTAACACAAATCCTACCCCAGCAATGGTTAGCGGAATGAGAACAGGATACCCCCGTGGACTGAATAAAGGGTTAGGTTCAAAGTTCCGTGATGGCTTCCGATTGCGACAAGAAGTTTCCCGACTATGACCTGAAAGTTCCCGAATTCGAAAAGAAGGTTCCCCGAGTCCGACAAGAAATACCTGAAGAAGGCCGGAGGGCGTATCGGCCGAAACGTTGTACAGATAACAATAGTCCGAATAACGCAGATAATACTAATGATACTTTTAGTTTGAAGATTATAACGGAGGGCTGGTATCGAACTCGAACATTGTGGTTCCGAGGCGGATGATCTACCAACTGACCATCCTGTCCGTTGGGGCAGGAGAATACACCGACTGCAGAAGTAAAATCCACCCATTACTCCCAGGTTCACGCTGATCCGGAGTGGTAGTACCTGTTAGGGTCCCATTTATGGGTTAAATAGATAAAAAAACGTGTTTTAAAAAGTGTTTAAAGATTGAAATTTAAAAAAATTGAATATTCAACAAGAATATATAAAACAAAAGCAAAACATTTTCGGCGTAAAATAATCCAAGGGTTGACGTGTAGTAAAATCTAACCAACTAACCAACCAACCAACCAACCAGCCAGCCAATCAAAATCTACCGACCGAGCTAAAAAGTAAAAAAACAAAAAAAGACAAACCCAAAAAACAAAAAACAAAACAACTTATCTCTGATAAATTTGACTCATTTTTTCCACAGATTTCGCCAATTCCCAAATTCTGCAAAAATCATTCTGATCTTCATTGTTATTATTATCCTTAAATCTGACCCGGAGTGGTAGTACCTGATAGGGTACCATCTATGGGTTAAATAGAAAAATGAGCTAGAATAAATGTGTTTAAAAAATTAAGTTTAAAAAACATGTGAATACCCATCAAGAATGTTTAAAACAAAACGTCTTCGGCTTAAAATAACCAGCAAGGTTTGACATGCAATAAAAGAAATCAACCAACTAACCAACCAACCAACAACCAACATCTACCGACAAAACAAAAAAAAAAAACAAAAACAAAAACAAACAAAAAGAAACTCAAGCTTATCTCTGATAATTCGAGTTTTTTTTTTCAAAGATTTCACCAATTCCCAAATTCTGCAAAATTTTTCTGTTCTTTATTATTATCATTATCCTTATCCTTATCCTTCGGCTTAAAATAACCCAACAAGGGTTGACATGCAATAAAAGAATTCACCAACCAACCACCCAACCAACCAACCAACCGACCAACATCTACCGACTGAGCTAAAAACACAAAAAACAAAAAAAAACAAACTTATCTCTGATAAATTCGAGTTTTTTTTCCACAGATTTCACCAATTCCCAAATTCTGCAAAATTTTTCTGTTCTTTATTATTATCATTATCCTTATTTTTTTTTTTTTCATCAGCAAACAAAAGACTCCTAAAACCATCATGGCGACAGAATTGATTTTCACACTTGATTTCAGACATATTGCATAGATTCTTTTCTTTTTACAACAAGACTTTACTCTACATTCATTCAGATTCTAATTTGATATTCTAGAAAAGATATCTTTACTCGAAAGAAATCTCATTCGCTTCGTATGTAATCTTGGATCGGTTTTTGAAAAAAAAATCCCAGTTCGGCTGAGACACATAAATTTAAGCAAAGCACAATCAAAATTGAACTTTGTTCAAAGATTCTGAGATTCATCTATGATACAGAATAATAGAAGGATTCGGATAATATTACCTTTAGGCACCCCTTTTTAATCTCGATTAAGAAAGGACATGTTTATCATTTACACCGTCAATATCCGGTTGTTTGTTAGGTGGTAGGGTTAGGGGTTAGGGTTAGGGGTTAGTTTTATAATTAAAAAAAAATCTAAAAATCGTCTGTTAAAACATTCGGATATTGACGGTGTAAATGAAAAAGATGTCCTTTCTTAATCGAGATCAAAAAGAGGTGCCTAAAGGTCATATGATCCAAGGATTCTAACTGGTTAAAATATTGAAGGTTCTCGACCGTTTAACTTTCGTTTTGTTTTTGGTTGCGTCACTTTGGAGCGGTTTTCAGAAAATCATTATACCTTAAAAATAAGACCATTAAGTTTGAACAATACTTTATTGTGAGTCAACTATATCATTAAGAATTTGATTAAAACTATCGCTTTCTTTGTTATTCTCTCAATGTTATATACACCCATGTTGGGTATATACATAATTGTTCTTTTGTGTCAGAGAGAGAGAGAGAGAGAGAGAGAGAGAGAGAGAGAGAGAGAGAGAGAGAGAGAGAGAGAGGGGGGGAGATATAGACAGGGTATCAGAGAGATGAGATGCATAACTTTCTTTCTTCTTCGCTTGTTTGGCCATTCGATCGTCTAGCTTCGATTCTTTCTCGTCATTCTCGCCATGTTGGCTTCTATCTTGTTAGTTCTTCATTTATTGATTCATTTTCTTTGATTGAAAGCGTTTTTAAGTATTTAAAAAAAAATATTATTGTTTTAAGCATTTCATAAAATGGTACTCTCGAATTTGGTCAGTCTTCTAGCTAAGACATGCATCAACCAACAGCACCATGCTTCTTTTTAAAACTTTCATTCTTAACTAAGTTTCTTTTCTTACTAGCTAAAACACAACGCGCGTGCAGGTGAGTCCAACTAGGCAAGAAACGTCTTTCTTGTTGACGATCCTCGTTGGAACTGACGAGCTAACTAGCTCTCACGTGACTTCACGTGATTTGCAGTTTTCCCGCTTTTTTGGGGATCAAAGTTTCCCAACCGTCGGTAAATTTCCATTTACGCTAAACAGTGTTGTCAATAATCTATGCTACCGTAGATCATGCAACATCAACAGAAGAATTCACAAAGACTGATAAGGAGACTATATAATTGGCTACCCTGTCAGCTGGGACTGTGGAATACGTCGACTGCAATTCTGTAGAGAGGTAAACCCCCCCCCCAATGGACCAGCCACCTATTGGCCGTGGGAGGCGATCCGTGATTTTTAAGAACGGAATCTTGGTGACTGAGCAGTCCATGATTTGCAACTCCACTTTAGCACTTACTTGGGTTAGACGGGTAGTCGAAAAGGCCCACCCCGATCAATCGGCAGGTCACGTCAACCCCTAGATCCTATATGTTTGTCCCAACCCTATTGCCTTTATGGCAAACCCCAGCCCTATTTATCATATACTTAGCGATAGATGGGCTTGAAAAATACTTTATTTTGAGTCAACAATATTATTAAGAATTTGATTGAAAGCGTTTTTAAGTATCTAAAAAAAAAAAATTATTGTTTTAAGCATTTCAAAAAATGGTACTCTCGAATTTTCTCGACTGTTTCACATTGTTTTTTTTTTTTTTTTTTTTTTTTTTTTGAGCGGTGTTCACTAAATTATTATACCTTAAAAATAAGACCATTAAACGATAGATCGGTTTGAAAAAAAATTATTGGGAAGACATGTTACGGATGTAGCAACAAGACACATTAAGGTTAAGTTATTGCGCGTTACCCATGACTAGTTGATTTGGTGATCCTCGAGTGCGGCTCTGCATTTTGTGGTCACTGGTTCGATCCCTAGTGAGTTGGATACACTGCTAATGAGACCACAGCTTTCCTGTGTTTACGTATGTCACACGCGGTGTTTACCGGATTTTTTGGCCATGGTAATTATATATATATATATATATATATATATATATATATATATATATATATATATATATATACATCTATATATAGAAATGTGAGGAGATATATACAAGTTGTGTCAAATAAGTAACGAATTTTTTGTACTTTTTCACACACTTTGTATTCCGAAAAAAATAATAACGTTCAATTCATCATTCATTTCTATCTTGGAAAATACAGCTTTAAACTTGGTACTTTTTGACACACCTTGTATATATATACATATATATTGATTATATATATATATATATATATATATATATATATATATATATATATATATATATATATATGTAGTGACTCAATTGTTTTCATACAAAGAATACATTTTTATGGCTTTATAGAATTGTTTATGCTTTCATATTTTAATCACCTGCTTCGCTGTTCTCTTTTGTTGAAGAATATTATGAATGCAGTTTCATAAATATTTTATGAAATTTAAAGTACGTTTGAAGGTTAAGTCTAAAAATATTCAGTTTGAACATTAAAAAAACAAAACAAAACAAAAACAAAAAGAACTAAAATCCAACCTAACCTTTCTGTTTTCGCTACTAATGCATAATAGCACGCAAGATATAATATCATTAGAATATCATTAAAATCGCATTTTTATGTATAAATAGCATTAGATTACAGAAACGCAAGAAGTAGTCTAACCCTTCTCCCAGCCCTAACCTTAACCCTAATCTAATGATATCCTTTCTTGCGCGCTATCCTGCATCAGTGCTCTATTTTATATCATTTTTTCATCCAGAAATATAGACCACCCTGCACCGGTACAGAGGAGTAACCCCTCCCCGCCAATGGGGCCACTTGGCCTTGGGTGGTGACCCGTGATGCTTAAGGATGGAAAAACGTCATACCCAGTCGAAATTAGTTTGGGACAATAAAAAAACAAATTGAACAAAAAACATTCCTATTTGACTTATCAATTTCGTTCATCGTTTATATATATATATATATATATATATATATATATATATATATATATATATATATATATGGGGGGGGTCCCTGTTCTTTTTTCTTTTTTTTTTTGAGTCTTCAAATCATTGTGCTCTGATGATGATAACAGGTTTACACAATGCCTTCTTTCATTGTTTAATTTTATTTTTTAAACAGTTTTAATTAAATTGCATTATATGTAATATTTTATCATTGAAACACGTGCCAGCACATTAAATTATATTTCATCCATACAAATACATTGTTTTCCATTTATCCTTCTCAATATATATATATATATATATATATATATATATATATATATATATAAAAGTCAAAAAAGTATCGAGAGTTTCGGAACTTTTTGACACACCTTGTATTCTGAAAAATTAACGTTCTATTCATTCTTCATTTCTATCTTGGTAAATACAGCTTTAAAATCTATACCTTTTGATACACCTTGTATTCTGAAAAAAATTAACATTCAATTCATTGTTCATTTCTATCTTGGTAAATACAGCTTCAAACTCGGCACTTTTTTGACATACCTTGTATATCCTTCCTATTAGTAGTTCGTCGCAGACGATGATCACGCCACTCCACGACTCGCTTCCGTATAAGAGTATGAATAGGCATACAGCTTTATATACATAGATCTTAGTATTGATGGTGAGATCTCATGAACACTCTTTGAGAGAGCCTACCAATAGATGCTGATGCCGGACCAATCGGCCGCTGCACTTGTCACTGTAGAGGCAATGAACTGCAGTATGCAGATGACATAACTTTTGTTAGCTCTTCCTCAGATAGACTTATCAATGTTGAACTTGCCATCAATGTTAAGAAAACAGAATTTCTCAGCATGTGTCAACCTCCTCCTCCTCATCATCATCATGTCGCGCCTTCAGCGCGGATATCCATGACAATCTCTCTCCATCCGTCCCTATCGCTCATCATTCTCGGGAGGTCATCCATGCAGCATCCTGCATCCGCACAGAGCTGATCAATGTACGTTTTTGCTGGTCGGCCCACACTGGCTTGTCCATGTGCTGGCTTCCACAGGAGGACGTCGCTTATGAGTTTGTCCTTGCTTCTCCAGCAGTGTCCCGCGTGTCTTGTCCGTCTTATTCGGATGGTTTGTGTGATATGTGGCAGGTGCCCGTACAGCTGTTTTCTCGTAGGGGTGTTGTTTCCATGTCTTGTTCAGGATCACCTGCAGCTTTCTTGTGTAGCATAAAAAGTCAACCTCCTAATGGGTACTATCACTGTGAGCGCGGAATTTGTAATAATGAAGGGATGGCTCTTTATAATAATATAATTATAATATAATATAATTATAATATAATATAAATATAATATAATATAATATATTAATAAAATCTTATTAATAAATAAATAAATACAAAATAAAATACAAAATACAAAAAATAAAATACAAAATAATAAAATATATTAAAAAATATATTAATAAAATCATTATATAATATAATATAATATAATATAATATCATAATATAAATATAATATATACATATATAATATATACATATATAATATATACATATATATACATATATATAATATTCATAATATAAATATAATATAATATAATATAATATAATATAATATAATTATCCTTTGTAATAATGAAGGGATGGCTCTACAGTTATATGATTCTAGTAACTATTCCTACTCAACAACGATAATCAGTTTACACACAAGTAAAAGTAAGTAAAGTCGTCGGGGTGGCGTAAAGTCGGTATCAGCCAATCAGC
>CM042163.1:52337531-52360031 GCA_023376005.1 Doryteuthis pealeii
CAAATGATGTTTTCAATTTGAAACATCTTCACCTGATGATTGCATCGCATGAAACCTTTATATATTTATCTTATTATATTATATAACAGCTCTATTTTATATTGAGCACTCTGCCAATAATACTGCCTTTGGTACACCATTTCAGCAAAAGCTGAAACAGTGACCATCTCACACTATAGTATATATATATATATATATATATATATATATATATATATATATATATATATAAAAAGGTTTAGCCTTTTTTTATTATCATTGGAACAATTATTGCCACCATTTGGTTTCTTGCTCTGTGGCAGTCTTCAGGTAGGTAGCTTACAGAATGTCTAGCTACACTGAATACGTGATACGTCGAAACACGGTGTCTGTGGATGATATATATATATATATATATATATATATATATATATATATATATATATATATATATCTAGTGCGAATCGAACTCGCTCCTCAATGACACTAGCAATGATGTCACAAATATATCCTCGAAAGGCCTCTACCTGTCGCAATAGTCAAAATAATACTGCTAGCTGTTTCTCAGTTGTCGTACGTAATCGTTTGACTCCCTGTCTCTCCGTCGCCGTATGTTTTTATACACACCCGATCTCGTGAGAATTTGCATACGTGCAATATTATTCTCGCCGGTTCGAGATCGCCCATTATTAAAGGTAGTGCTTACAGCAGCCATGTTTCTTTCCTGCGATGCAAGCCAGACTCGTCGCGCGGCGTTTTGTGTTCCGAGGTACGTTACTTTCAATACATCTACACTCCTCCCTGATCTGAGGATCACACAAAGTGCAGTGCGGAGCAGGTCTCTTTAGTCTGCTACTTCGTCTAAGCGGGACACGCTCGGTGGTATCTTCATCCTCAGTTGTATCATCGGATGTGTCTCTCTCTGTGGTATCTCCGTCCTCAGTTGTAACATCGGATATATTTCTGGGCCCATTCTGGCCACACTCGTGATCGCTTTCAGATGCTGCTGAATCCTCCTGCGTCAAATCCTCATACAGCCTCGGTGCTTCATCGTCAGAGGAGGTGGTGCGACAACTAGTGGCGTCTGCTCCACGCAGAGGACGAACATCCTTTATGTGGCGAGGTGTCCCGTCGACAAGGACCGAATGTGGGCTGTAGACCTTGGTTATCCGTCCCTTTCCAAACTGAGTTGTACATCGCCCATGCGGGATCTTGACCCAGACGATATCACCCACTTTGTAATTGCTGGGACCAGAGTCTTCTGGTATCGATGCGACATCGATGCCCTTTATACGGGCCGTGTATGTATGTATCGCATTAGCTGGTGCAGTTGAAATTGTTGTATCATCCTTGGGAGTTACATTATACCAGTACACTGCTTCCATCACTGAACACCGGGTTCTTGTGACAATGCGCTTGATCGTACGATGGGATCTCTCTGCAATCCCGTTACCCGACGGCACGTGTGCACATCGGAATCTCATCCGGACACCCCAGCGCTCGGCAAAGTTAGTGAATGTCTCTCCACAAAAGGCCGTGGCGTTGTCCGTGAGTAATTCGGCAGGCGCCCCCCTTTCGTAGAATATAGTCTCTAGCTGCCGGATGATGCTGGCAGAGTCCTGGCGCAGTAACTGTCTCCAAATGGCAAATCGACTGGGACCGCAGTCGATCAACGTTAGGTAATGCCGACCTTCAAGGTGGGTCACGTCCATCCCGACTCTGCTCCAGTTCTCACATACGTCCAGTCTACCCGTCCTCCACCTTACCGGAGCCGGATCTATGGATTGACATTCCTCGCAGTCCCTGACTACTTCCCGCACAGCTGCCTTAGAGACCTTGGGACTAACCAACCTTGCGAAGTAGAGTGTGCGTTTTACGCCGGGATGTCCACAAGATCGGTGAATAGTCCGAATGCGACCGGGATCCAGTTCTCCTATGGACGCGGCGCATACTGGCTCAGTGGGTTCCGTTTCTTTACGGATTGCATCCAACCATCGCTGGGGCACTCTGGTAAGTGGATCAGCTCGGTTTGCGTGAGATTTGACGAGCACCACGTCGATTGTTAGTCCATACTCCGCAGCTAATTCATGGAGCGTGCTCAGCCGGCGTCTTATTAACATCTCTGATGCTGCTTTAGTCCGTATCCTCGTTTTCCCAGACAGAGTGTCCAAAATCCATCTCTGCACACAGGCCGAGTCCGTCCGCAGGTGAATCACTCTCGCCTTCCATTGTAATGCCAGGTTAACACCCCTTAACACTGCATCAAGCTCTGCCAGATTTATGTGCTGATCTGAGTGTATTGGTCGTAGCCAGCTTGCGTCTTCAACTATGGCTCCGCCATATTCAATAGCCACTCCGGTGGCCAAGGAACTTGCGTCTACCCACACAGTGACATCCCGACCGTTCACGCACCAGTCACCGTGTGCCGGATCAATTTGTGCCGTTCTCACAATAATCTCCTCCATCATCCGACGCAGTGGAGGGTCTTCAACTTCGTCATCCCATCCTGTTGTTACGGCGTTCGCTCTCCGTTTCAAGAACGCTGTTGCAACACGGAGCCAGCCGCACACTGGAAATGCCCGGTCAGCCGCCCACACACTGAAAAGATGCTTCGACGTGTAAGTACGTCAGGAGCTGTCGGGTACTCGCCGTCTCGTCGCCATTGGAGTCTGCCGTGCTCCTCCCAGACATGCAAGCCCAACACACGAGCGCCACTACTCAGTTGCTCCGGATCCTTACAGGTCAGCCCAAACAGCTCAAGATGCGCCTTCACATGAGCCGCCAGACATACACTCTCGTTGACGAATATGTCGTCGATGTATGACGAGGTAGCGCTGTTGATTGTTTCATCCTGCCGATCACAGCTTTGACAACGGATCGCATGATCTGTGGAGCCACGTTCAGCCCGAACCCCAAACGGGTAAGGCAATACCTTTGCCCGTTAACCTTCACCGTTTGGAATGGCCACAAAGACTTGTCAACGTGAATTTGCAGGTAAGCACGGCGCAGGTCTACTATTTCTGATATGCCCAGGTCATCCACCCGGGATGTGGCCTGGAGAAGTTCCTCTGCGTGTTCTGGCAACCCGGCAATGAACGCACATATCAAACCCCGCTCTGGCATACCTCCGAACAGAACTGCAAGCTTGCGCAGCTCTGCCAAGAAAACATCGACCGTTTCTCCCGGACGCAAGCGGCGTGCCGCAAACTGCTTGTAAGCTGTCACAGAGTTAAGGGCAAACGCTGTGTATAAGGCTTCTTTTATACAGGCGAAGTTGGCCCTCTTTTCGTCGCTCAGTTGTTGGTAAACAGCATATGCACCACCTGTAAGGCGCATCGGAACCACACACTCGATTCTCTTCACGTCGCTCAGCTGACACACTAGTTCCGCCTTCTCTACCCATTCAACTACCGATTGCCCAGACTCGGTCCCGTCAAAAAGGGTATCAACTTGGGGTCGAAGACCATAATGCCGAAATAGCTTCTAGTGCGAATCGAACTCGCTCCTCAATGACACTAGCAATGATGTCACAAATATATCCTCGAAAGGCCTCTACCTGTCGCAATAGTCAAAATAATACTGCTAGCTGTTTCTCAGTTGTCGTACGTAATCGTTTGACTCCCTGTCTCTCCGTCGCCGTATGTTTTTATACACACCCGATCTCGTGAGAATTTGCATACGTGCAATATTATTCTCGCCGGTTCGAGATCGCCCATTATTAAAGGTAGTGCTTACAGCAGCCATGTTTCTTTCCTGCGATGCAAGCCAGACTCGTCCGCGCGCGTTTTGTGTTCCGAGGTACGTTACTTTCAATACATCTACAATATATATATATATATATAGAGAGAGAGAGAGCTTTGAAGAAAATAGACTGAAACATCGAGATCAGATCTACCTAACTTTAAAACAAAAACATCTGACTCCCGCTTTAGAACATTTCATCTGTCAGTGTGGCTTCATAGCTCGCAGCAAGGCTGGGCTGCTATCACACTCGAGGAAACACAAAATGTCTTCTTGATAGCATACACAACATGAGAGGAAGCAAAGCACTCACTGCTGACCCTCATCTATCGTTCACGATAGGAGAGTCCACTATATATATATATATATATATATATATATAATATATTATATAATATGTTGGTTCACTATTCACTGTCCCAGTGTTGAGGATACTCTAAATCTATACATCTAATATCACCCACAGGATGGATAACTTCAAACTAAGGCATTCATTAAAAAATATTCCGATACCCGAAAATGATATATATATATATATATATATATTCCTACCACACATATATATATATATATATATATATATATATATATATATATACAGTGATGCTGATAGCTTTTGATTTATTGCGTCCTACGACGCACATATTTGCTTTGAATGAGTCCCCTGGAAAATTTATGGATTCCAACCAAACCCGTCAAACTCCTAGCTTGTAACCTATCCCGTGTAATTCGTTTCTAAGAAACTATTGAAATGTATTTACAGTTAGCTTGAAATGGTGAGGGAAGAAAAAAGAAAAACACTGCGACGCAATGATATGATTCTACGACGTCTTTTTAGATTTTTGTGTCAGGATTATTCGAGGGTAATCCTGAAAGTAAGGTCTCCAAAGTGATTTGCTAAGTGTTGAATTTTTTTTCAGTAACTTGTAAAATATTCATCTTACATTTTCTTTCGAGCATTTTGGTGCGCGGTTTGAACCGTATTATATTTCTATTTCTAGTACATTTAGATATTAAGTTATGTATCTCTTCAGCACCATGGCTTTCTTTCGATTATTGTTTCTTCTTCTTCTTCTTCTTCTTCTTCTTCTTCTTCTTATTATTATTATTATTATTATTATTATTATTATTATAATAGGGCCGGGTTAGCTCAGTCGGTAGAGCGTTCGACTAGAAACCGGTCTTCGCCAACCAGCGTATAAGTAGCACAGGGATCCATGCGATAAAGTAAGGAGCTGATGATAGGTGTGGTTTACCACCTCAGATGCCAAAAAACCCAAAAAAAAACCAAAAAAAAAACAATCTCCTTGGTCTAGCACTAGTGAAAAGGGGATAGACTCCATCGCTGATTGGCTGATACCGACTTTAGGCCGCCCTGACGACTTTATTATTATCACGGATTCTCCACCCCCCTCTCTCTCTCTCTCTCTCTCTCTCTCACTCTCTCTCTCACTCACTCACTCACTACCTGTCCTAACGGAAATTGCTGTTGGTAGATTTTCTTGCTGCCCTACCATTGTAATATAAATCCTTCTGCTGAACTAACTATCATTTTTTTGTACTTTGCTTGGGTGTGGTGGAAGAACCGACATGAGCGGCCTAAAGTAAGCAAATAATTAATATATGCTCATTTTCTATAAATAAAGTTTAAAATGAGTTCGGTTTGAATCCTGACATGAGAATATATCTATTTAGATTCATGAAATTAGAAACTTAACTGTAATATTCATTTATTAGAAAAACAATCAAAGCTACTGGCTTCAGCATATGTTAAAGTTTATAGTGGTAATATAAATGTTAATACATGAAAGTAGGAAAACAGACATTCCTAAAAAAAGAACTACAAAAAAACCCGCATGTTCGTTATTCTGAAATCTCAACTATCTTCTAGTATCTTTTTATTAATACACGTGTTTCTTAAGAGTACGACCGCTATCATCTTGCAACACCCTCTGGTTAAAAATGAGGCCGTCCGAATCGTCCAAAATGAAATGCAAAAATGTAAATCACGATCATCTGGTGTTGCTTATCCGCCAAATTCTTATTTCTTACGAGTGTCGTCATCTCAGCTAAATAATGGACCATTCCGTTTTTATTAACATGCTACATAAAAAAATATAATAAGAAAGAAAGAAAGAAAGAGGGTAGGGGAATGATCGAGAGTAGGGTAGATTTTGCAATAGCTCTTCATTGCGATTGTTCCTAGGCCAATTCTGACCCTTAGTGGTAGTACCTGTTAGAGACCCATCTGGTTAAAATGTGGCCGTCCGAATCGTCCAAAATGAAATGCAAAAATGTAAATCATGATCATCTGGTGTTGCTTACCCGCCAAATTCTTATTTCTTACGAGTGTCGTCATCTCAGCTAAATAATAACCCATTCCGTTTTTATTATAAAGAAAGAAAGGGAAGAAAAATGACATGCTACATAGAAAAATATAATAAGAAAGAAAGAAAGAAAGAAAGAAAGAAAGAAAGAAAGACGGGGGAAAGATCGAGAGTAGGGTAGATTTTGCAATAGCTCTTCATTGCGATTGTTCCTAGGCCAATTCTGACCCTTAGTGGTAGTACCTGTTAGAGACCCATCCTAGGGTCAAATAAATATCTTTGAAAATTATTTATATTGTGGCTACATAACTTAGACTTTAAAGAAATTCCTAGAGAAAAAAAAACTTGATGGGAGTTACACAAGGATGCTGCGTGCTGTCTTGAGCAATTCTTGGAATCAGCACGCCACAAAAAAGAAGCTGTACGTGCTCACCCCTTTCTCTATCTTTCCTCAACTTTCTTTTTTTTTTTCTTTTTTCTTTCTTTCTTATTCTGTGTAGCATGTCTTTTTCTTCCCTTTCTTTTTTATAATAAAAACGGAATCGCCCATTATTTATCTGAGGTATCGTCATCTCAGCTAAATAATGTCGTCACTCATAGGAAATAAAAGTAACAACCAGATAATCAGGATTTACATCCTTGCATTTCCTCTTGGACAGTTTTGCAAGATGATAGCGGTCGTACTTTTAAGGAACACGAATATTAATATATAGATTATAATCGACTGACATTCATCTATAAAAAAAAGAAAAATGAATAGAATATTCAAATTTGTATTAAAGAATTCTTAAAGAAAAGAAAAATTCTTTTTACCTCTCGAAACATGAATTTTTAATAGCGTTCGCTTTTTTATTCATTTTAGATTTTTATTTTTATCTGCTTACTTATTTTTGCAGGTAAATTCTATTGCATTCGTTTTTGGAAGAAATAATCTATGTATTAGCCCAGAAGCAGACTAAGCGGACATTATGCACGGATCATGATTTTCAGAAAGCTAGGTGCGTACCATCAACAGTAAAAAGAAAAAGCGAATATATATATATATATATATATATATATATATATATATATATATATATGTGTGTGTGTGTGTGTGTGTGTGTTTTTGTGTGTGTATATATATATATATATATATATATATATATATATATATATATAAGAAAAAAGAAGAGAAAAAGAAACATTAAAAAATAAAACAATTCCTTCTTTATTGAATAACAAATATCGATATTTGATTTGCCAATCTGTACTTGGAAGCCAACATGGCGTATTTGAAATGTCTGTTCCTAACAATTTTTCCCGCTTGGAAGAGTTTGTTGCCATAGTAACTACTAAGGATGTTAAAATTACGTCACCATAGAGGAAAAATAGCGTTGGAATATAATCCAATCAAAAAGGCTCCTGGAATTTTGAATTAAGCCTGGATAGAATTTTCAGCTACAACACTCACTTCAGACCTTACTTGCGCTAGACGGCCGGTCAGAGAGGCCCGATTCAATCAATCGGCTGGTCAGGTATAACCCTAGCACCTATATGATTAAGTCCTGGCCATATTCTTCAAATTGCTCTTATGGTGAACAAAAATCGAACCCTTTTTATATTATAAATGCGAGAAGGTAGTGGCTGATAGTCAATCACCAGTTTATTAATGCACATGAAGTTATTTCTTCTAATTTATTAATACACATGAAGTTAATGAAAATTACTTCTACCAATTTATTAATATACAATAAGTTAATGAGAAATCTAACATAAAAATGATTTCTACCAGTTTGGTGTCTTGCGTATCTAGTGGGAGGTTTCAATTCTGGAGTTCTGTGGTGTGCGAAGTATCCCATTACTCCAGGTCCACTCAGAGCCAGAATGATAGTACTTGTTTGGGTCGATGTATGGGTTAAATAGCAAGTTAATGTAAATTATTTTTACGAATTTACACATGGATAACTTAACCAACTAAAAAACGAGATAATAGATAATAGATAGATAGATAGATATGAAAATTAACCAACCAACCAATATAACGTTCAAAGTGCACCAAATACAATTGGTATCAACGTCAACCTTACAGTTTACAGCTCTTTTTCTTTTCCTGGCAAGGTCCGCCAGTTAAGGGTTCAATAGTAGCACTACTGTTCTTCTACAAGAATGACTTTAGCATTGAATAACACACATGGGTTGATATGCCATTAAAGAAAAAAAAAAAAAAAAAAAAAACAAAAACAAAATTAAACAAATAAAAACAAAATACAAACAAACCAAACCAGGCAAAGTCAAAGTATTTGTCAATCTTTTCGTTTTCCTCTATTTTCACTCAGTGGGTCACTGGAACAGCAGAATCCACTTGATAATTTCAATTTCCTCCAGTCGTTTCCCCACAAGCCCTTGGGGACCGTTTCAATCGCACCAACTACATTTGGTATTACCGTCACCATCATTTTGCTTTAGTTCTTTAGTAAGGTCCAGTTGTTTTGTTCTCTGACATGGTCTATGTATTTGTCTATCTTTTCATTTTCACTCTGTGGTGCACTGGAACGGCAAAATCCACTAGATGAATATTTCTTTTCTCCTTGTTAATTAACATTAGGTCTGGTCTTCCAGCCGGTATTTAGTGATCCGTTTGTATATCAAAATCCTAGAAAATTTCACCCACCACATTCTCTATGGCGGATTCTGGTTTAGGCATGTACCATTTGTTAGTATAGTGAAATTTGTACAATTCCCAGTGGATCACCTTTCCCATCTGGTCGAGGCTAGTCTTGAACTATTTTTGTGTTAGTCTGCTGCATTCGATTATTATACAATTAACCATTTCATGTCTGTCTCTACACAAACTGTATTTGCTATTCTGTTGCGTATTATCAATTTTTGCTTTAATATGATTTGTCCTTATGTCTTTATTTTGTGTTTCTATTAAAAGACATCTAATTTCACTGTTGAGGTTTCTCTTTCTTAGCCAGTTCTTCTCGTGTGCAAACTATATGCACTTTTAACTATAAAAATGTATTGGAACCGATTTTACAATGAATATACATTGGAACCGGTTTTACAATGAAAATATATTGGAACCGATTTTACTATGAAAATGCATTGGAAACGATTTTACTATGAAAATGCATTGTTTTACATTTTGGAACCGATTTTACTATAAAACTGCATTGGATGAAAATGCATTGGAAACGATTTTACTATGAAAATGCATTGGAACCGGTTTTACAATGAAATATTTTGGAACCGATTTTACTATAAAACTGCATTGGAACCTATTTTACCACCCGATTTTACTATAAAAATTGGAACCATGCATTGGAAACGATTTTACTATGAAAAATTGATTTTACGCATTATTTTACCGTGGAAACGATTTTACTATGAAAATGCATTGGAACCGGTTTTACAATGAAAATATTTTGGAACGATTTTACTATAAAACTGCATTGGAACCGATTTTACTATGAAAATGCATTGGAAACGATTTTATGATAAAAATGCATTTGGTAAGTTTTACTATTTTAATGGATTGGAACCTATTTTACTCTAATAATGTATTAGAAATGATTTTATGATAAAAATGCATTGAAAATAATTTTACCATGCAAATGTATTCGAAATTATTTTTTTATATAAAATGCATAGAATATTATTTTATATAAAATGCATTGGAACTGATTTTATTATAGAAATATACTGGAACTGATTTTATTATAAAATGTATTGGAAGATTTTATTATAAAAATGCATTGCGATCGTTTTTACTATAAACATGTATTGGAACTGATTTTATTATAAAAATCCACTAGAAATGATTTTACAATGAAAATGCATTTGAAATAATTTTATTCATTGGGGTCATTTTTACTATAAAAATGCATTATTTCTACAACAATAAATGTATTGGAACTGATTTAATTATAACAATTTACTGGGAATGATTTACTATGAAAATGGATTTAAAATATTTTTACCCTAAAAAGGCATTGGAATCGTTTTTACTATAAACATGCATTGAAATGACTTTCATAATAAAATGTCACTTGAAGTACCTATATTTCAGACATCTAACTGTAAATTTCCTAGCCGGAAACAGAGCTTATGGCATTTTTATGACTTTTTTCTGGTCACCAGAAAATCAGGACTTTAAAAAATTGTTTACATTTGCATTAAAAGCAATGGCCATCAGCAGGCCATAAATCACCATGGTGACAGGGCCGAGGATATACTGAGTGCATCCCCTGCAGAGGGGTAAAGCCACCCCCCACACCAGCGAAAAGGGGTGTCCTGGTTATGACACTAAACTATATCTGTTGGCTGGTTGGTTGGTTGGTTGGGTATTTGGATTTTATGGCATGTTAAACCCTTGTGGTATTTTATGCTGAAGATATTTTTTATTTGTCTGAAATTTTCTTCGAGTCCTTCGATTAGTGGCCTCTACACAGTCCTCTGTGTTGGCACGACCTCTTCCACCTTATTTTCTTGATACACATATCCCATCTCTATAATTTCTAGGGTGTAGAGCCTTGTGAATTGTCATTAATTTCTTGGTCCTTTGGTCAATTTGTCTGAGTTCTTTTTTGTACATTTTAAGAATGGCCCAGAGTATCTTATAACGGGAACAGCCCAGGTATTATTCTTTTGCTAAGATTTCTGCTGCTGAGCTTGGTTTCTAATATCTTTCTTGTTATTCTGGAGGTTTCTTTTTTTAACTTTTTCTTTCATCTCTGTTTGCTTGTTATTGTCTGCTTCTAAAATGTCTAAGTATTTGTCATTTTTTTTTCTTCAAGTGATTTTATAGTGTCCTGATTTGGTAGGTGTATTCCGTCCATTAATTTTCTTTCCCCCATTTTTAATTTCTTTAAAAGTCCCTTTTTGATCTATTTAAACTATAGATGGGACTATTTCCTCCATTCTTTTCCCCAAGCCTTTGGAGACCGTTTCAAGGGCACTAACTATATTTACTATCACCGTCACCATAATGTTCCATAGTGTTATAGAGTAGCTAACACCCCTTCAGCACTCTACCAGATAGACTGGCACATAGTCATAAAATAGCCTACAATTAAAGTAGATTAACTAGCTGAATAATATTTAAACTGACTTTTCTGCGTTGGCTATACAAACTGACCCTCCCCTATTTAGTGTAAGTTTTGTCTTGTTAATTGTTTGTACTTATTTGTTCTGTGTTTGTATGTATCCGTTTAGCACCGGATGCTGGTGCTTAATAAATGTATTAAGATCTGTGTATCTTTCAACCTCGCGATACAACACAGTTGTTTTAATTCACTAGCAAATCCATGTATTTGTCTATCTTTTCGCTTTCTTTCATTTTCACACTGTGGTCGGCTGGAACGGAAAAATCCACTAAATTACAAGTTTCTTTTCTTCTTGATCATTAACACCATGTCTGGTCTTCCAGTCGGTATTTGGTGATCTGTCTGTATCTCAAAATCCCAGTGAATTTCATGCGCCACATTATCTGGGTCGGATTCTGATCACAGAGGACCTGGGAAAGGGTACTCCATACTCCCAGAGCTCAAGAATTGGATACCATAAGAGCAATGTAAAACAATTTTATCTTATCAATAATTGAGGTTTAAATAAAAAAATAAAATCACGTAGAATGTGACGTAAATCACGAAGTGTTGTGATTTGAGTAGAGATATAGTTTTGGTTACAGACAGACAAACACACAATCTCCATTATAATAAGGAGATACGTTGTGTTAGAAAAGTAAGACCGACATTCTAATGGCTGAGCTGCACCAGCAAATACTTGCAGTTTTAATACCTGCTCATTCTAACCTGTTTTTATTTTTTCGCAATGCAAGCCGAGCTATGTATTATTATTCACCGAGGAAGACGCGCTCAATCTGAGTTTGGAATTCTACTTGCAGTCAGGCAACGATAATCTCGCGAGAAGAGATTTATGGTAGAATTAATGGATCGATACTTGATGTAATGTTGACTGAAGATGGACTAAAAGATACTGACAGGTGGAATGAGATTGGATGCAATACTCATTGGGTCAAGCCATTTATCTTGCAGAGAAATCAGATAGGTGGGAATGGAATGCGATGGAGATAGAAATACCGTAAATGGATTAAGTACGGTGAAACTGAAATAAATAGCATTCTTTGTTTAATGGCATATCAAGCTTCATGGGTTATTTATTGCTGAAGCCATACTTGTGGAAGAACAGTAGTGGTACTATTTAACACTTAGCTGGGTTCTTATCTTTCCCCAGGTTGTTAATGCGAAAGTGAATGTTATAGCGTAATTGGAGTTCGAAGTCACTTACTACGATGACTACGATATATATATATATATATATATATATATATATATATATATATATATAGAGAGAGAGAGAGAGAGAGAGAGAGAGAGATAGATAGATAGATAGATAGATAGATAGATAGATAGATGAACAGACTGAGATTGACAGACATGAACAGACTGAGATAGATAGATATGAACTGATATATATATATATATATATATATATATATATATATATATAGAGAGAGAGAGAGAGAGAAAGATAGATACATAGATGGATTGATATGGACAAAGAGAGATAGATATGAACAAACATAGATAGATAGATAGATATATAGCTATGGGCATAGATAGGTTTGAACAAACCGAGATAGATAAATACATAGATAGATAGATATGAACAAAGATAGATAGATAGATAGATAGATATGAGCAGACTGAAATATATATATATATATATATATATATATATATATATATATATATATATATATAGATAGAGAGAGAGAGAGAGAGATAAATAGATAGATATATAGATGGATAGATATGGACAAAGAGAGAGAGATATGAACAAAGATAGATAGATAGATAGATATGGGCATAGATAGGTATGAATACACCGAGATAGATAGATTAATAGATAGATAGATAGATATGAACAAAGATAGATAGATAGATAGATAGATAGATAGATATGAGCAGACTGATATATATATATATATATATATATATATATATATATATATATATATATATATAGAGAGAGAGAGAGAGAGAGAGAGATAAAGATAAATAGATAGATAGATAGATAGATATGAACAGATAGATATGAACATAGATATATATAACAGACTGAGAGAGATAGATAGATTGGTAGATAGATAGATAGATATGAACAGACTAAGATAGATAGATAGATAGATAGATAGATAGGAAGAGACTGAAATAGAAAGATCTGAACAGGATGAAGAGAGGTACAAAAATATTTGCATAATACAGACTAAAGTTTAAAATGTTAATTCTATACTATTAAATGGATATATTTAACTTGAGCGGTATACCAACAGTTTACAGCCTTGTCGGCTGGGGATATAGAATACGCCGACTGCACCCATGCTGAGGTGTAAGACCCACACACCAATGGGATCACCTGTGATGCTTAAATACGGAATCCTGGTGGTTGAGTTGTCCATGACATGGTTAAAACCATATATGTTTTAAGTAGACTCTGTGGTGCATTCCTGCAACTCTGAGTTTGGTGCTTACGCACTCTTCCGACGGGATAACTATTTAGATAGATATGAACAGAATATATATATATATATATATATATATATATATATATATATATATATATATATATTCATTGATGGGTACTACTATGTAAACATAGCGTAATATATATATCATCATCATCATGTCGCGCAATAAGCACGGATATCCATGACAATCTCTCGCCAACCTTCCCTATCATTCATTGACACAGAGAGTTCCTCTGCACAGCATCCAGCATCTTCGCATAGCTGGTCAATGTAGGTCCTTGCTCTCTCTCTCTCTCTCTCTCTCTCTCTCTCTATATATATATATATATATATATATATATATATATTATATATATGTGTGTGTGTGTGTGTGTGTGGATAGATAGATAGATAGATAGATAGATAGATAGATCTGAACAGGTTAAAATAGATGGTTATTAACTGAATGGCCTAGATAGATAGATAGATATACAGATGGACATAGACAAATGCATAGGTGACGGTAATACCAATCATATCAGTGTAACTCTTAAAACAAGAAAAATGAAAATATTTATTTAAGTGACTTGCAGAATTTTACATTAGACGACGGAGTATGATTAAAATCGTATGATATACAACATAAGCAGACACACACAGAGACACAGAGGTACTCTCTCTTCTCTCTCTCTCTCTCTCTCTTACACACACACACACACACACACACACACACACACACACACACACACGTATGCATGCACGTATGCACATAGATTCGCAGACGCGTGAATATGCACGTGTGTTATTAAATTTGCTTTGGGGGATTTAAAACTGACTTAAAAACTTTATCTGATTAATGTTAATTAAGGAGTTGTTGTTGCTTTTTGTTTAAGCCTCTATTTTTGGGTTCATCCAATAACACTTACAGACCCCCCCCCCAAAAAAAAGAAAAGAAAAAAAACAAAAAAAACAAACAAACAAACCCTGAGGGTCTTTTCTTATACTGGAGCAATTGTCAGTATGAATAAAAGTTTTATACAAAGTTGTAGTCTATTGTTTACTGTCTGTACACAGTTATGCACACTCCAGTGAAAAAAAAAAAAAAAAAGACACCCAAAACTTTCACCAAAAGAGATAAGATATTATTCTATTTAAATACTAGAAGCGGCGGTACTCTTTGCGGAGAACCGTCCCGGCCTCCTGCCTCAAAAAACGCTAGCAGGTGGCTGCTGAAAAAAAAAACCCAGCTACGATTGAAGCCCGTAGCCGAAGCGGTGTCACTTGCAAAAATAACAAAAAAAACCCAACCAACTTAGGGCGTTTTCCCGAAAACCCAACCCCAACCCCAACCCTAAACACTAAACCCTAAACCCCCCTAGTAAAAATTAACAGTTTTATTACAAGATTTGTGGGTTCTGTTATATACATACAGGGTGACCCAGAAAAAACAGAGCCCAAATTATTCATCTATTTTCCCATTAAACTAATCCCAACCCCAACCCCAACCCCAACCCTAACCGTAAACCCTAACCCTAGTTTTTTTGCAAGTCACACCGCTTCGGCTACGGACTTCAATCGTAGCTGGTGTTTTTCTTTCAGCAGCCACCGACTAGCGTTTTTTGAGGCAGGAGGCCTGGACGGTTCTCCGCAAAGAGTACCGAAGTGGCTACCCAGCATTGACTGAGAGAGAGAGAGAGAGAGAGAGAGAGAGAGAGAGAGAGAGAGAGAGAGAGAGAGAGAGAGAGAGGGGGGATAAACTTTAGTCTCGCAAATCCATTGATTTTTTGGTCTTACATAATTGATTTCTGTTTTAATCACAAAGGCAACCAATGACTTTCCCTTCTCTTACTATTCAAATCCTAATTTTCAGATATCTTAAGTTAAATCTTCATTATTTTTGCCCCCCCCCCCAAAGCAAGCTTTGGTGATAGTGAGTGTGTATATACATATATTTGTTTTATCGTTAATTGTTTTATTTTCGTAGTTTCCTCCAGACATACATGCACACCAACTGTCCTTTATATATATATATATATCACTAGGTTCCTGGTTCGATACCGGCCCTCGCCAACTTAGCGTATGAGTAGCACAGAGATCTGTGCTATGAAGTGAGGAGCTGATAGTAAGTGTGGTGCTCTAGATACTAAAATAATATCCTTGTCTAGTGCAAGGGAAAAGAGGATAGATTCCCTCGCTGTATGGCTCATCCCGACATCAGGTCGCCCCGAGGACTTTACTTACTCATTAATAGTCTTTTTTTTTTTCCGAATCAAACACTTATTGTTGTTATTTACTAAATTTTACTTATCTGTCATAAATCTCAGGGTTGCTTATAATAACAACTGTTACTAAATCATCAATTTTTATCACCAGGACTTTCCTATGTATTAGATTTTAACAGTATTGTTGTCTTAATGATCTCGATTCTTCTTCTGATATCCTGATCATCTACTCTCTTTTCCAGGCCTATGGGAACCTTCCCGCGTCACCAATCACAATTGATATCACCAGGACTCTTCTAAGTATTAGATTTAACTACACCGTAGTCTTGATGGTCTCAATTCTTTCTGTTCATCCACTCTCTTTTTCGAACATATAGTCTCGATTCTTCCTTTGATCTTCAGTTCCATCAATATATTTTCCAGGTTCTTGGGAACCAAGTGCTCCAATTACAATTAGTATCACTGTCAATTTCATGTTCTACAGTTTTGTAGTATTGGGATTTTTCAGACTGTTGTCCTCATCTTTATAGTTATCAACACATCATTTCGGTCGATTTACCTTCCGGCCTTCTTCAGGTGTTTTTTTTGTCGAACTCAGCAACCTTCTCTTCCAACCCAGGAACCTCCTCTCACCCGGCCTTCGGGTCGGGGGTCCAGTGAGCTTCGGCCACTGGACCGATTGAGTTATAATAATAGCGTCGATCCCAGGGGGCCATCCCCCCAGGCAACACCTGCCTCCTCGATTTAAAGGGCAGGGCTGGGTTTATTGCCCAGTGCCTGAGGCGCCCCCCTTGAGGGGAATGCTGACGGGATACACGCAATTTTTTCACCCGCCATCCCATGAACTTCGGTTTGTGGGTGGATCCCACGTTAATAGGGCCTTTGTGCCTGACCCGGTACGAGTGGGGTACTGGGAAAATACAAACCTTCTCTCTAAATTCGGCAACCTTCTCTTTGAACGTGAGAACCTTCTCATCGGACTCGGCAACCTTCTATTCGAACTCGGAAACTTTCTTACCAAACTCGTCAGCCTTCATGTCATAATCAGGAGCATTCGCAAATTATCAAGCCTCATCTCAAAAATTTAAAAAAAAAATCCACATTTTTATTATTTTTATTTTTTATTTTTTAATTTTTACACTCTGATAAGATCAAAGTATTTGTCTATATTTTTTTTTTCGCATTCTTTCATTTTGTGTGTGTGTGTGTGTGTGTGTGTGTGTGTGTGTGTTTCGGTTTTAAACTTTACAATTCATTATCATTGATATATCAACATTTTGCTAAAAATTGGATTGCCAAGCTCGTATTTTATTTACCTATTTATTTATGAATAATATCTTTTACATTTTGCGACATCGATCATATCAGAATTTGCAAGTGTTTTTCATATTTAACAACACCCTTGTACGAGTTGTATTCCCAACGATATGCCTGTCCGTTGTACGTGTTTTCAATATGATGATTATTATCTTTGTGTGTGTGTGATTATTAATGCCTTTTGTGTAGATATCTGGTTGGCTTTTCAGGCTTTCTTCAAGATAAAATCTTTATTGTGTACGGCATTCTATGTATTCCGTTTGCACAGATAAGAAGGCAATGTATGTTTGTTTACAATTGCAGCCCCGATCTTCAAGGTGTACAATGTATATACATCACAATCACTCTTTATATCGAATTTTGCAAGGGCAAATTATTTTGTCCGAAAAGAAATCTAAAATTATGAACTGAACAAACGACTCCCACAGATTCTGACCATCAATGTCAAAACATTAATTTGCCGTTCCATGCTGTGAAAATATCAACATTTTTGTCGGTCCTCATGATGTCTATTCGAATTCTTCTTTTTTTGTTGTTGTGTGTTCTTTATTTCCATTTTCAACCCACATGGATTTCCTAATGGAATGCGTTCTTTTCTCAAAATCTATTGTACTAATTGCTACAGACATTTTTCTGCTTGTCATATGAACAGCACGTGTTTATATATATATATATATATATATATATATATATATATATATATATATATATATATATATATATATAAGTAAAGAAATAACAAAAGACTTAGAGATTTGGCATTATAGTCAAAAAAATAAAAATCGGTTTTCAAATGCCTTTAAAGTAATAAAGAATTCATCATTCGCATCTGATGAGTCGGGAGAGTTAGACACTTTGTCTAAGCTCCCTGAAATTGACTATAAAGCTAAATCTCTAAGTCTTTTGTTATTTCTTTACTTATATACTTGCTCTGTGACTCTAACATTAAGAGCACACATTGAGCTCTCAAACAGCGACAGTTTTTTTAAAAATAAAACTCTTGTGTCGTAAGGAAAATTTCTTCTCTGGACTTTTGGATTATATATATATATATATATATATATATATATATATATATATATAGTATAATAAAATGAATATATAAAGGTTTTACATATCTATTTATTTGGTGACAAAGGAACATTCACGGCCATATTGGTTTCATGCGAGGCAATCGTCAGGTGAAGATGTTACAAATGCAAGGAAAATCGGAAAAATTTCAAAAATATTTCAGAAAATTCAATAGACATGGGATGTGTATGATTGGATAAAGTGATGTGCGTATATATATATATATATATATATATATATATATATATATATATATATTCAGACATGTTTGGTCAAAGAGTATAGACATCTTTTGTGTACATATTTTGGTTTCAAAACTTTCAAATCACCAAATTCGAGCATCACCATCAGATACAGTTTAACACCATAGGGGACACTAATGCCCTCAGCCACCGCCTACTATGATAAAAAAGGGGTTGGTGGTTTGCCTTTTGGGTTGAGATAATCATATAGGTATTAGGGCTTGACGTGATCAGACGATTGAACGGAGGGGTCCTCTCTGACCGCCCGTTTAGCATAAGTAAGGGCCAAAGTGGCAGATAGGTTGACATACCACTATTATCATTCGATTAAAACGGAACCGACAATTTGTATTGGGATTTTCCGGAGTATTGTCTACATCTTTATTGTTAAAGTCCCAACGTTTCGGCCGATATGCCCTCGGATCCTCTTCAGGTGTTGTTTGTCGAACTTGGGAACCTTTTCGAACTCGGGAACATTCATCTCTTTATCGGGAACTTTGAACCCTTTATTCAATTCACGGGTGTATACTGTTCTCACTACTTTAACCATGACCGGGTACAAGTGTTTAGCTAAATTAAATATTCTACGTTATTATTGCTCTTGGTTAGGATTGAACGTTCAACCAAGAGATGATTGTCACTTCGATTCGAACTGTTTCAACACAACCGTTATATCCGTAGCGCGTAGTATAATGATTAGAGTTTTAGGAATTGGACCTATCGTCCCGAGTTCAATTCCTGGACGAAGTTGTTTGCATTTCACATGGCGCTAATATCCTTGGGAAAGGTATGAATCAAGTTCTACCTCCAGCTATGGGTAAATAGTAGAACAGACTAGACACTTTAACCATGGTTAGGTAACCAGTCTGAGAGAAAGAAAACTCTAAATTCAAACCTGTTAAAGTCCGCGTAAGAAATTGACCTTATGTCACATTCTGCTTGTGTGAGGGGTTAGTATATATATATATATATATATATATATATATATATATATATATATATATTAAAAACAATTTTTTTGTGATGAAACAAAGAAAATACAGTGCTCAATCACAAATTGTGAGAGCTAATATTTATTTATTTTGCTGAGTTTTTATAGATCAATGTTCATTATAAAGCAGCTAACCAGGTTTCATGCCATGGGGCAATCATCAGGTCATTGAGTTAGATCCCATGGTGTTTGTTGAAGATCTTTACTTAATGTCACATTCTGGACCGTAAATAACGTCGGTTACTCTCTCTCTCTCTCTCTCTCTCTCTATATATATATATATATATATATATATATATATATAATATATCCGTAGCGCCATGTGTCCAAATGAACATAACAATAAAGATGAAGACAATAGTTAGAATAATCCAAATGAGACAAATTAGCAAATCTCAAAAAATCTGACGAATAGAAAAAAAAGTATTTCAATAAGAATAAATCTTTACAGGAAAAATTTCAATTGAATATTCAATACCTGAAGGATTCTTATGCAGAACATATGAATTTGTTTTTAACTTATTACTATTTAATCCCTTGGGGTATTCAAGAAGGTTCTAGATTTCAACAAGAAACACGTGAAGAAGAGTTTGGGGGGGGGCACATTGTCCGAAACATTGGATATATAACAATAAAGATGAGGACAACAGATCTAAAAATCTAAATAATAATACAAATTATCAAGCCTCTCTCAAATATTCAACATGAAACACCTGAAGAAGGTTGGAGGCATAACAATAAAGATGAGGACAATAGTCTGAATAATACAAATAATACAAATTATCAAGCCTCATCTAAAAAATTCAGAGAAATAGTGTAGATAACCGTAAGTACATTTCAATAGTTTCTTAGAATTGAATTACACAGTATAGGTTACAAGGTAAGAGTTTGACGTCTTTAGTTGGGACCCATAAATTTTCCTGGGGACTCATTCAAAGTAAATATGTGTGTCCCAGGATGCACTAAATCTAAAAGCTATCAGCATCACTGCTCATCTAAAAAATCTGACGAATAGAAAAAAAAGTATTTCAATAAGAATAAATCTTTACAGGAAAAATTTCAATTGAATATTTAATACCTGAAGGGTTCTTATGCAGAACATATAGATTTGTTTTTAACTTATTACTATTTAATCCATTGGGGTATTCAAGAAGATTCTAGATTTCAACAAGAAACACGTGAAGAAGAGTTGGGGGGCACATTGTCCGAAACATTGGATATATAACAATAAAGATGAGGATAACAGAGCAAAAAATCTAAATAATACAAATTATCAATCCTCATCTAAAAACATTTGACAAGAAAAACATGAAGATGGTCGGAGGGCAGATTGGCTGAAACGTTGTGTATATAATAATAAAGATGAGGACAACAGTCTGAAAAATCTAAATAATACAAATTATCAAGCCTCATCTCCAAAGTAACAAGAAACGCCTGAAGAAGGCCAGTGTGTATATAACAATAAAGATGAGGAAAACAGTCAGAAAAATCTAAATAATACAAATTATCAAGCCTCTTCTCAAAAATTCATCAAGAAATACCAGAAGAAGGTTGGAGGGCACATCAGCCAAAAATTGTCTATATACAATAAAGATGAGGACAACAGTCTGAAAACCTAAATAATACAAATTATCAAGCCTCCTCTCAAAAATCCAACAAGAAATACCAGAAGAAGGTTGGAGGGCACATCAGCCAAAAAATTGTCTATATAACAATAAAGATGAGGACAACAGTCTGAAAAATCTAAATAATACAAATTATCACGTCTCATCACAAAAATTCAGGCAAATAAGAACCGGCAATGTTCTGATGGTCAGATAGAGATGAATCCGACTCTTTCGAGTGCGGAGTTAAAGATTTTTCTTCTTTGATAACACGTCGACTAAGATCAGCCCAAGATACGATTTCTCTCTCTCTCTCTCTCTCTCTCTCTCTCTCTCTCTCTCTCTCTCTCTCTCTCTCTCTCTCTCTTATTACACTTCATTATTTAAATGCATTTCTCTCTCTCTTTCTCTGCCTCTCTCATTCTCTCTCTTTTTACTGTTCATTATTTAAATGCATTTCTCCCCCCCCTCTCTCTCAAAGTCTAGTTTTTACTCTTCTAGTTAGTGCCGCAAAGAATTCGGCATAAGAGCCGATGGTGGTGGTGGTTAAAATTAACTGTTAATAATTTACAAGATATAAAAAGATGGAAAGAAAATAAGAGTAAAGAAAATGAATATATTTATCATTTGAAATTCTTTGTGATAATTTTTATAATTTATAAAAATGCGTTTAGATAATGAAGAGAGAAAGAGAGAGAGAAAGAGAGAGAGAGAAAGAGAGAGAGAGAGAGATAGATAGACAGACAGACAGACAGAGAGGGGGGAGAAATTTATTTGAATAATGAACATTAAAAAGAGAGAGAATGAGAGGAGAAAAAGGAGAGAGAAATGCATTTAAATAATGAAGTGTAATAAGAGAGAGAGAGAGAGAGAGAGAGAGAGAGAGAGAGAGAGAGAGAGAGAGAGAGAGAGAGAGAGAGAGAGAGAGAGAGAATGAACCAAAGAACTGAGGCAAACAACAAAACAAAACAAAAAAACCATCAAATCTCAAGATGATGAGATTAAAGCGAGATTAAACGAGAACTACTTGGGAAGTGAAGATAATGAAGCGGTTTAAATAGATTAAAGGGGGTTGGGAACGAACGTTTATAGGAAGAATAGGAATAGAATAAAGAGAGGGTTTAAAGGCGGGGATTTCGGGGGGGGAGGGCGTTTAGAAAATTAAAGACTGCTTGGAAAGACGTTGAAGAAAAGTTTTATATGAAAAAAAACCCCAAAAAAACTAGGACGAAGAAAGAGAAAGAAAAGAGACAAAGTAAAGTAGAAATTAAAGAAAAGAAAGAGACGGATTTACAAGAAAATGGTGTCTGTGACATTTGTATAAGAATGTAGACCGGAAGGAAGTGACCTCATAATGATAAAGAGGGGACTCGTCAATTTCGTTAAAAATCATCATCATCATCATCATCAAGTCTGTAGTCCAATGATGTAAAAAAAAGCATTCTTATTCATCATCATCATCATCATCATCATCATCATCATCAAGTCTGTAG
>CM042163.1:52370031-52387531 GCA_023376005.1 Doryteuthis pealeii
TCGTTTATAAACTTGTGTTTTTCAAATTTTTCATAATATTACATACTGTCAGATTCACTTCCACATTTTAGCTTTAGAATATCCTGGCGGTTTTTATTATATATATATATATATATATATATATATATATATATATATATATATATATATATATATATATATAAATTGTTTTTTTTCTTTTGGCCAAGTATTATAGTATCAACCGATTATTTTCGGTTGGTACGAATATCTTGGTCTTTTCTTTTTTTCAAATTTGTTTTTTTCTCCCCAGGTGATGTTTGGTAGTATATTTTTTACAATCAAACTATTTGCCGGGTGTTTTCTTACCGCAAGGGTTTGCCAACAAGTTTGGTCTATTAAATATATATATATATATATATATATATATATATATATATATATATATATATATATGGGAGATTATGTGCTCAATTAAAGTCATACCTAATTTATTTAGTTATAATTAATTAATTAACAAAATTAGGTATGACTTTCATGGAGAATGATATAACAATTATATCCACAGGTCCTGCTAGTCAAGAAATAATCGTCTAATTTATTCAGTTTTCAATTAAACATATCAATTTCTTTTGATTAAAAACATTTGCTCCGCATCAGTTTTTTCCCTTGTCATTACAGCGTTTAAATTAGGCGTCATTCAAACGGTTTCATGAATGAAAAATCCTGTAGTAACACTAATAAAAAAAAATGAATGAACAAACAAATTCGCCATCCAATCAACGCCGCTTTCTCTGAGTTCCATTAATAAAAAAAAATTCTCCTTCCGATATCACGGCGTGGAGTAACGGTGAGTAATCTGACCTCACAAATCATTAGTACTGAGTAGACGTTAAATTGCATCTAGTGGTGAAGTTCCAGTTCTAGAGCTCTGGGGAGTGTGAAGTATCCCATCATCACTATTACTCTCAGGTTCACATTGACTCGGAGTGAGGTTAAATTGCATCTAGTGGGATGTGTGGAGTATCCATTCATAACTATTACGGATCATATGACCTTTAGACATCCCTTTTGCGATCTCGATTCATAAGGACATGTTTTTCATTTACACTATCAAAATCCGGTTGTTTGTTAACATGCGATTTTTAGAGGTTTTTAAAAATTATAAAACTAACCCCTAACCCCCTATATTGTTCCTCTTGTTCCCTAGCGGCATCCTTTCTGTTCTTTCGAAAATAGTCCGTGGTATACAAGCGAGTAAAATATTTCTTCGCTTATCTGTACAGTTAAAATTTTGTACACCAGAGGTAGACATGTTATCGGTCTATAGTTGCTGGGTCTGGTTCCTTTCTGTGGGTCTCTCTGAATCAGGGTAGTTTTCCCCTTCGTCATTCACTGAAGGCATTTGCTCAGTTGACGAGAGAATCTGCCGTGGATAGACGTAAATCTTTTAAACCAGGATCCATGTATTATTTGTCTGTATTTTTAGATGAGGTTTGATGTGAAGAATTTTGATGTTTTAGACCAGAGTTTTTCAACCTTTTTCATCTCACGCCACAGTGAGCGGGGCAATAAATTGATCGAGGTACACCATCAGTAAATAAAAATATAATTATTTTATCATTTAGATTTTAAAAGAAAACGAATAGTGAAAATGTGCTACAAGTGTAAAAAGAAACAACGTAGTTTTATTTCTAAAGGTAGATTTTTAATCAATTTAAACAAAACATATTAAAGTAATAGAATAAAAGTGTAAGAGGATGATCAACCGACCTCAACACTCACGGCACACCCACGGAAGCTTCACGGTACACTAGTCTGCCGCGGCACACCGGCTGAAAAAACTCTGTTTTAGACTGTTATCCTCATCTTTATTGTAAAAGTAAAGTCGTCGGGGTGGCCTAAAGTCGGCATCAGCCAATCAGCGAGGGAGTCTATCCCCTTTTCACATGTGCTAGACAAAGGAGATTGTTTTTGCCTCTGAGGTGGCGCGCCACACCTACCATCAGCTCCTTACTTTACCGCACATATCCCTGTGCTACTCATACGCTGAGTTGGCGAGGGTCGGTATCGAACTAGGAACCTTGTGGTTTCTAGCCGAACGCTCTACCGATTGAGCTAGTAGTATGTATAAATACAACGTTCCGGTTGCTGTATCCTCTGGCCTTCCTCAGGTGTTCCCTGTGTATCCGAGCATTGTAATGATCAAACATGGAAACTCCTTTTTAATAGTTTAATAGTCAAACTATTCAAAACAGATTTCTGAACAATGTTGTTGTTTGTTTGGTCTCAACTAGTATCCTCTGATTTCCAATTCCCCCAATCACTTTTCCAATCCGTTAAGGACCGTTCCAAGGGCACCAATCACAATCGGTACCTCCCTCATGTTCCACGGTTTTTTTTCCAATTCTTTGGCATGGTCCATATAGTTGCTACTGTTGTTGTTGTTGTTGTTGTTGTTGTTCTTCTTCTTCTTCTTCTTTTGAGTTTTTCACATGATGGCTGAGTGACAACAAGTCTCCTCAGGTCTCCAGGACTCTTCTGAGTATTCTAGCCGAGTGCGATAGTGCAGGAGTCTGGATGGTCTCAATTCTTCCTCTAATTTCCAGATCCTCCAGACTTTTTTCCAAGTTTATTGGGACCGTTCCAAGTACACCAACTACAATTGGTATCACTTTTACTCTCATATTGCACAGCTTTTTCAATTCTCTGACAAGGTCCAGATATTTATCCATCTTTTATTATTATTATTATTATTATTATTATTATTGTGAGGTTTTCACACCCGCCTAAGCTGGTGGTTCACCGGGGGATGAGTGACAGCAAATCCCCTCGGGTCTCCATGACTCTTTTGAGTATTCCAGCCGATCTCAACAATACTGTAGTCTGGATGGTCTCGATTCTTTCTTTTATTTGCAGTTCATCCAGAATCTGTTCAAGACCCCTGGGAACCGTTCCAAGGGCACCAATTACAATTAGCACGGCCTTTACCTTCATGTTCTACAGTTTTCTTAATTCTCTGGCAAGGTCCAAGTATTTTTAAAATCTTTTCGCTTTCTTTCACGTTCACTCGGTAATCGGCCGAGACGGCAGAATCCAAAGATTGATCAACACTAAGTCTGGTCTCCTGGCTGGGATTATGTGATCCGTCTGTACCTCAAAGTCCCAGAGAATTTTGTGCGTCTCATTCTCCAGGACAGATTCCGGTTTGTACATATATCATTTAGTTGAATGGTGAAAATTGAATTTCTTGCACAATTTGCAGTGAGTGACAACAAGTCTCCTCAGATCTCCAGGACTCTTCTGAGTATTCTGGCGGATTGCAGTTGTGCAGTATTTTGGATGGTCTCAATTCTTCCTCTGATTTCCAGATTTTCCAGTCCTTTTTCCAAGCTTTTTGGGACCGTTCCAAATGCACCAACTACAATTGGTATCCCTTCTTCTTCTTCTTCTTCTTCTTCTTCTTCTTCTTCTTCTTCTTCTTCTTATTATTATTATTATTATTATTATTATATCCCGAATTTGAGTGCAAACGTTTCCATTTTTTAATTAAAAGCCGTTCTTTTTTCAACCGTGTAGTTAGCCTAGTTGCTAGGGGGGGGGGGCAAAAAGAGAACGCTGGAAACTTTCGCACCTAAAGTGATTGTCTTGATGTTACTGTTGTTATTGTTGTTGTAGTTGTTGAATTCAATAGCTTGTTAACAGGCCTAATTCGAAGGAATTATTTTCCTTTGATAAAATGTTTCTAATGGTGTGCGCATGTGCGAAACAATCTGTTGCGCGAACGCAAGTGCATTATCGCCAAATCACGAGAGAGAGAGAGAGAGAGAGAGAGAGAGAGAGAGAGAGAGAGAGAGAGAGAAGAGAGAGAGAGAGGGGGGGGTACAAAGAGAGAGAAGGACCAAAGAGGGAGGGGTAGGGGGAGAATTTCTATTGGTTCATCATATCGTGAGTTTGCCTATTAATTAGCGTTGCCTTTAATTGCTACTTTTCAACCACTTAACCCATCCCCCAAAACTTGTCTGAAAGGAGCGTTTTTTTTTGGAGAGGGAGGATGAAAAAAAGGAAAACTTTTCTTTTCTGAGTGTGTGGGGGGGGTCACCGTTCTCTTATTTCACTTTCGGTTTTTTTTTTTTGTTTTTTTTGTTTGTTTGTTTTTTTGTTCAGTTTTCTTTCATTCTTGAAAATATGATTTCTTTTCTTTTTTCGGAATCTAACCATTTTTTGTCCCTTCTCTCTCTTAACTTGATGTCTTCTTCTTCTTCTTCTTCTTCTTCTTCTTCTTCTTATTATTATTATTATTATTATTATTGTTTAATCCGTTTGTGTTTTCACATCAGCGTTAGCTTTCACTGGAGTCTGAGTGACAGCAAGTCTCCTCAGGTCTCCAGGACTCTTCTAAGTATTCTGGCAGATTGCAGCAGTGCAGTGTTCTGAATGGTTTCAATCCTTCCTCTGATTTCCAAACTTTCCAAACCCTTTTCTAATCCTTTTGGGACTGTTCCAAGTGCACCAACTACAATTGCTATCACTTTCACTTTCATATTCCATAACTTTTTAAGTTCTCTGGCAAGGTCCAGGTATTTGTCCATTTCTTCAGTTTCCTTCAGCTTCACCCTGTGATCTGCTGGAACTGCAAAATCCACCAGTTGATAAGTTCTTTCTTTTGTGTTAATCAGCACTAGGTCTGGTCTTCTTGCTGGGATAAGGTGATCCGTTATTATTTCAAAGTCCCAGAGAATTTTATGCATTTCGTTCTCAAGAACAGATTTTATTATACCATTTTGTTGTATGGTCAAAATTTAATTTTTTGCATAATTCCCAGTGGATCACCTTCCCAACCCAGTCGTGTCTAGTTTTGCACTCCCGTTGTGCTAGTTTGCTACATTGCATAGTAAATGGTTTACAGTATCATCTCTATTACCGCATAGTCTACATTTACTATTTTGTTGGGTCTTTTCGCTTTGATATAGTTTGTCCTTATGGCATTATTTTGTGCAGCAATTATTAGTGATTCATTTTCTCTCTTAAGGTTTCCTTTTCTTAACCATGTCCAAGTTTTTTCATGTGCAACCTCTCCGATTTGTCGTTTGAGGTGTCCATTTAATTGTTTTCCATATGTCTCATCTACTATTGTTAGCCGCCATAACTAATCTGTCTTTGCTGTTTCTTGTGTAGTCTTCGAGGTGTTGGATTGTGGTTTCTACGCAGTCCTCTATGTTGGCAAAACCTCTTCCCCCTTCCTTTCTTGACACATATAACCTATCTCTATCGTCTCTAGGGTGGAGAGCCTTGTGCATGGTCATTAGTTTTCTCGTCCTTTGGTCAATCTGTCTGAGTTCTCCTTTTGTCCATTTTAAGAATGGTCCTAAGTATCATAATGGGGACAGCCCAGGTATTGATTCCTTTGATCAGATTTCTGCTGTTAAGTTTGGTTTCTAGAAGTTTTCTAGTTCTCCTGAGATATTCTTTTTTAACTTTTCCATTCATTTCTGCTTACTTGATATTGCCCGCTTCTAAAATTCCTAAGTATATTATTATTATTATTATTATTATTACCCTCCTCTCCCTCTTCCTATTTGTTATTGTTGTTGTTGTTGTTGTTGTTGTTGTTCTTCTTCTTCTTCTTCTTCTTATTATTATTATTATTATTATTATTATTATATAAAAAATATTATTATTATTAGATCTTTTACTTGCATCATTGTTTGGGGAAATAGCATCAAAGATCATCTACTAAAATGTACAAAAATCATCATTTTCTAATGGCTAAATTTTGGGAAATGGATTATTATTATTATTATTATTATTATTATTATTATTATTATTATTATTATTATCCTTCCTATTTCTCTTCTTCTTCTTCTCTCTTCTTCTTCTTCTTCTTCTTCTTCTTCTTCTTCTTTATGTCCGCCCCGCTCTCCCCCGATACTCATTACCCTGCACCTTCCCCTTCTTCTTGACAATTTTTACTGTTCACCGTATTCTCTTTTTTTAATCCCCTCCTCCTCCTCTCCCCCTTCTCCTTCTTATTCACACTTTTTCTAATATGCCCATTCTCACCTTCTTCTTCTCCTCCATTCTTTCCCTTCTTACGATCTAGTTGTGTTCTTTCCACTTTTTCCCCTGTATCTTCCCCTCCTCCCCCTTCTTCATTCATTTTCTTTTCTCCAAATTCTCTCCTTATTATCTCCCTTCTTTTTTTCACCTTTTTAATTCATATATTCCTCCTACTTATCCTCCTCCTACCACTTCTTCTGTTGTTATCGTCCTTCATCAACTTGGCCTTCAGTTTTTGTCCCCACCCCCTTTGGACCATCTGATTGTTCTATGACTATAAAGTTGGTTAAGTGCAGTTAACGAGTTCAATCCCTTAGTCAGGCAGTGAAAATCGGATTGTATTCAAAGGTGGGGGGAGGGTGGTACAAAAAAAAAGCGGCATCACAACGATGAATTAAGAATTAAGAAGAAACAAACAAACAAACAAAAAAACTAATATGAAATAATCCCCAGCAAAATTAGCAAATTCATTCCGATAGATTGAATAAAGGATTCAGTTCGAAATATTCACAACGTTATCGAGCGTAACAGACACCTGAAGATCGGAGAGTAGAACGATCGAAATGTTATGACTAAAACAAATGATTATATTAATCCGAATAATTACAATTCCCCGTCGACAAAATTATTTTTCTTTTGCTATTATTTTCCTTCTTTCTTTCCTTTTCTTTTCTTTCTTTCTTTCTTTCTTTCTTCTTTTCTTTCTTCTTTCTCTTCCTTTCTTTTCTTTCTTTCTTTCTTTCTTTCTTTCTTTCTTTTCTTTCTTTCTCTTCTTCTTTCCTTTTCTTTCTTTTATCTTTTTCTTCGTCTTCCCTTTCTTTCTTTTCTTTCTTCTTTCTTTCCTTCTTTCTTTCTTTCTTTCTCTCTCTCATCTTCTTTTTTTTTTGTTCAACCCCAGTTCTCTTTCTTTCTTTCTTTTTCTTTTTCTTTCTTTTCTTCTTTCTTTTCCTTTCTCTCTTTCTTTTCTTTTCTTTTCTTTTCCTTTCTTTCTTTCTTTCTTTTCTTTCTTTTCTTTCTTTTCTTTCTTTTCTTTGTTTAATCTTTTCTTTCTTTTTTTCTTTTCTTTCTTTCTTTTCGTCTTTTCCTCTTCTTTCTTTCTTTCTTTCTTTCTTTCTTTCTTTCTTCTTTTTCTTTCTTTTTCTTTCTTCTTTTTCTTTCTTTTTCTTGTCCGTTCTTTTTTTCTTTCTTTCTTCTTTCTTTCTCTCTTTCTTCTTTCTTCTTTTTTTTGTCTCTTTCTTTCTTTCTTTCCTTTCTTTTTTCTTTCTTTCTTTCTTTCTTTCTTTCTTTCTTTCCTTCTTTCTTTCTTCTTCTTCTTTCTTTCCTTCTTTCTTTTCTTTTCTTTCTTTCTCTTTTTCCTTTTCTTTCTTTTTTTCTTCTTTCTTTCTTTTTCCTTTTTTCTTTTCTTTCTTTCTTTTAATTTTTCTTTCTTTCTTTCTTTTCAATGTCACCAATTCCCTCTTTCATTCGCCTATCTCTACGTATTCTTTCTTTCTTTTGCCATTCTTCTCTGTCCATCATTTTTTATTCTTCTAAAATTTCAGGAATTCTCTTTGGTTCTTTCCATGGAATTTGGATTCTGTTAAACAACAAGAATCATTGCGTAGACAACAACAACAAAAAGAAAAGAAAAGAAAAAGAAAAGAAAATGTTCTGGGCAACTTTTAAACGCTTGCATAATTAATCTAATAATCTGTCGAATCGCTAATTAGAGGATAATCAAGAGAGAAAAATGTCTTTAAAAGAATCAATGAATGTTCTAGCCGGAAGCATTTCTGCAATTTGTAAGAATTTGGAACTTGACACAATTGCAGGAATTTCTTTTCAATAATGTCATCCAATTATCTAAACTATAACACACACACACACACACACACACACACACACACACACACACACACACACACATATATATATATATATAATATATATATAAATATATTTAATCCAATGATCAAGTGAAGAAAGCTTCCTTACGACGTCGTAGTTTTTCAATTGTCGTAATTTACAGAGCTCAATGTGTGCTCTTATTGTCAGAGTCACAGAAAAATTATAACATGAAAATATAACAGGTTCCTACAGGTTCCCTGAAATAGTCTATAATGCTAAAAATCTAAATCTTTTTTGTTCTTTTTCCTGATATATATATATATATATATATATATATATATATATATATATATATATATATATATATATATCCGTGTATTTTGTAAAACCCTTCTGATGAGGTTAGAACCCAATTTTTTTTTAGTTTCTGGTTGAAATAAAATATAACGGATGATGGTTTGTTAAGTTTTTCTTTCTTTAAAGTTATATATATATATATATATTATATATATATATATATATATATATATATATTATATATGTGTGTGTGTGTGTGTGTGTGTGTGTGTAAGAATGGAAAGGGAATTGAATCCGACAATATGAGGAAAAAATGAGTAAAGAAAAGAAATGTAGATGGATAAAAATGAATTTAATTGATATCACTTTTAATCGATATCATCACGGACCGAAACACATATGTAAGTGATATCGATTAAAAGTGATGTCAATTAAATTCATTTTTATCCGTCTACATTTCTTTTCTTTACTCATTTTTCCCTCATATATATATATATATATATAATATATATATATATATATATATATATATATATATGAAGGTAAAAATGGATATTGAATCCGACAATATGTAAGAAAGTTTTATATAAAGTTTTATATAAACTTTCATTTGTAACCGGAACATTTTCCTGAACTTTTTGATATTCATATACATTTTTACTACAAACTCTTTTGAGCTTTTTATGATAAAAATGCTTAAACATTTTAAAAATAAAATTTATTTTATTTTTAACAACAAATATGTATTTTTAAAATTTAAAAAAAAAATTCCGGTACTGATCGAGAGCGTTCTGTACCTTGTAATTACTGATATATTCATTTCGTTTTTCCGCTTACAATGTTGCTTTGAAAAAGACATATTCATAATGTCGAAACAGATATCTGTCAGCAAAAATGTTTAACATCTTGTTGTTTTTCTATAAAACTTTCTTACATATGTATATATATATCATTTGTTGTAGAGTTCAATACATTTAAGGTGCGATTGTTACCATTGGTTTCAAAGCAGCGTATTAGCCACTCATCTTCAAGACAAGGCGCCTGTGAAAGCTTCTTAGTTTTCTGTTTATCTTGTATATTTATCGTATAAGAATATCTTTCCTCCTGAGAGTGCCTTCATGCGCAATGGGAGAGCTACTAATTGGAGGGATTGTGGGAGTGTTCTTTATCTTTCCTTCTCGTTAGTGTTTTCTTTTTCTTTATCGAGACACGATCTCCTAATTACCTGTCAGTTGACCGCACCTTTTGATTGATAAGTCTTTTCTTCCTCTTCCTGTTGGGTTGCTAAACGCACTCTTCATCCACATCGAAATGGAATAAGAACCCATCTAGTTGTCGACCACCCAACGTTCTACGTTCTCTTAGAACAGTAGCTCTCAGCTGGGGGTCGACATGGGCCCTTGGGGTCAGTGTAAGATTACTGGGGTCCATTCAAAAAAAAATACTGAATTGGGAAATCCATGGTGTGAGTCTACTCTAAAACAATCAGGAACACACCCGGGGGTCCTTTAGAAGAAGTTTATTAAATACCAACTGTTAACCAGACGAGAGTGATCTGAAATGTGATAACACCTATGCCACGTTTCTCCATAACAATTTTAATGAATCATTTTACACAGTGATCACTAGAAACTGTAACTTAATTCAATGTACTCAGTAAAAAGTTATTTTTCATTACTTTTCATCTATACATATATATATATTTACCAACCCCTCCGCACGAGCAGGATGCGACACAAGGTCAATTTCTTAAGCGGAGTTCAATAGGTTTGAATTCAGAGTTCTCCTTCTCCTAGACCGGTTGCCTAACCAATGTTAAAGAGCCCAGTCTGCCGTACTATTTACCCATAGCTGGAGGGAGAGTAGGATTCATACCTTTCCAAGGGTATTAGCGCTAAGTGAAATGCAATTACCACATCCAGGATTTGAATCTCGGGGCGACGAGTCCATTTCCCATGACTTTAACCATTACACCACGCGCTTCCATCTATACATATATAGCTCTTGTTAGGGAGAGTTATCTCCCCTTACGATTCTACACCGGATATACTCACTGACAAGCAGGGAGACTTGGCCCCATATGATGAACACACACATGACACACACAGTTGAATTCTATCCAAAACCATCCCACTGTATTCCCTGTCAGTGAGAATAAATAAAACAAATATTGTTATATGTTAAACATATTTCACTGTTTCTATTATCATTTGTTATTCCTACATCTCGGGATATGACAGCCCTCAACTGGGGTCAACATGGGGTCCGTGTTACATTACTGGGGTCCATACAGAATACTGAATTGGGGGTCTATCGATAAATTATACTCTAGAACAAGCAGGAACAACCCGGGAGTCCTTTAATGACAGAAGAAACTTATTCATTTTCATATATCTCGTATTTAGTTTCACTTTCACTTTTCACCCTCTGTTGATCTGACATGCCCGATCTGAAATGTGGCAATACTTCGGCCATGTTTCTTTTTGACAAGTTTAATGAATAATTCAACACAATAATCAATATAAACTGTACATTTTAGATGAATTGGTTACTTTTTAGATTAATTTAATTCAATGTACTCAGTGAATGTTATGATTCACGTGGCCATTTAAGGCTGTAGTTGAAAGCAGTTTTTACAGTGGAGATTCTTTGTGGCATAAAGTTTGATCCTTTCTTGAAGTAGAAAGATGTAGTATCAGATTTAATCCTTATCTGTTGCTCTGTTCTTCCAGCGAGCCTTTAACCACATTTTCTCATAACATATCCAATTTCTGTCCTCACTAGATTGATTCACAAGGAACATGTGATACTAAAAGATATCATCATTCTCATCTGATAGCAAGGATTCCCTTGACTCTTTCTCACCATCCATACCTATTGTTACAATTCCTGTGGCCATTTAAAGGGCTGTAGTTGAAAGCAGTTTTTACAGTGGAGATTCCTTGTGGCATAAAGTTTGATCCTTTCTTGAAGTAGAAAGATGTAGTATCAGTTTTAATCCTTGTCTGTTGCTCTGTCCTTCCAGTGAGCCTTTAACCACATTTTCTCATAACATATCCAATTTCTGTCCCCACTAGATTGATTCACAAGGAACATGTGATACTAAAAGATATCATCATTCTCATCTGATAGCAAGGATTCCCATGACTCTTTCTCACCATCCATACCTATTGTTACAATTCCTGTGGGCATTTAAGGGCTGTAGTTGAAAGCAGTTTTACAGTGGAGATTCTTTGTGGCATAAAGTTTAATCCTTTCTTGAAGTAGAAAGATGTAGTATCAGTTTTAATCCTTGTCGGCTGATCCGTGTTAAAAAATTGTATAATCCTCATCAGTTGGTCCGTGCTTAGACAGTTGTATATTTTCGTTCGTCTGTATATCCAACGATCAATTGTGCGGCAATTTATCGATGCCTTTAAATAATAACTCAAATACATGTTTTAGCGTTTTGATTGGCCGCTTCAGTCAAATTGTTTTGGAAGAGTAATAAATTCAAGTTGTGATCTTCAGCACATATTATACACAAGTTTAATGAAAGATTTAACACAGTAATCACTAAATACATTTTACGAGGGTGAGTCAAAAAGTAATGCCATTTTCTTTATTTCATTTTTGTTTAAACTGAGGCCTACATTGAGACCCTAACGAGGCTCGGAGCAAGAATCCGACGAGTAAACCCAACTTGCCAATCGACAATGTCCTCCTTCTGCATAACAATGCTCGATCATACACAAGCATCAGGACAAGGGAGAAAATCGCCTCATTCGAATTCCTTGCCGAACGGGAAATTTCGACTAATACACGAAGAATCTGATAGATTAAACGAATTCCTTTTCAAACCTGAAGCTTCGACTGATACACGAGACATATATGATAAATTAAAAGATATCCTTGCTGAACGTAAAATTTCGACTAATACAAGAATCATATGATAAATTAAACGAATTCCTTTTCAAACCTGAAGTTTCGACAAATACACAAGGCATATGATAAATCAAACGAATATTTTTTCCGAACATGAAGCTTCGACTAATACACGAGACATATGATAAATTAAACGAATTCCTTTCCAAATCTGAAACTTCGACTGATATTTCGATGCATATGATAAATAAAACGAATTTCTTGCCGAACGTTAGGAATCGACTCATACACGACGCATAAATTAAATGGCTTCTTTGCCAAAGGCGAAAGTCGACTAATACACGAGACATATTATGAATTAATGATTTCTTTTTGGAAAGTGAAAGTGAAACTAAATACGAGATATACGATAATGAATTCATTGCCGACGGCAAAATGTCAAACCATACACAAGATCAACTGATATTTACTCACGATCGACTAAAATGATATTTTATTGATCGGATTATTCGCATATCGCTACAATGACACACATACAGCGACACTGTAGCAATATTCTCTGACGACTGCTATGTCGGTCAGTGATAGCAATCGTCTAGTGCAGGGTTCACCAAACTACGACTCGTGGGCTGGATCCGGTCCGCGAATGCATTTTATCAGGCCCGTCGACAGTACTTGAATTCAGTTTCACAAATCTCACGAAAAAACTTTCTGCTAATGTTGCGTTCTTTGATAAAGTTTTGAAAATAGATATATTGGTTAAATTTGTTTTTGTGCAACTTACGCCACTTATCCATGAATATAACATGGAAAGATAAATTTTGCTTTACATCTTTTTCGTTCTGGCTAGCAAGTATTGAACACAAATAATAATGTGGCCCGCGCTCGTTATTTTTTCAATTATCGGTCCACCGTTGTGATCCCTGGTCTAGTAGGTGATGGGAATCACAAAAGCAGAATCGTCTGCCGGCTTGGGTAGTAGAATACACTAAGGGGTAAAGTCCCCCCATTGTGTCACCTGTTGGCCGTGGGTGACGACCTGTGATGATTAAGGACAGAGTCATGGTGGCTGAGCAGTCCATAATATACAACATGAGATGAGATAGTTTAATGGGCGTTTTGTTCCCCATGTATCATTCTTAGTGTCGTGTTTTTGTTTCTATCCTGCCGACACGATTTCGCCCTGTCGGCTGAGACAGAAGAATACACCAACTACAACTCCGTAGAGGGGTAAACCCTCGCCCCAATGGGGCCACCTATTGGCGGTGCGTGGTGACCCGTGTTATTTAAGGACAGAATAATGGTGGCTGAACAGTCCATGGCATGCAACAGTCCACTTTGACCCTTACTTAAGCTAGACGGTCGGTCGGAACACACCATCCAATCAATCAGCTGGCCATTTATATGATTGTCACCCCTATTGCACACATGGCAAATCCCCAACCCTTTTTATAATATATATGCTAGAAGGCGGTGGCTGAGGGTCTTAATGTCTTGAGTCTTGCCGTTAAACTGCATCTAAAGGTGAGGTCTCGATTGTAGAGTATCCCTTCATCACCATTACTCCCAGATCCACTCTAACCCGGAGCGCTAGTACCAGTTAGGGTCCCATCTATGGGTAAATAGAAAAAATTCGTTTTAAGAAAATATAAAAACAAAAATTTAGTTTATAAATGTTGAATAACAATCAAGAATGAATAAAACAAAACGTCTTAGGCATAAAATAACCCAACAAGGGTTGACATGCCGTAAAATCCAACCTAACCAACGTGACACGATTATTTGCTTCTGTCACAAGAGTGACGAAAATATTTTTGTTAATCTAAAACAACGTGAAAAGTTACTCCTTGACGATTTGTGTGGGAATGACCCACTTCAGAGGACATTTGATAAGCCTCATTCAGTATTCAGTGATATTTTCAATGTTGCACGATGAGCCACTTGACATTGTACTCGAGGTCACCTCGGATTATATATATATATATATATATATATATATATATATATATATATATATAGATAGATAGAGAGAGAGAGAGAGAGAGATGGATAGATAGATAGATAAACAACAACAACAACAACAACAACAACAACAACAATAATAATAATAATAATAGATAAATACCTAGACCTTGCCAGAGAATTGAAAAAGCTGTGGAATATGAGAGTGAAAGTGATACCAATTGTAGTTGGTGCACTTGGAACGGTCCCAATAAACTTGGAAAAAAGACTGGAGGATCTGGAAATCAGAGGAAGAATTGAGACCATCCAGACTGCTGCACTATAGCAATCGGCTAGAATACTTAGAAGAGTCCTGGAGACCTGAGGAGACTTTTTGGCACACAGCTTCCAGGGAAATACAATCAGCTAACGCTGATGTGAAAAACTCAAAAGGAGTGAAAATAATGATAATATTTTTTGTATATATTTAACTGCATGGAAACTAACCTGCTACCATGTTAGTTTCATGATCTTTTAAACTTGCTTGTTTAAACAGAGCGATCTTCAGGCGCTGAAAGATTTAAAAATCTCTCACTACCTTGTTTAAACAAGCAAGTTTAAAAGCGCATGAAACCAATTTGGTAGCAGATTAGTTTCCATGCAATTAAATATATATAAAAAATTATATATATATATATCTATTATAACATCATTAGATACCATAAAAGAAAAAGGTTTCACACTAAAAAGGCAAGAAGCAGGCGATATCCCGCACAAACAATCACAGATGCGGACTATGCTGATGACCTTGCACTTCTTGCAGATACACCGGCAAAGGCTGAATCACTGCTACATTTGGAGGAGGCAGCAAAGAATATAGGCTCTATGTTCGGCAGAGTTCATGAATTTCAAAAATAAAGGAGACATCTCCACACTCGACGGCAAGCCTCTTAACCAGTAGAACAATTCACATACCTAGGTGGTAATATCTCCTCCACAGAGAGCGATGTTAATACACGAATAGCAAAGGCATGGGCGGCCACAAATAGATTATCAGTCATATGGAGGTCCGATCTCCCTGGCAAGCTGAAGCGACAGTTCTTCCAGGCTGTGGTTGTGTCGGTGCTGCTGTATGGCTGCACCACCTGGACCCTGACTAAGCGTCTTGAGAATAAGCTAGATGGGAGCTGCACAAGAATGCTGCGAGCAGTCTTGAATAAGTCGTGGAAACAGCACCCACAAGGAAACAGCTGTACAGTCACCTGCCCCATCTCACAAACTATCCGAGTGAGACGGACAAGGCATGCAGGACACTGCTGGAGAAGAAGGGATGAACTCATAAGCGACGTTCTCCTGTGGAAGCCAACACATGGACATGCAAGTGTGGGGCGCCCAGCAAGGACATACATTGACCAGTTATGTGAAGATGCTGGCTGCTCCGCAGAGGAGCTTCCAGGTGTAATGAATGATAGGGAGGGTTGGCGAAGGATTGTCATGGATGCCCGTGCTGCGTGCGCGACATGATGATGATGATGATGATATCTATTATCAATATTGCTCTATCACAGATATTGAGCACACCCCTGATGATATTGTATATATATTAGCTTACTACTGTCTCATCAAGTGTGATAGTGTTAAACATACATTGTGTAATATATATATATATATATTATATATATATATATATATATATAATATGGTGGTATATTTATAAGTAAACTATGCTCAATATCATTGATAGAGTATTTGGTCTAAAGATTACATGGGTGAGAAACTGTCAGTAACCACACACCGTTGACTCCATATACACACTAGCTTTTAGCTCAGTCAGAAGAACATCCGCCAATAAGCCACAGGGTTCTTGGTTCGATACCAGCCCTCACCGACTCTGCGTATGAGTAGCACAGCTTCTGTGTGATAAAGGGAAGAGCTGATCCAACTCAGAAGCAAAAATAATCTCCCTGGTCGAGCGCTAGCGAAAAAGGGATATACTCCCTCGCTGTCCGGCTGATCTCGAAAATAGGTCACACCGCCAATTTGATACACACACACACACACACACACACACATTATATATATATATATATATATATATATAATATATATATATATATTAGGTAGGTAAAAAAAGATTTTGAGAAATAAAAAAATCGAAAAAATCGAATGATATGGACAAAAAGAACTATTCTTTTTGCCCATTAACGAAAGCTCTGACGAAGATCTATTGAAACAAATCGAAACACTGCAGCGTAGGCAAAATAAACATTACTCGTTTTATGAACTTGTGTTTTTTCAATTTTTCATTATATTACATATATATTTATTTATATATATGTGTATAAATTCCACCTGTTTAACTTGATACATAGAATATTTTGTCATTCTGATCCAAACAACAACAAAAAAAACTGTGAACGAGTTAGTGACGTCATTTGTCAATCAAACATGCCAGGGCGTGTTTTAATCACTAAAAAAAAAGAAAAAAGAAAAGAAAGAAAACGACGGTCATAAAAGTGAGACTAGGGTTGGGCGTGGTAGGCTTGTAGGAGATGGAGTGGAATTTACAAAGCGTAAACAAGGTCAACACTCGATCCTCGCACCATCGCACCATCCACTGAACAATAATGTCAGAATCCGATGATCGGTATTTGAAAAAAAAAAAAAATTTTTCTGAAGCGTAAAATGTCACTAGTCTAAGTTATAACGGAGATTATGTGTCTGTCCATTTGTAACTGAAACTACGTCACCAACAACGTCACAGTTCCCTTAGATATTTTTTTGTATTCTCAATGGTTATTGAATAATAATCATTATGGTTATTTCCCAGGAGTCCAACATAAACAAAGGGGAACCACTCTTGACTAATAAATTATTTATTTTCCCATTAAACTAACCCTAAACCCTAACTCTAGCCCTAAACCCTAACCCTAACCCTTAAACGCTAACTTTACACCATATCAAAAGAAGGGTTTCTGCGGTGCTCCAACCAATTGAAAACTCACTGGAATAAGTAAATAACATCAAGAGGGCTATTTTGCAGAAAATTTATGGTTAATTTATTGCACATTTCTCTCTTGTAAATACATGTTCAATATTAACAGCATGTCAATCCATCAGGGTTATTTTGTACCTCGAGGTTAGGGAATTGTATTCAGTGTACATTTACATTTTTGTATAGTTGTTTTTATGAGTTTTAAATAAAATAGAAGATATCAACCAACTTTTTATTTTATTACCTTTTTTTTTTTTCGAGAATTCCAGAAATCCAGATGGTTTTAAAGTCGACCTTGTATCAAATCTGGAATTTGGTTTTAGCGGGGGGAAAAAGTGAATAAATCCAGGTGGCTTAAGTTCACAGATATCAGGTGGCCTAAGTTCACAGATATCAGATTTTTTTCTTCATTTTCTTTTGGTAGTACCTGTTAGGGTCCAATCTGTAGATTAAATACATAAAAAAATGAGTTTTAAAAAAAATTAAAATACCTAACAAGAAAGAGTAAAACAAAAACGTCTTCGGCATAAAATAACCCTAGGGTTAACATGCCGTAAA
>CM042163.1:52392531-52427531 GCA_023376005.1 Doryteuthis pealeii
ATGTAAAGCCTTGTGCATGGTCATTAGTTGTCTAGTCCTTTGGTCAATCTGTCTGAGTTCTTCTTTTGTTCATTTTAGGAATGGTCCAGAGTATCTTATAATGATGACGGCCCAGGTATTTATTCCTTTTATGAAATTTCTGCTGCCGAGCTTGGTTTCTAAGAGTTTTCTTGTTCTCCTGTATTCTTTTTTAAAACTTTTTCTTTCATCTCTGTTCGCTTGATATTATTATTATTATTATTATTATTATTATTATTATACTAGTCAAGAGCAGAATAAGTATTTAACTATTAGAGGCGGTTGTAATGACATTTAACTCGGCATTTATCCTTATTATTTCAAAGAAGTCAAGTCGACTGCTCTTTAATATATATATATATATATATATATATATATATATATATATATATACACACACACACACCACACACACACACACACATTATATATATATATATAATATATATATATTGTTGTGGTGATGATAACGTTTGACTCTTTCTTCCGTAAGAGTTCATAGTGAATGTGTCTGAAGGACGAATTACGCAACAAATTAACAATAATTACCTCCTCTTATTATTGGTAATTCCTATAAATGTTGATATGGTGTTAACAAAACCTGAAAAGTGTGTGTGTGTGGGGGGGGAGCATCGTATTTAGAATCCAATTCGTCATTTGGTTGGAGGCGAGGCAAGTGTAAAGGTTTCAAAACCTTTTTAATGCTGGGGTTGGCTTAATGGGAATATCAATTACCATCAATTGCATTTTAAGGAAATTTGGGGGCGTTTTTTTTTTTGGGGGGGTTGCGAGAGGGCAAGGGGATAAAATAGGTATAAGCATTTTACGGCTCATTTGAAAAAATAAAACCATTAGTCATAAATATATGATCTATATATCTATATTATTGCTGTACATCTCTCTTTCCCTACTTCCCTACTCTCTCTCTCTCTCTCTCTCTCTCTCTCTCTCTCTATCTATCTATCTATCTTAGCCTGTTTATATCTCTTCGTATTTTTTTAGTCTGACCTTTCCTCTTTCCTCCTCCATTGTAAAGGTGTTCCCAGGGGTTCCATCATTGATTTTTTTTGAAATCCGATTAGCCAGTCCTATTTCTGAATATCGGTTTAACATGTATATAAAGTTTCATCATGATTGGATCACTGCTGTAGGCACCAACTGGTTAGACACAGACAGAAATTGTCATTTATGCAGTAGATTTGCAATTAATCTTAATACTAATACGCTAGTGCCTACCTTCGTGTGTCACGCCCTGTCATCACCTCAGATAGATTAAGGGCCATTCCGTTTTGATTCATAAGATAAGAATGCATGTGTTCAAATGTTATGCCCTGTCACCACCTCAGATAAATAATCGACCATATCGTTGTTGAAAAGAAAGGGAAGAAAAAGAAAGCAAATGCAGAAAGGAAGAAAAAATTGTGAGAGATAGGAAACGATAGCACTTATCGTCTGTTTCAATGAAATAGCAAAAAAGCAGTAAAGGAAGAAAGAAAATAAGGGGAAAAAAAAAACGAAAAGAGAAAAGGAGAAACCACCAATGAGAAGAAATTAGAAGCCTTCTGCCACTAAATGCCCGCGTAATATCATTAAATGAAAATATTGCATGTCAAATGATGGGGCCAGGGAAAGGCCGCAACAGCTCTCCCTATCGACCATTATATGCAAACAGCACTTCTACTAGTTTGAATATGCAAATGAAGCCGTTCAATATTCACCATTAGGTCGAAAAAGGAGAAGACAGGCCTAGAGGATCCGGCAACAAATAATAAAAATGGTTGCTATTGTTGGAATTATTTTTGTATATAAGGTGTGCTACAATTCCCCACCTGGATTTATAGACTAGCCGTGGTTACGTGGTTTATTCCTTCGCCAATCACTAGCCATACTGCGTGGCTGATACATTACTTAAACACTGATACTGGCCATAGTTCTACTAACACTCATTGAGGAGGGACTTACAATACCCAGGACTCTTTACCAGAAGAAGCAAAGGATTCTTTATTAGATGATTACCAAGGATACAATTCCACTGGATAAGCGCTCTTGCTTAAAGCCTACAGGATGGCCCATAAGATTATAACAGCTATGATTGGCCAATCGAGGCTGGAATGACACGAATATTAGTGTAAAAGGAGAAGTGCCTTTACTGTCTAATATGACGTTTGATACGAGTGTAACTTAAACTAAGTGAAAGTGCTACAGTCACCCAATCGAAATTATGTAGATACTGGTGGAACCTTTGGATATACTATAGGATGATAATTTAATTATTACAGCGTTTGATATTTACTTAATAGCTATTGCAAATACTTCAGTATGTAAAAAGTATAATAATCTTAATTTAACTCTCCCCCCTCTCTCTCTCTCACACACACACACACACACACACACACACACACACACACACACACACACACACTCTCTCTCTCTCTCTCTCTCTCTCTCTCTCTCTCTCTCTCTCTCTTTCTCTTATTCTTTTCTTTCCTTTTTTCAACTTTTCGTTATGTTCAATTGAAACAGATTAGCGTTATCGCCTCTGCTCACTCATCCCCCTCTCTCTCTATCTTCCCATACTCTCTTCCTTTCTTTCTTTCTTATTATATTTTTCTGTGTAGCATGTCCTTTTTCCTCCCTGTCTTCTTTATAATAAAAATGGAATGATCCATTATTTAGCTGAGGCGACGACAATCATAAGAAATAAGAATTCGGCGGATAAGCAAGAACAGGTAATCAAGATTTACTTTTTTTCATTTCATCTTGAAGGATTTGAACGTTCTTACTTTTAACAAGGGGTATTTCAAAATGATAACGGTCGGAAGATTCAGGAACATGAGTATTGATATATAGATTGTTATAGGGTAAAGCAAATTCTTTAGTATTGAATAAGAATTCGAATCTAGTCAAAGTGAGTCATTGGTATTGAATTACAACAGTTTCGATTATATACCAAAAACCTCGTGATAAGAACCAAGAAAAAATAATAATTCATTCTTAGACCAAAAGCCTCGTTTTGAATCTAGAAAACTATTTAAATTTTAGCACAATACACCTTGTGATAAGAAGCCAGAAAAAAAAACAAACAATTCAATTTTTAGACCAAAGACTCTGTGATAAGAAAGAATTTCACCAGAGATTATTATGCTTTTTTACACATTGAACTATTTAGAAATAGCTCTTAAGTAAACATATCAAACGTTGTAATGATTAAATTGATAGAGAGAATGGGTGAGCGCGCGGAAATGATAATGGTTATATGTTTCAATCGAACATAATGAAAAGCTGAAAAAAAGGAAATAAATAAAAAAGGGGAGAGAGAGAGAGAGAGAGAGAGAGAGAGAGAGAGAGAGAGAGAGAGAGAGAGAAGAGAGAGAGTTAAATCAAGATTCGTATATTTTTACATATTGAACTCTTTGGCAGCAGCTCTTAGGTAAACATATCAGACGCTGTAATAATTAAATTATCATACTGCGGTATATCCACTGGTCTCGCAAGTATCGGTATATTTCGAACGGCCGTATTAGAATACCTTGTCTACTGATCAGAAGCCGCCATTATGATAGCCGTAAAGCCAATGTCTCCCGCTGTCCAGTCAACAAACATACCAAACGTTGTAATATTATTATTATACTGTGGTATATCCACAGGTTCCACAAGTATTGGTATATTTCGAACGTCCGTATTGGAATACTTTATCTACTGATCAGAAACCGCCATTATGAACGTGGTAAAATTTGCAAATCATACTCAAAATCCCATGATATTACAGGGTGTCCCAGAAAAAACAGAACCCACATTATTTATTTATTTTACCATCAAACTAACCCTAAACTCCAACCCTAAACCATAACCCTAACCCTAAACCCCCTAGTTAAAATTAACAGTTTTATTACAAAATTTGTGGGTTCTGTTTTTTTCTGGGTCATGGGATTTTGAGTATGATTTGTAAGTTTTACCGCCAACGTCTTCCGCTGTCCAGTCAACAAACCTATCAAACGTTGTGATAGTAAAATTATCATACCGTAGTATATCTACTGTTCCCATTAGTTATGATATCATTTCTCTAAACAGGATGGGATACGATATCGATCTTGAAGGGATTTAGATTTTCTTTTAATAAATCTGCAGCGATCTCATAAATAAGTTATTTTCATTGGATAAAAAATGAGGGAAATTTATTCTCCATTCGACATCGCGGGATTGTTAACATAACTTGAAAACTCCAGAAGATATGAAGACTTGTAGAGATAAATGCGTGAGAAATTACAACGGAAAAACAGCTGGCTTAAAGATCTATAGCAAAACGGCTTTTTTGTTTTGTTTGTTTGTTTTGTGTTTTTTTTAAGTGGGGGTGGGTGTGATGTAAGGGAGATTGAAGGTGTTTTTTTTTTTCTTTCATTTTTATTCGTTCGTCTCCTTTCATTAACGTCTGTATTATGACTCATAACTAGTCATAACGAGATTGTATATAATAAGCCATGTTAGCCATTTGCAGGGCCTCTCTACCCACCTCTCTCTCTCTCTCTCTTTCACTCACCCTCTCTCTTTTTCACTCACTCTCTCACTCTATCTATCTATCTATCTATCCTTCTCTTTCTTGACTAACGGAAGCCGGAGCGATTTATGCAGTCATCGAAGTCACGTGACTCAACAGGAATGCATTCGGCGAAGTGTGTGACGACAGACAGCGAAAAACAAACCGACTGGCGTTCTGATTTTGTTTTAAATCGTTCGGTTAATGAAACGGAGGAAAAAAAAAAAAAAAAAAAAAAAAAAAAGAAGTAATAAAAGAAAAAAAAAAAAAGGAAAAAAAAAAAAAGAAAAGTAAATTAGGAAAAAAAAGGAAATTAGTAAAACGATGAGATATAATAGACGAAGGAAAAGAAAAAGAAAAAATACTTTCAATTTTTCTTTCATTTTTCTTTTTTTCTTCTTTTTTCTCTTTTAGTTGACGTAAATAGGAGTTTCTTCCATTTAATTGCGTTCGGTATTCGGACAAGGACGTATTTGTCTAAAACAAATATCAAGATTTGGAAAGGAAATTTAAATAGAATGAGAAAGAAAGAAAGAAAGAAAGAAAAGAAGATGAAGCAAGAAGATATGGAAAAAAGGAATTAAAAAAAGCAAAAAAGATTCAGAGGTAAAAAAAATGATGAAAAAAGATGAAACTAGAAGATAGGAAAAGAAGAAAAAGTGACAAAGTAAAAGAAAGAAAAGGAAAATGAAGAAGAATGAAAGAAGAAAGAAAAAGAAAGAAAGAGTATGAAACAAGACGATAGGAAAAGAAGAAAAAAGAACAAAGAAGAAGAAAGAAAAGGTGCAAAGGAAAGGAAGATAAAGAAAGAAATTGATAAAACAACAAGATAGAAAAAGAAAAAAAACAAAGAAAGAAAGAAGATAAAATAAGAAGACAGAAAAGAAGAAAAAAAGGAACAAATAAATATAAAGAAAAAGGGGAAAAAAGAAAAGAAAGATGAAAAAAAGAAAATGTTGAAACAATACGATGGGAAAGAAAAAAGACAAAAGAAAAAGAAAAAAGAAGGAACAAAGAAAAAAGAGCAAAGAAAAAGAGAAAACAAAGAAAGAAAAGGAAGATGAAAAAGAAAGAAAATGATGAAACAGGAGTATGGAAAAAAAGAAAAAAAAGAAAGAAAGAAAGAAGAGAGAGAAAAAACGGACGAAAGAGAAAGAAGAAAAGTATAAAAAAGTACAAAAAAGAAAAAAGAAAGAGCAAAACGAAAAATAAAGGAAAAGAAAAAACAAAAACAAAACAAAGATTTTGAAAGGAAATGTATAATAGAATGAGGAAAAAAAGTACAAAAATCAAGGAGATAGGAAGATAAGAGAGAAAGAGAATGAAAAAAAAAGAAAGAAAAGGGTGAAAGAAAAATATGGAAAATGAAAAAGAAAAAGAAAATACAAATCAAAGCAAGAAAGAGAAAGAAGAAAAAGGAAAAAGAAGAGAGGGAAGAACAAAAGAAAAATGGAAAAAGACAAAGAAAAGGAAGAATGAAACCAAAGAACAAAACAAGGAAAAAAGATTAAAAAAAAAGAACAAGGAAAAAAGAGAAAGAAGAAAAGAGAAAAAAGAAGAAGAACGAAAAAGAACACAAAGAAAAGGGAAAAAAGGACAAATAAAAAAGAAAAAGAAAAAAGAAGAAAAAATGGGAAAAAGATGAAGAAAAAAAGAAAGAAAAAGAAAAAAGGCAAAGAAAGGAAGAATAAAACTGAAGAACAAAACAAAAGAAAAAAGAAAAAGAAGAAAAAAGAGCAAAAGAAGAAAAAACAAAAAGAACACAAAGAAAAGGAAGAAAAAGAAGAAGAAAAAAGTAGGAAAAAGATTGGGAAAAACAAAGAAAAAGAAAAGGAAAGAACAGGAATGCCAAAGAAAAAAAAGAAAAAAGAACAAAAAAAAGAAACAATGAAATAGAAGAATAAGAAAAAAGAAGATAAAAGAAAAGAAGAAGAAAAAGTTAGATTAAAGAAAAAGAAGGAAAAAAAACAAGGCGAAAAAAGACAAAGAAAATGGAGTAGGAAAAAGAAAAAGAAAAGAAGAAAAAGAAAAAAGACAAAGAAATGGAAACAGAAGAACAAAAAAAAAAAAAAGAAGATAAAAGAAAAAAGAAAAGAAAGAAAGAAAAGAAAGAAAAAAGGGCAATTTGAATATTCAAATTTATTCATTAAATTCCTTTGCGTGTCAGAGAACTGATTTGAATATTTGTTTATTTTGAGTCTCAGCTTAATATAAAATAAACAAAATTCATTGCTTTTATCATTAATTACATATTTTAGGATATTACGTTATTATCTTTTGCGATATATATATATATATATATATATATATATATATATATATATATATATATATATATATCTGTGTGTGTGTGTGTGTGTGTACATGCGCACACATGTACACATATATGTGAAATACACACCTACTATATCAGTTCGTCAGTAGCATTGTGATGATAAAAGCATTTATCTTATACGGCAAATATCTATTTTTCAACATAATCTCCTCCTTGTCCAATGCCCTTAATTCAAAGTTTCTCCATGTTAATATACATTGATCGAACGTTTGACAGAGAAAATATTTGACCAAAATTCGGTTAATAACTGAGTTAGGCTACGGAATAATTGATCCAGCCTCCCACGCACTAATTCTTTTTCTCTTGAACACATATGTACACACATACACAAACACACACACACACATACACCCTCTCTCTATTTCTCTCTCTCTCTCTCTCTCTCTCTCTCTCTTACATACACACTCGCAACATACTCACACACATACATAGACGCAGATACATACATACATACACACGCACACATATATATTATATATATATACACTTACACACATGCACAAACTCTGTCTCTGTCTCTGTCTCTGTCTCTCTCTTTCTCTTAAACACGAACACACACACACACACACACACACACATATATATATAATATATTACACTTACACACATGCACAAACTCTCTCTCTCTCTCTCTCTCTTTCTCTTAAACACGCACACATACACACACACACACACACCACACACATCTCTCTCTCTCTCTCTCTCTCTCTCACCCTTTTACAGATAGACATGCACACTCTCACTCTCTTACACACGCACATATATACATACACACATATACACGCGCACACACCCCTTCTCACACACACACATACACACATATATATATTCCCTTACACACACACACACACACACACACACACATAAACTCTCTCTTTCTCTCTTACGTACACTTGCTCTCTCTCATTCTCTCTCACTTACAACACACACACCAACACACAAACTATCTCTTCTTTTACTACGCACTCTCTCTCTCTCTCTCTCTCTCTCTCTCTCTCTCTCTCTCTCTCTCTCTCTATCTATCTCGCCCCCCCTCCATCCCATACACTTTCCTTTTGCGATAATCTAGACAGACAGAAATATAATTCAATATAATTTTAAAATTCCTTTCTAATAAAAGACGCTCATTTGTTTTACGTTATTTTTATAACGTGAATATTTTGAATTTTATTCAAATTCTGAATGAGTCCAAGTATGAGTATAAATCATTTGCCCTGTTGGTGAAAGCGACACATATTTAACCCCGGTGCAAGATATCTACGTTCGATCCCAGCTAAAGCGCAAATCTTTTATAACAAATTTTCTCGACAGGCAAGTACTTCTCATGTGACCCAAAACATTATTTCTACTTGTGCCATCAAAGGTGAATTTCATAATTAAAACAAGCAAAACAATACAAGAGTAAATAAGCATTTTCCAAAGTTGAGGGTTTTTTGAAGATTTCTGTTCTCTTGAGGACCTTTGGCGCCATAGATATCTCTCTGGGCCGTATTTTGGAATCACAGGGCCAACGGGGGCTAAATCTTTAGTCACAGTACTGGATGCGGATAGATTAATCTAGTCTGTGATTTTTTTTTCCGTTGTATCAGTCGGTGGCCGGTTGGAAAGAGTTGTCAAGTATTGCCGACTCAAAAGAAAACTCTTTATTACAAAAATTTAATGATTTATTTAGTACACAATTTCCGTATACAATTATACATTACGTAAGGTTGTGTGGGGGAAAGAAAACAATGATCAACTCGCCTGCTGTTATTTTGCGTAAGTACAATACCTGATTAGGAAAAAAATCTTTGCGTATAGTCAATCTCTATCTATCTCCCCCCTCTCTCTCTCTCTCTCTCTCTATCTATCTATCTTCTTTTATCTCGTCTCTATTTTTCTTTCTTTCTCTATATCGTCTTTATTTCTCACGTTATCTCTTCTATTTCTCTCTTTCACCATCTCGTATATTTCTCTCTCTCTCTCTTTCTATATCTCTCTCTCTTTCTCACTCTCTTCTCTCTCTCTCTCTCTCTCTCTCTCTCTCTCTCTCTCTCTCTCGTATATCTCGTATTCTCCTTTTCTCGCCACTTCTTTTCCTCTATTTCTCTCTCTTCTCTATTAGAATCAAACATTTACAAATGAATCAAATTTCTGCATTAAATAACCCGTAAGGAGTTGATACGCCGTTAAACAAAAAACCAAACCAAACCAAACCAAACCAAACCAAACCAGACGTAATAATCTATTAATCAAAATCTAATATCAGCTTATACACAAAATCAACTTTGGTTTGGTTTAATATTGTCTAATGGCATATCAACCCTGTGGGTTATTTAATGCCAATTCTTTATAATATATATATATAAAATATACAATATAATATAATATATATATAATATCATATAACGAATAATATAACATAATATCTAAAAAAACATAATATATATAACTTATATATATATATATATAATATTAATATTAGAAATCAATAACACCAAATAATTATCTATCAAATACGGTTTGTTAAAGCCGGTATGCAAATTATTAAATCATATACTATGTAAACCTTTATTTCTTAATGATATATAAGTCACATTGTAGGATTTTTAACACATTAAAAACATGGGCTGTTTTGAGGCACATCTATATCAGCTAGACCTTAATAGAGGCATTGTTAATAAATAAGATGCTAATTAAGATTAAATAATGATTATTTAATCAATAACCATTGAGAATATAATGTAAATAACTAAGGGAATTATATCGTTGGTGGTGACGTAGTTTCGATTACAGACACACACACACATATCTCCATAGTCACTTGTTGGAAGGAAAGGCGAACGGCTACTTATTACGGCCGAATGAACGATTTCTCTTGTAGGGAACGGTCCGACAGGTTGATTCGCCCACGGGGAAGAAGATGAGATCTCTTGACCTCGACCGAAAACAAAACGCGCTAAGCCTTTAGGCGGGAAAGCCGAGATTAAATCTGCTAAGAAGGGAACGCCGAAGAATTGGTATTTCGAATCGAAGCTCAAGATAAAAGGACACGGTTCACCTCACCGTGGGGATAAAGGTTAACAAAATCATCATCATCATCATCATCATCATCATCATCATCATCATCATCAAGGCTAGCCGACAGCACGGATTCATCCTAGTCTCTCTCGCCATTCGTCCCTATCGGTCATCGTGCACTTAGTAAGTTCTTTAGATCAGTGTCTCTCAACGGGGGCCATTATATTGGGGGGCGCCCATGGTAAAATTTGAAAAAAAAAACACATCCTTGAGTAATTACTATCTAGATTTTTCTCCCGGTGTCACGTTAAAGCCTAAGTGGTGTAGCCATACAGTTTTACTGGCACGGCTATAGCTTGGAAGAACTCCCTTTTAAGGCCGGTTTAGCTCAGTCGATAGAGTGTTCGACTAGTAACCACAAGGTTCTGGGTTCGATGCCGGTCCTCGCCAACTCAGCGAATGAGTAGTACAGGATATGTGCGGTAAAGAGAGGAGTCTATGGTAGGTGTAGCGCTCCGTCTCAGACCTCAAACCAATCTCCTTGGTCTAGCGCTTGTGAAAAGGGGATAGATACCCTCGCTGTCTGGCTGATACCGACTTTAGGCCACCCCGACGACGATTATATCAGAGAGAGAGCCGTAGGTCATGTTTGCGAAATCCCTATACATAAATGCGTTGGTATTTCACGGTCGAATACTCGTTAGGGAATTTGCCTCGTGTATTTCAGATATTCCCTGTGGGGTGGTGGCTAATGTGCTCAACTGTGATATCGTAGTAAGCGTGTTCGAATTCAAGTTGCGCTATTATATTCCCTTTCGGACATACCGTTGGAAATTGTATGAACACCTTATCCCCGTAGCTATGGCTTAAATAGTGTAAAATAATGAGTGTGGAAGTCAATGTGTGACCTCAGCGGTGAGTACACGTGGTACGAATGTGGAAAAGTTAAAATTTGTAATAATAGAAATTAACCAATATTAGGTAAAATTTAATGTGTTTTTAACTTATGATTCCTTAAAACCCGGAAAAATGAATAAAACGTATTTTTGGCTGTATTATCGCTCAATCACCTGACTGAGATTATCCAATCACAACCAAGTTCTCAACTGACCTTAAACTGTTAATTACACGCAGTTGACATTATGGTTAATGTCTTTTTGAAACTTTATACAGTACATACCAAATAAGAGATTCAGCCAATCTATTTTAGATTGATTAATTGATTGTGTGCATCTTCACTTTAAACGATTAGCATAAACGAGAGTAGGGGTCTACAGGTTGCCTCTCTGATCTTCATAGATGAGAAATAAGCCAGCCGTACGCACGCACGCTTGCGCGCACGCACACACACACACACACACACACACACACACAACCACGTCTTGTTATAATGGAGATTCAGTGTCTGTCTGTAATAAAAACACGTCACTGTTTACATCACAATAATACCCTTGGGAATTGCGTAAGTTTATGAATGAGTATTTAATTTATAGTCAAAATCATTAATATACAGAATAAATCTTATTTATTAACGATGTCTCTATCAAAATCTGAGTTAGATTTGCTTCAAAACAGCCCACGTTATCAGTGAATTTAAAACCCTGCAATTTGTCTGATATATCACTAAGAAGTAAAGGTTTACGTAATATATATTGGGGTTGCATATTGCTTTTAACAAAACCGGCTTTAAAAAATTACTTTGTGTTATTGATCTCTAATAGAATTGTTTTATTCTCCTATATATTAAAATCAATCCAGTGAATGATTTTATATAGAAACCAATCAGAATTTAATTAAAATAAGTGTTGTACCGGCCGTTCCTACAGTGGAGAACATGCACCGGTTCTCACTATAAATAGTGAGACACCGAGTGTAAAGGGAGTACTGTTCCCGTTAACGACAAGCTAGTCGTACATGTACCATGATTGTAAATACACTTGTCTTATTTTACCCTATCTCGACTTGACTTCTTTTTACTGTTGGGACTAACATCACAACAATAAGTATAATATTTTATATATGTTCTTATTTAATTTCGTTAGTCCTTCTAATTTGATATATTTTATTACATTAAAATCTAAACACTTACGCCCGGAAGGTGCATTTTCTTGCTAGTATATTTAAAATATTATATATAATCTATATCAAATCCTATTTTAGATCCCTTTTTATCCTAATAATTGTATAAAATCGAATTATCCCATAATAAAACACACATTTCCCTTGGGAAAAACACAATGCGTCGAACAATTAGAGAGAGTCTTGAGACTTCAGTTCCCATAAATAATATCAAGAAATATACGAGTGGGTTCAAAAGAAATGGTCTTAGTTTTGTCTGGGCGGATTGTTAAAATTGTTTCTCAATTGTAGATTGACATTTTCTATTAAGTAATGAGACTGTGCAATATTTTCATTATTATCATCTTAATTGCAAATATATTTTATTTCCTTCAAAAGAGTTTCCTTAAGAAGCCGCACACCGATTAAAGCGTTTTTCCCACTCCTGAAAACAAGCACAAGTTGATTGGCTGGTTGGTTGGATTTTAAGGCATGTCAACCCTTGTTGGGTTATTTTTATGCCGAAGACATTTTGTTTTATTTACCGGTATTTACCGATGGGCATTCAAATTTTTGAAAAATTCAATATTTTTTTTAACTCAATTTTTTACACACATTTTTAAAACTCATTTTTTTTCTATTTAACCCATAGATAAAACCCTAACAGGTACTACCACTCCGGGTCAGAGTGGATCTGGGAGTAATGACGCCGAGGAAGTACTCCACACTCCCAAATCTCCAAAACTGGAACCTCACCATCAGATAGAGTTTAACGTCATTCCTAGGACATGTAGACCCTCAGCTACCGCCTTCTAGCACCCATATGATAAAAAGGGTTGGGACTTGCCATAAGGGCAATATGGTTGGGGCAATCATATAGGCGCTACGGTTCCAATATTGGAACCTCACCATTAGATCCAGTTTAACGTCATACCCAGGACACTAAGACTCCCGGCCACATCTTGTAAATATAATGATGATAAAAATGGTTGGGAGTTAGCAAAGAGCAAAGGGGTTGGGACAATCATGTAGGTACTAGGGCTTGACGTGACCAGCCGATTGATTAAAGGGGGCCTCACCGACTGTTCGTCTAATCAAGGACCAAAGGGGAGAGTTGCAGTCACCAGCCACCAAGAATCCGTCCTTAAGCACCACGGGTCACCATGGGTCACCACCCACGGCCCACAGCCCACAGGTGGCTCCATTGGCCGGGTCTTACTCCTCTGCTGAAATGCAGACAGTGTATTCTTCTGTCCTAGCCAACAGAGCGGTAAACTCTCCAAGTCTTTCATTTTTAAAATTCTTTTTCAAGTGTGATGTTATAACCAGTTACAAGCACCATGAAGTTATTTTCTCAGGTAAAGAGCCCGGATGTTAATCTCGTCTGCTGCTCTTTAGGCGTAAAATAACAATGGCGGCGATATAAAAATGTTATTTTTTTCTTCTTTTAACGCGACGAGGAACGGAATTAGTTGGTTGGTGTTCGTCTTGTACAACAGGAACTCTATCACTTTTCATAACATAGTCGTTTCCTTCCTTTCCTGAAGTGAGGGCTGAGGGGTGAATTCAAGGTCGTAGGTTCAAATGTTGAGAGATCCACACACACAGGCGCGCGTGCGTGCGTACGTACACACACACACAGAGAGAGAGAGAGAGAGAGAGAGAGAGAGAGAGAGAGAGAAGAGGGGGGGTATATGCGCGCCGATCTATATATTAATACGCTTGTTCCTTAATCTTCCGATCGTTATCATTTTGCAACACCCCCTGGTTAAAAATAAGACAGTCCAAATCGTCCAAGATGTATTGCAAAAATGGAAATCCCGATTATCTGGTATTGCTTATCCGCTGAATTCTTATTTATTATGAGTGTCGTCACCTCAGCTAAATAATGGACCATGCCGTTTTTATTATAATGAAAGAAAGGGAAGAAAAAGGAAATGCCACAAAATATACAATAAGAAAGAAAGAAAGAAAGAGAGTAGGGGAATATAGATAGAGCAGGTGAGCGAGCGGAAGCGATAACGCTAATCTGCTTAAATTGAACATAATGAAAAGATGAAAAGAAGGAAAGCAAGAAAAAAAAAGAGTGAGAGAGAATTGGATCAAGATTATTATACTTTTTACATATTGAACTATTTAGCAATAGCTCTTAATTAAACATATCAAACGTTACAATAATCAAATTATCATACTGTGGTATATCCACAAGTCCTGCTAGCATATGCAATAATATACCAAAGTAAGAAAAAACAAAGTATTCAAAAGATAAATTTATTATTAGATGGTATAATCGACGCTAAGATGTTTCATTTTTTTTATTTTTTATAAAACCTTCATCGGGACATTAGGATGGAAATTGTGTTGTGTAAACAATGTTGGAATTCATTTCAAAATTTCAAAATAAAAATGAGATATGAGAAAGTATTAAAGAAAATGTTCTTTTTTTTCACTAGCAGCGTTCTTCCTTCTTTTTTTTATAAAAAGGTTGATGTATCTTCATCTTCAGAGACTTTTTTTCAAAAAAAAAAAAAAAAAAAAAAAAAGACAGCAACAAAAAAAAAGAAGAAAAAAACAGTCTCAGAAGATGAAGATATTTCGAAATTAATAAGATCTTGGACAATTACTTTTGCATTGCAATAGCCTTCAATAAATAAATAAATAAATAAATAGTTATAATATGATGAAATAAATATATATATATATATATGTACATTTCGGCCTATTAGGCCTTATCTTCTCTCTCTCTCTCTCTCTCTCTCTCTCTATATATATATATATATATATATATATATATATATATATATATATATATATAATCCAAAAGTCCAGAGAAGAAATCTTCCTTACGACACAAGAGCTTTATTTAAAAAAACCTGTCGCAGTTTGAGAGCTCAATGTGTGTTCTTAATGTTAAAGTCACAGAGCAAATATATAAGTAAAGAAATAACAAAAGACTTAAGAGATTTAGCTTTATAGTCTATTTCAGGGAGCTTAGACAAATAGTCTCCCGACTCATCAGATGCGAATGATGAATTCTTTAATATTAGCATATCAAAGGCATTTGAAAACAGATTTTTATTTTTATTCATTTTTATTTTTAAAAATGTTATCAAAATGGTCCAAATGTTTACATTTAGGTGTTTTTCTGTGTTTTCAAGCCATATATATATATATATATATATATATATATATATATATATAATATATATATATATATATAAACCATTGACACTAAATTTGTTTGTTGAGCCGAATGTGTCATGCTGAAACGTACCTATTTATTTAAAATGAACAACTTAGAACTGGTGTGATTCGAAACCGTACAGATACCGGATGGTAATGACATAACAACACAGTCCCTTACAAAAGGACGTGGTAGATTATATTGGAATTGTGACATGATTATTAGAATGAATCATATTAATCATTTTTTTCAATTAAATTCCTTTTTTTTAATCTCAAATTTCTTTTGTAGGAAAGTAATTAAAACAATAGGACTTTAAAGATTTAGAAAAAAAATTAAATTTTAAGAATCAGATTAATTTTTTTTTCTTTCTTCTTAATTAATTGCTGTTGCAATCAAATCAAACATTGGTTTGTTGGTTGGTTTTGAAGGCTGTCACAATGCGAGTGTAAAGAAAAAAGAAGGTAACTGTGATGTTTTTTGTTAACCTGTCATTTTATTCTTTTAATATTTCGGGATGAAAAATCCCATCATCAGAAGAATACTGGAACTGAAGTTGTCTTAGCGGCTGCTAAATTCGTTCTGTCTTGGGTCTTCCAAATTCTGTGTGTGTATGTGTGTGGTTGGGGTGCTTGCTTATGTGTGTGTTTGTGTGTGTAAGTGTGTGTGTGTGTGCGTGCTTGTATGTGTAAATGTAAGCGTATGTGCGTGTGCGTGGTACTTATGTCTGTGTGTTTGATCATTTCTTTTTATTTTATTTTAATTATTATTCCAGATTTGATTCGCCTCTAAGCATGGTTTTATTTTTATATTTTTATTTATTTTTTTGGTTTGTTTGTTTATTAACTGGATCATCTGATCTCTTTTTTTATTGATATGTGTCTGAGACTAACATTCCAAATCAAATATATTTTAAATTTTTTGTTTTCAAAAAGATACGCTTTGAAGATTTAGGAAAAAATAAATAAAAAATAAATATAATAAAATCAGGATTTCTAGATTTTTCTTTTAACAATATAATAATAATAACATTAATATTAATAATAACATTATTTGATTTTAACATTAAAATGTATTTATTATTTATATTAATCATATTGTAATTGGCTTCTATATAAAATCATTCATAGGATTGATTTTAATACAAACTATGATATTAAAGATCAATAACACCAAGGGAGTATTTATTAAACCCAGTTTTAAATATAAGCAATATAGATAGAACAATTCTTTTAAATGTACTAGCAAGAATATGCATCCTCTGGGCATAAGAATTTAAGTTTTAATGTAATGAAATATATTAAATTAGAAAGACTAATGAAATTAAATAAGAATGCATATCAAATTTATTTTAATTATATTTTAATTATATCTTAATTGCTTTCTATATAAAATCATTCATAGGATTGATTTTAATACATAGGAGAATAAAACAATATTGGAGATCAATAACAGCAAATAATTTTTCCCCTTTGGCTTCAGAGCAAATGGACAAAGAATTATTGGTTGGTTGGTTGGTTTAATGGTTGGTTTAATGGCATATCAACCCCTGTGTGTTATCTATTACCAAATCTACTTTTTTTGTATTATGTATATGATCTGTTTAAGAAATAATTTTCATTAACTTCCGAATGGAAAGCGGGATATAGCAAATCCCGAGAGAAAGAAGTAATACTGGCTCGGATAAACATTGGCCATGAAAGACTTACGCAGGAGGATCAACCACGATGCAGGATATATATATATATATATATATATATATATATATATGTGTGTGTGTGTGTGTGTGTGTGTGTGTGTGTGTGTGTGTGGTTTAGTGAGAAATTTGAAAAAACACGGGTTTAAATAAAATGAGTGGTAAGTTTATTAGCCGACGCTGCAGTGTTTCGATCTGTTAAGTAGATCTTCTTCAGGGCTTTTGTTGAAGATCTACTTAACAGATCGTAACACTGCAGCGTCGGCTATTAAACTTGCCACTCATTTTATCTAAACCTGTGTTTTTTCAAATTTCTCACTATACTACATACCGTCGGATTCACTTCCATTTCTCTTCACACACACACACACACACACACACACACACACACACACATATATATATATATATATATATATATTTATATATATAGTGTCGGATGGTCACTGTTTCAGCTTTTGCTGGAATGGCGTACCAAAGGCAGTATTATTGGTAGAGTGCTCAATATAAAATAGAGCTGTTATATAATATAATAAAATAAATATATAAAGATTTTACATATCTATTTATCAGGTGACAAAGGAACATTCACGACCATATTGGTTTCATGCGAGGCAATCATCAAGTGAAGATGTTTAAAAGGCATTTGAAACATCTTCACCTGATGATTGGGAAAGGTATGAATCCAATTCTCCCTCCAGCTATGGGTAAATAGCAGGACAGACTGGACTCTTTAACCATGGCTAGGCAACCAGTCTAGGAGAAGGAAAACTCTGAATTCAAACCTGTTAAACTCCGCTTAAGAAATTGACCGTGTGTCGCATCCTGCTCGTGCGGAGGGGTTGGTAAATATATATATATATATATGTTATATATATGTTACATACACATACGTGCATGCTTCATGCAAGTTAATTATTTGACTTTTCTTACCGAATGTTTAGTGCAAGTGTATCCATGGATGAACTAACGCATTATAAGGACCTAGTTTTGGTTATATACTAATAAGCACAGTTCTTTTTAACCATCTTCATTAAAACACATTCTTCTATCTGAGTTCATGTAGGATATATATATATATATATATATATATATATATATATATATATATATATATGGGGATTTTTATGGATCTCACTCGCGATAAGTAATAATGAATCTGCGAGACTAACTTTTTAAAAATCCCCCTATACCCAGTATAAAACAATTAACGACAAACAAAGTAAATATATATACACATTAAATATCAGCAGGGCTTGGTTTTTGAGCCAAAATAATGAAGATTTGATTTATATTCGTGAAGATAATTTAAATGATAACAACATGGATTTTATTTATTTATTTTGCATTTAGTATTTTAAATAGGAGACATTAATTTTTTGTTTTCAGAGTGGTTGGATCAAGGCAAGGCAAGGTCCTTTTTGCATAGGGATTTTAATGGGGCCTCCTGCGAGGATCCAACCCGTAATTAAACAATAATTGATCAATAATTGACTATTTTTTTTACTAGGCGACGCCGGGTAGCCGGTTCTAGTTAAATTAAATAGGAAAAATCCTCCAGGAAGCAATCATTGAGACACTCAGCTTTAGTATGATAGATAGATAGATATATCTTTTCCTGTGATTATTTTTTTCGTTTTGCTTAATGGGGCCTCCTGCGAGGATCCAACCCGTAATTCAACAATAACTGATCAATAATTGACTATCTTTTTTTTACCCGCCTCATCTACCTAGGCGACGCCGGGTAGCCACTTCTAGTTAAATTAAATAGGAAAAGTCCTTCAGGAAGCAATCATTGAGACACTCAGCTTTAGCATGATAGATAGATAGATTGATAGATAGATATATCTTTTCCAGTGATTATTTTTTTCGTTTTGCTATATAAAGTGGAAGTAATTAAAGAGCATTAAAAATTTTCAGTTGACGTTGGTGTATGTGTGTGAAACCGTGGCAATGTCCTCTGTAAATGCAACTCAAATGTGTAATGAAAAGAAATGCGCCCAATATTCAAACTGAATCCAGAGAGCATTTATGCTAATCGCTGAGGTCAAGGAATTGGATGAGTGGCGCCCCAGTAAGGTCAAGCGACGAATCCCACGACGAATTGCAGAGATTGTAGCTAACTTGTCGCTACTGCCTCGGGCAAATTGAGAGCAGTTTGGGCAGACGAGTGATCATCGTCTGCCTCCCTGGCTCAACAATTGGGAGGCAATGAGTCATGGCAACCCGCCCCGGATAATAGTTATTAGTTTGGGCTACAGTGGAGAGAGAGAGAGAGAGAGAGAGAGAGAGAGAGAGAGAGAGAGAGAGAGAGAGAGGGGGGGTCTAATTCAGCCTAACCTGAAGGGGAAACGTGTTGATGATTGAACGTATAAAGACAGCGCGTCGTCGCACAACACTCGACACACTGATTCATGATAATTGCTTCGTGAATTTGTCAGGATCTTTTTTTATAACATATACTTCTTTTCTTTCTTTCTTTCTTTCTTTCTTTCCTTTTTTTTATCTTTCTTTCTTTATTTTCTTTCTCTTTATCTTCTTCTTTTTTCTTTCTTTCTTTCGTACTTTCTTTCGTTTCTTTTTTCTTCTTCCTTTTTCTTTCTTTCTTTCCTTCTTTCTTCTTTCTTTCTTTCTTTCTTTTTTCTTTACTTATTTCGTTCGTTCGTTCTTTCGTTATTTCTTTTCTTTCTTTCTTCTTTCTTTCTTTCTTTCTTTTTTTCTTTTGTTCATTCTTTCTTTTCTTTTTTCTTTTGTTCATTCTTTCTTTTCTTTTTTCTTCGTTCGTTCTTTCTTTCTTTCTTTCCCTCTTTCTTTCTTTCTTTCTTACTTTTTATCTTTCTTTCTTTTCTTTCTTTTTATAATTTCTTTCCTTCTTTCTTTCTTTCTTTCTTTCTTCCATTCCTTCCTTCTTTCTTTCTTTCTTTCTTTCGTTCGTTCTTATTTCTTTTCTTTCTTTCTTCCTTCTATCTTTCTATCTGTCTTTCTTTTTCTTTTTTCGTTCTTTCTTTCTTTTCTTTCTTTCTTTATCTATCTAATTAATTTATTACGTTCTTTCTTTTTTCTTCCTTGCTTAATTTGTTTCTTTCTTTCCTTCTTTCTTTATTTTTTCTTTATTTTTTAATTCATTTATTTATTTCGTACTTTCTATTCGTTCTTTCTTTCTTTCTTTTCTTCACCCACTTTCTTTCTCGATTTTCTTGTTTTTCTATTCTATTGTTTTCTTTCTTTCTTCTTTCTTTCTTTCTTTCTTTCTTTCTTTCTGTACCGTTTTTTTTATTTACTTGCTTTTCTATCCTATCCCTTTTTACACGTTTCTTTTCTTCTTTCTTTCTTTCTTCCTTTCTTTCTTCTTTCTTTCTTTCTTTCTTTCTTTCTTTCTGCACCGTTTTTTTTTATTTACTTGCTTTTCGATCCTATCTCTTTTTACCACGTTTTCTTTTCTTCTTTCTTTCTTTCTTTCTTTCTTTTTTTCGTCCAATTTGTTGCTTTTCTATCTCTCGTCTTCTTTCTTTTTTTCTTATTTTATTGTTTATTTCCATGTTCTTGTTTTTCTTTTTTGTTGTTATCTCTTGTTACTAACTTCTATTCATTCTTTCTTTCTTCGCCCTTTTTAAATTTCTTTTCTATCCTGTTGTTCTCCTTTCTTCCTTCCTTCCTTCTTCTCTTTCTTTTTTGTTTGTTCTTTCTTTTTCTCTTTTTTCTTTTTTTTCTTTTCTGTCACCCTGTTTTTATTTTCATTGTTTTTCTATTATATTGTTACCCTACACCTTGAAAAAAAAATTCAAAACGTATAATCGACATTTTGTCGAACAACATCACCAATTCCCATTTATTTTGCTTATGCTCCGATTCTTCTTCTTCTTCTTCTTCTTCTTCTTCTTCTTCTTTCTTTCTTCTTCTTCTTCTTCTTTAACCTCACACTTCTTCATTCATCTTCATTTTTTCTTAACCCCATGCTTCGACCTCGTCATTCTTTTTTTCTTTTTTTAACCCATGCTTCTTCTTCTTCTTCTTCTTCTTCTTCTTCTTCTTCTTCTTCTTCTCTTCTTCTTCTTCTTTCTTCTTCTTCTTCTTCTTCTCTAATGCTTCTTCTCTTCTTCTTCTTCTTCTTCTAACCTAATGCTGCTGCCTTCTTCTTCTTCTTCTTCTTCTTTCTTCTTCTTCTTCTTCTTCTTCTTCTTCTTCTAACCTAATGCTTCTTCTTCTTCTTCTTCTTCTTCTCTCTAACCTAATGCTTCTTCTTCTTCTTCTCTTCTTCTTCTTCTTCTAACCTAATGCTGCTTCTTCTTCTTCTTCTATCTTCTTCTTCTACCTAATGCTGCTTCTTCTTCTTCTTCTTCTTCTCTTCTTCTTCTAACCTATGCTGCTGCTTCTTCTTCTTCTTCTTCTTCTTCTTCTTCTTCTTCTTCTTCTTCTTCTCTTCTTCTTCTTCCTTCTCTTCTTCTTCTTCTTCTTCTTCTTCTCTTGCTTGCTCTTCTTCTTCTTCTTCTTCTTCTTCTTCTTCTTCTAACCTAATGCTGCTTCTTCTTCTTCTTCTTCTTCTTCTAACCTAATGCTGCTCTTCTTCTTCTTCTTCTTCTTCCCTAATGCTTCTTCTTCTTCTTCTTCTTCTCTAATCTTCTTCTTCTTCTTCTTCTTCTTTCTTCTTCTTCTTCTTCTTCTTCTAACCTAATGCTTCTCTTCTTCTTCTTCTTCTTCTTCTTCTTCTTCTTCTTCTTCTTCTTCTTCTAACCTAATGCTTGCTTCTTCTTCTTCTTCTTCTTCTTCTTCTTCTTTCTTCTCCTAATGCTTTCTCTTCTTCTTCTTCTTCTTCTTCTTCTTCTTCTTCTTCTTCTTCTTCTTCTTCTTCTTCTTCTTCTTCTTCTTCTTCTTCTTCTTCTCGGTAATCAATCAAACAAATTCCAACTAATTTTCTCAACCCTTTTCAATTACTCATCATAATCGCGCCAATTTGTTCAATTGTTAGTTTCTTTTTAAACTTCATCCTCAGCATCGGCCATTTTGTGCTTCCTATCAATCTACTTCACCGCTGCGCATGCGTGCACCATCTAGCAACGGAAGCGCACATATGTTTTTAATGCATTGCGTATTGATTTATCTTAATTTACAGGAAACGCCGCAGGTTGTCGGCTGCTTTCTTTGCAATTAACACTAATAGAGAAAAGCAAAGTTCTTTCTTTTTTTTTTAAACAAAAGGGTAAATATTTCAACGAGCAATAAATGTGCTTTTCTTACTGAATGACATGCATAAACGTTGAACCCCGCAATACTGAATGTTTTATTTTCGGTACAAATGCAGAATAGCGTGCAAGAGATGATATCATTAGAATCGCATTTTACGTGTAAATAGTATTAACATTAAAGTTAGATGTTGGAGACTCTTGAAGTAGACTAGCCCTAACCTAAGAGACAGACATACAAATACAGGGTGTTTGGGATAAATTTCACATACTTATATTTAGTTATTTTTCTCCGTAGGTTGGAGGTATTGACGCACACTACGCATCATTTAAAAGCTTGGGCCCTTCTTCATTCATATACGTGATGACAGATAGAATGGATGATTGGAACCCACCTGTACAAATGCAGTATAGTGCATAAGAGATAATATCATTAGAATCGCATTTTACATATTTTAAAAGTCATCGGGGCGGCCTAATGTCGGTATCAGCCTGACAGCCAGGGAGTCTATCCCCTTTTCACTAGCGCTAGACCAAGGAGATTATTTTTAGCGTCTGAGGTGGAGCGCCACACCTACCACCAGCTCCTTACTTTACCGCGCAGATCCTTGTGCTACTCTTACGCTGAGTTGGCGATGGCCGGTATCGAACTAGGAACCTTGAGGCTTCTAGCCGAACACTCTATGTCGGAAACTCCTGAAGTAGTCTAAACCAAAACTAAAAGGCAGACATACACATATATATCGTAGCAAATGCAGAATAACACGTTAAAGATAATATCATTAGAATCGCATTTTACGTATAAATAGCATTGAATGTCGGAAAATCCCGAAGTTGCCTAACCCTAAACTAAAAGGCAGACATACACATATATCAGTACAAATACAGTAGAGCGTAAGAGATAATATCATTAGAATTGTATGTTACGTGTAAATAGCATTAGATGTCGGAAAATCCCGAACTAGCCTAACTCTAAACTAAGAGGCAGACATATATATCGGTACAAATACAGAATAGAGCGTAAGAGATAATATCATTAGAATCACATTTTAGATATAAATAGTATTGAATGTCGGAAAATCCCGAAGTAGCCTAACTCTAAACTAAGAGGCAGACACACAAATATATCGGTACAAATGCAGAATAGCGTGCAAGAGATGATATCATTAGAATCGTATTTTACGTGTAAATAACATTGAATGTCGGAAAATCCCGAAGTAGCCTCACACTAAACCAAGAGACAGACATACATACAGGGTGTTCGGGATAAATTTGACAGTTTCATTAGGGAAAAGAAAAAGTGCTTGGTAACTACAAAATTTAATGGATTGTAAAGAAATTCAACAGATAGGAAAATTACACTACTGTCAACAAGTTTCACTCAAAATAACCGCCATTAGCGTCGATCACAGCCTCAATTCTGGTCAAGAACCTGGAGCAAGCAGATGTTACAGTTTCTCTTGATAGATTCTCAAAAACTACCTTAATTTTGTCGATTAACTGGGCTTTTGTATTACTGGCACGGCGATTGGTGTCTTTTTCAACAGCACCACATAATCCATGAGGTTAAGATCATGGGAGTTCGGCCAAACGTTGGGACTGGTGTAGTCGTAAAAATCCGCTGACAACCATTTTGACTTTTCCCAGAGGTGTGGCAGGGGGCCGAATCCTGCTGCCATATATATGACCTACCATTACCTACCTTTGTTATCCAGGGCTTGACTACAGTGTTTAGCAACTCCACGTAGGCATCTGAATTCAACCTGATACCCTTTCTGGAGTATATATCGATACAACCCTGTATAGATCGATACAAATGCAGAATAGAGCGTAAAAGATAATATTAGGATCGCATTTTACGTATAAATACCATTAGATGCCGGAAACTCCCGAAATATACTAACCCTAATATTAACCCTAACCCTTACTCTAACCCTAACCCCAGCGCCTCAAAGGTTTCGCCTTTCATACGTAATCTAATTATATTATCTTTTGTGTGCTATTGTGCATTAGTACCTAATTTTCTGATGAGAGGTTGGTGAGGCTCGTTAATCTAGTTCATTTTAAAGAAATACACAGAATTTTTTTTTCATTGTTCCCTGGACAAATTTTAGAATTCATTTTATGATCTTATGCGGCCTGTCATCTGTCATGTTCGCTCTACGTTTGGAATTTAGAGTCGTCCTTCTCCTAGACTGGTTAAACACCAAGGCTTTTAGGTGAGGTGAGGTGAGGTTCCAATACTGGGGCTCTGGGGAATGTGAAGTACTCCTTCATCACCATTACTCCCAGGCCACCTGTTATGGTCCTATCTATGGGTTGAATTGAAGAAAAAATGAGTATAAAAATGTGTTTAAAATGTATTTTAAAAAATTGATTACCCATTAAGAATGAATAAAATAAAAACGTCTTCGGCATAAAATAACCCAACAAGGGTTGACATGCCGTAAAACCCAACCAAACAACTAGCCTGCTTGTGTGGCATAGCACAGAGTCCTGCTGCCAGACATAAGGTCTTACAGCTGCCAACCTCTCGATCTTGGATATCACTACCTCTTTGAGGCACTTGTATAAGAAATAACGAATGTCTTCATGCACGAACTGCCTGATAAGAAAATCAGACACTCCTATGTACTTGCTGGAATCGTTGTCAATCATGGCCTGGATCTGACCAACAAATTTGGGAGTACTTTTATTATCAGGGTGATCGGTGTGGCTTTCGAGCTGCCGTACTTTCCTAATCACCATTTGGACACATTTGAATCCTCAGATTGACACACGAACATTGTGAAATCTTCGTATTGGAACCACCGGCGGGAATTCCAAGCAGTCCAGCACATCGTTTCCAAATTTCTAGAGAAGTCAATCTGGTGTAGTTTGCTGCACAGTAGATAGAACCTGAAACAAACAAAGCGCATACGCGAAATTAATAATATTGAATAGCGTGCATTTACCCATCAAACTATATATATATATAATATATATATATATATATATATATATATATATATATATGCCGCGCATTTGAAACAACCAATCAAGAGCGAGGCAGAAAGGTATACACTCATCAAATATCAATAAGAGCCAAACATTTTCTCTAGCGTTCAAAGAGGGCGGATCAGAGTTTCATCTTCTCTGATAGGATCCGCCTGGTGTGGGAAGTATGATGATGTAAGACCCGAAACTCCATGAGGAACCAAGAGTTGACATCACTGACAACGCCCTCCAAAACGTACTAAAATGCGTACATATTTAATGACTAACTTTCAGTTAAATATTTCATTCAAGTCGCCTATTGTATACAAGTACCGAGCAAGTCTCTGCGTGGCTGTTACGTATCCCTGGGCCAATATATAAGAATTTATGATCTATTTGTAAAATAAACAGAGCGAATCTGGAAAGGGGATAGTTTAATAATATGCCAGGTCTACCAGTGGAACAGATATGATGTTGCGAAACTCGAAATCTATAAGGATACTGGTGTAACATTACCAATTGTCCTCCTTTGATGCATCTCGGCGATATTTTACAAGAATGTATATATTTATATATATACCTGTGTGTGTGTGTGTGTATGTGTATGTGTGTGTGCACGCGTGTGTGTGTTGACACAACCCTTCTGCATCGGGCTTATATGCGACACAGGGCCGGCATACCTCACTCGGTAGAGCGTCCAACTAGGGACAAACTAGGGACTAGGTCCAACTAGGGACAAAATGAAAGATGTTAAGTGTATAGTGAATGTGTGAATATGATGTTATTAACCGTTAATTTTTATATGCGCGTTTGTTTACGAAAGCCAATGCAATGATCACGTCAATGGCTTTCGTAAACAAACGCGCATATTTAAAATTAACGGTTAATAACATCATATTCACACATTCACTATACACTTAACATCTTTCATTTTGTCCCTCACATAAACATTACTTAACAGTGTCCTGAAGATGGTACAATATACCGAAATGTTTAAGTATTGAAACATAAAATTGTTTCCCCTCATCCTGTGTTTGTTATATTTAAAAAATATTTTCTTCTATTGTCGGATTAATTTCCTCACCGTATTTCCATATATATATATATATATATATATATATATATATATATATATATGGTTTTTAACTTAGAAATATGTTATTAATTGAATGAATTCTACTTAAAGATGTTTGATCGAAAACGTAAACAAAATGTTTAAGTCATTTTTATATTTACCTTTTAAACAAATTAGTAAAACTTAGTATTAGTTTCAGTCTGGAAAGTGTTAAATACGAAGTGTCCGATTTCATTCTTCTGTGAACAGTAAATTTCATTGGTTAATTAAAAAATTGGCGGCAAAACACCATCAATATTTTCCGTCCAATCAGAAGTGCCGCTGATAACTATTTCCGGTCTCCTGTCTACAACCTCTTTTAGTCCTTAAATACCGGAAATTAAGACAGCCTAATCTGTAGTGATATTGGTAGCTAAGGTTAACAGAAAATTCATTACATTATTCAACCACCCCCCATCCCACCCCAGCCGACTCCTCACATTATCAACCTCTCATCACACATCGATGAAGCGGTTCAAATGTTCACTTGTCAATGCATCATATGACTTCCGGTCTTTGTAGAAAGTAGACGGTCGCTTCAAACGTGGCAAATGATGGCGAAATAATCCGATCATCGGTTTTTGATGTCAAAAATCGATAGTTCAATCCTCAATGTCTATTATCCTTAATTGATTACGAGTGATTGATTAATTGGTTGGTTGGTTGAATTTAACTGCATGTCAACCCTTGTTGGGTTATTTTATGCCGAAGACGTTTTGTTTTATACATTCTTGATGGTATTCATTTTCTTTTCAAACTCAATTTTTATTTCAAACATATTTTTTTTTTATTTAACAATGTCTAAGAAGGTAATTCCATATCAAATCATCCAGGAAAAAAGTAAAATTATCGCTTCAATTTTTCTGAAATTTTGTCCAAGTGTGGACTATATTAAAGTAATACAATCCCAAAAGTTTGAGCTTCCAATTCCAAAAATTGGCGTTGTTATATCGATTTTTAGATCTCCAACTTGGGGTGGGGTGCAAAAAAATGGCGACTTTTTGTAATCTATTTTTGTCTGTAAAATGAGATCTAGAGCTTCCCTACTCCTAAAAATTGGTTTATAAAAGCTTTTTGACCCACGGAATCCAAAACAGATATCAAAATATCTTACAGTTAACCAATTTTAAGTTATTAATGATTTCTGATTTTTTCATAGCAAGATCAATAGGTGAGATTATCCCAGTGTGGCATTGCCTCAATAACAAAAAATGTTTTTTTTATTTGGGGATTGTCTTACTTTAACATAGTTCACACGTGGACACAATTTCAGAAAAATTGAAGGCGGTGGGTAACATGGATTGGATGATTTGACATGGAATTACCCAAAATTGATTACGACTGATTGATTGATTTATTGATTTTAATAGCATTTCAACTAGGGTTATTTTATGACAAGAGGTTAGGGAATTGCGTTCGTGTTTTCATCACTTGTCAATTTTGAACAATGAACAAAATACTATTAATTACTTCGCTACAATAAATTTAAATAACTATAATTATTTACCACGTACCCCACGTATAAGTGTTAGGCACAATGCCCTATTAATGTGGGACCACCCACTAGTCGAGTCTCATAGGTGGCGAGTGCAAAAAATGTGTTGATCTCGTCGGCATTCCCCCACAGGAATGGTTGTTATAACCATAAACAGTTTTTGTATAAAAAATGAATGTAAACAAACCTATATTCGGTTCAATTTTCCGGTTCTTAAAATAAAAGCTAGGACAAATTTATATGACGATTTCTTGTTTGTAAATAATTTTCTTGTAAAACTCTATACGTTAGATAACTGTAAATATATATTGAAATAAAATAAACTATATATAAATCAATAATACCGGCATGTATTTATTAAAACTTAAAAAAAAAAACATGGTCGACCGTCAAACGTTGCATACTAACTTTATGAGTATATATATGATAGCGTTGTTCTATATTCTATGTATAAATAATCTTTACTATAAATCAAATACTCATTGATAAACTTACTTTATTCCTGAAACTACTGAGACGCAAGCAGTGACATGGTTTCGGTTAGAGACAAATTGAGACCGAAACTCCATTATATAGAGAGTTATAGAGATCCGACTGTTGTCATAAAAAGGTGTCCCATTGTGGTGTAGTGGTTAGCAAGCTAGTCTCACTGATCCATTATTACTGCATAGCGAGTTCGATCCTCGCTGGATATCCCATGAAAAAATTACCGCCCGGTCGGTTGAGGTAGTAGAATACACAGTCTGCAGCTACGCAGACGGAGAGGACCTCCCAATAGGGCCACCTGTTGGGTGTGGGTGGCGACCCGTGATGGAATCCTGGTAGCTGAGCAGTCCATGACACCACTTTGGTCCTTACTTAGGCTAAATAGTCGGTCGTAGAGGCCCCCTCCAATCAATTGGCTGGTCATGTTAAGCACCTATATGTTTGTCCCAACCCTATTGCTCTTATGGCAAGTCCCAACCCTTTTTATCATATATGTGCTAGAAGGCGGTGGCTGAGGGTCTTAATGTCCAGGATATGACGTTAGACTCTATCTGATGGTGAAGTCCACTAGTCCTAGGTCCACTTAGATTCGGAGTTGTAATACCTGTTAGTTTGGTTTGTTTGTTTTACGGCATATAAACCTCAGTGGGTCATTTAATGCCGATAGTTTTGAAATAATCAATTCTTAATGGATAATACAATTTTTTTATAAATACATTTTTCTATTTAACCCATAGATGGGACCCTAACAGGTACTACCACTCCGGGTCAGAGTGGACCAGGGAGCAATGGTGATGAAGGGGTGCTCCACATTCCCCAAACCTCCAAAACTGGAACCTCACCATCAGATAGAGTTTAACGTCATTCCCAGGACATGTAGACCCGCAGCCACCGCCTTCTAGCACCCATATGATAAAAAGGGGTTGGGGCTTGCCATAGGTGCAATAGGGTTGGGAAAATCATATAGGTGCTAGGGCTTGACGTGACCAGCCGATTGATCGGAGGGGCCTCTCCGACCGCCCGTCTAGCCCAAGATAGGACCAAAGTGGAGTAAATACCTGTTAGTGTCTCATCTATGGGTTAAATAGAACAAAATGAATTCTAAGAAAATGTGTTTAAAAATACAGTTTGAAAAATTGATTACCCATCAATAATTAATAAAACAAAACGTCTTCGGCATAAAATGACCCAACAAGTGTTGACATGCCGTAAAATCCAAACAAAAAAATTACCGATTGACTTTTGTTTGAAAACACTTGAAAACTAAATGAAATATCGGTAGACTGTGAATTCAGGGTTGTAAATTAATGCCATAGTCTACCGGACAGATTTTAGTGGAATACGAAATGAAGTCCAATGTATATATTTTTAACTTCTGAACTGGAATTGATACTTTTAATAAAAATATAACTCTCAGGAAAACAACTTAATATGTTAATTCATTGGTACCATTATAGTATGTGGCCTACCTTTTGAATGTGGCCTACGAAATCATGTCTCTCTTATAATATGTGGCCTACCATAAAAACCATATTATAAGATTATAATAAAAACTGCTAACCCTAAACCTAACTCTATTCCAGAATTTTAGAATATTTTAGAATTAAATAGATCTCTGATTCATGTAAATTATAGATAAATTCTTTTTTAATTATTCTTAATTACTATATACAGCTTATGACTAAATTGCATTTCTTGAAATTGAATATATGTGAAAAATAATTAGTTTCAATAAATTGCCTACTACTTATATCTTTAAATATACTGTTACTGAGTAGGACACATTAAAACCGGGTAGGCCACATGCTATAACAGAATCAAAAAGGTAGGCCATATACTAGAACGGCACTAATGCATTTATAAGTTTAAAAAAATTAAAGGACAGTATTAATTAATATTGTATAAATTTAAAGTTGTTGCATTGTGATTCAGTTATACACATTTTTGACCTCAGATCTGCAAAAGTGGACTGTTTTATTATATTTTTAGATTGTTACTCTGAAATAGAAATATCGTTAAAAACTCAGGAAAATTACCAGCGAATAGTAATTTTCAGTTTATTTAAGTATAGGACTTGATAAGTTTATAATCTCAATTCCCTTAGAATAACAACGCTGAGACCAAAGATTGTATATGTTATAGGTGATATACCCTATAGACCAATGGAATACTGTTACTATAAGTAACAGGGACATTTATGGCTTGAAGAGTAAGCTATTGTGACTTCTCTGTACTGTAATTGAACATTTGTTATATTTGACCCCATGAATCATTACGCAACAACTTTAAATCTATACAACATCAATTAATACTGTTCTTTAATCTTTTTTAAAACTTATAAAGGAATGAACGTATTAAGTTATATTTTCTTTGGAGATTCGTTTTTATTAAAATCATTAATCCCAGTTGAGAAATGAAAAATATATACATCAAACTCCATTTCATATTCCACTAACGTCTATCTGGTAGACTATAGTAAAGAAGTATAGAAGCGTGTGGTGTAATGGTTAAGTCGTACGAAATGGACTTGTCGCCCAGAGTTCAAATCCAGGACGTGGTAATTGCATTTCACTTAGCGCTATACCATTGGGAAAGGTATGAATCATACTCTCCCTCCAGCTATGGGTAAATAGTAGGGCAAACTAGGCTCTTTAACCTTGGTTAGGCAACCGGTCTAGGAGAAGGAAAACTCTGAATTCAAACCTGTTGAACCCCGCTTAAAAAATTGACATTGTGTCACATCCTGCTCGTGCGGAGGGGTCGGTAAATATATATATTAAAGACTTACGTCCCTGAATTCTCAGTCTACCGAGTTCGATCCTCACTAGACGTCCTATACAAATCCTCATGATAAAAATATATTGTATTTCGGCCAGGTGCGAGGTTAGGAAAATAATCTAATTACAAAATACAAAACTTTGACTATTTAAAAAAAATGACTGATTGGGTTTTTGTGTGAAAACATTTGAGAACTCATTGAAATATCGCTAAGTCTGCCTTTAGCGTTATGTCATGTTCTAATTATTGAATCAGTCATCGCTTGATCAGTCTCTCTCTCTCTCTCTCTCTCTCTCTCTCTCTCTCTCTCTCTCTCTCTCTCTCTATCTCCCTCGCTGTCTGTCTCTCTCTTTCCGTCTCTCTCTTCCGTCTTTTTCTGTGTTTCTGTATGTCTGTCTCCTCTTTGTCTATCTCTCTCTCTGTACCTCTCTCTTTTCTCTCTCTCTCTTCTCTCTCTCTCTCTCTCTTCTCTCTCTGTCTTTCTGTATGTCTGTCTCTCTTTGTCTATCATTCTCCCTGTCCCCCCTCTCTCTCTCTCTCTCTCTCCCTCTTCTGTGTCTGTCTCTCTCTCTTTCCGTCTCTCTGTCTTTCTGTATGTATGTATATCTCCTCTTTGTCTATCCTTCTCTCTGTCCCGCTGTCTCTCTTTCTCCCCCTTTTCTCTGTTTCTCTCTGTCTATATCTCAGTCTGTCTGTCTGTCTGTCTGTTGTCTCAGTCTTTCTGTCTGTCTGTCTGTCTCTGTCGGTTTCTCTATCTCTGTCTCTCTGTCTCTGTCTTTCTTTCTCTGTCTGTCTGTCTGTCTCTCTCTCTGTCTATCTCTATCTCTCCATGTCTGTCTGTCTGTCTGTCGGTGTCTTTCTCTCTTTCTGTCTTTCCACGCCGAAGCCATGAGTCATGTAACCTTCGTTACCTGCCCTCGACGCGTTATTGTGATTAAGGCCTTTCTCACGTGACACAATATCATCCCCCCCCCTCGGCACTGCGAGCCGGTTGCCGCACCGTCAAACAGGCGACGAATCGGTGGTGGGGAGGTTGGGGAATAGAGAACAAGGCAAAGTGTGAAGGTGTGTGGGTGAGTGGAGTGGGGGTAGTGTGAGGGAATTGGTGGGGGCCTGGGAACAGGTCTGACCTACAAATCTTGCTTATTTACCACGAGAACGAAACGGCAGCAGATGGACCTACGATCAATAGATAGTTGTGGCACTATTTAAACGTAAGGGCGGAGATGGTGACGGGAGGACCAGAGCCGGACGACAAGCAGGGCAATCGACTAACGGGCAGAAAAAATGCATTCGAGGCTAAGAAAACTTTTTTTTATAGGTGTGTGTGTGTGTGTGTGTGTGACATGACTCGTCTATAGGTCGATTCTAAGTTACCAGGTTAATAATTTTTTAAAAATCGAATATAGTGTTCGCATTTGAATGGTTACTATATTAAGCCTTTTATTATAAGTAACTCTCGGAATTTTTCAGAGCCTAAAATACTGGGGTTTTTGTTTGTTGGTTGGTTAGTGGTTGGTTGGCTGGCTGGTTGGCTGGTTGGTTGGGACTTACGGCGTCTCAACCCCTGTCGGGTTATTTTATGCCGAAGAGATTTTTTTCATTCATTCTTGATGTGTATTCAACAATTTTTTAAACACGTTTTTAAACTCACTTAAAAAAAAATAACCCAAAGATGGGACCCTAAAGGGTACTACCACTCTGGGTCAGAGTGGTAGTACCCTTGGTCAGAGTGGTCCTGGGAGTAATGGCGCTGAAGGGGTTCTCCATATTCCACAGGGCCCCAGAGCTGGAACTTCACTATCAGATTGAGTTTAACGTCATACCCAGGATATGAAGACCCTCAACCACCGTCTTGTAGCACATATATAATAAAAAGGGTGGGGGATGACATAAGGGTTGGGACAATCATATAGGTGCTAGGGCTGGACGCGATCAGTCGATTGATCGGGGTGGGGCCTCTCCGATCTCGCGTCTAACGTAAGAACCAAAGTGGAGTGTTGCATATTATAGACTGCTCAGCCACCAGGGTTCCATCCTTCATTTGGGCAAGTCGCTACCAACAGCCAACAGGTGGCCCCATCAGTGGTCTTACCTCTCTGCAGAGATGCAGTGGGTATATTCTAAAGCCCCAGCCGATAGGGCTGGACGTTGCTCGTGTATAAATCGACCCAGCCATATAAAAATAATACTTACCCAGCTTAATAAAAAAAAAATAAATAAATAGTGTTCGCATTTGTATGGTCACTATATAAAGCCTTTTACCATTAGTTAGTTTGGGAATTTTTCTGAGCCTAAAATATTGGGTTTATGTAGTGTATCGTAAAATAATGCTTAGCCCAAAATATTGGGCCTACAGTGTATCATAGAATAGCACACAGCTTGAAATATAGGCCTTAGAGTGTATCGTAAAAATAACGCTCAGTAGGTGTGGCAATCTGCTTCAAGACGCCAAAACAATGTCCTTGGTTTAGCGCTGGTGAAAAGGGTGATAGGCTCCGTCGCAATCGTCTAGGATACCACTACTTATGAGATTTCTTAAGATGCGAGGCGCTTGTGTAATGGTTACCGTCGTAGGAAATGTCCTGACAAAAGGCATGAACACATTTCTCCCGCGCCAGATATCTTGACCAAATGTCTTTGTCAAGGGCATATTATGATGGTTGACAGAGAAGAGACTTAGTGAGTGAATTCTTGATAAACCACTCTCCCATAACTACATGCATAAGTAGAAAAAAGCTTCATGTTAAATTATTATAAATATTGATATGATTAATATTCTAATAATGTGCATGCTAACGCAATTCCCCCTCTCTGTCTCTGTCTGTCTGTCTGTCTGTCTCTCTCTCTCTCTCTATATATATATATATATATTATAGACTCTCTCGTCGATTTTATATACAATGAACACCCACACAGTGATTTGTTTTTATAGTGGTGAAGGCTTGTGTTGGACCATCCACACTTTTTGGCACAGTCGATAGGAAAGAATTGGTGCATCAAGGGTTGCCACAAATCCAATCAACGACCGACCTCAGGAATTTTGAATTCAGAGTTATCCCTCTCCTAGACTGGTTACTTACCCAAGGCTGAAGGGCCCAATCTGCCCTACTATTTAACCCATAGCTGGAGGGAGAATATATGGATTCATATATATATATATATATATATATATCATCCCTCTGCACAAGAAGGATGTGACGCATCCCTCTGCACAAGAAGGATGTGACGCAAAGTCAATTTCTTAAGCGGAGTTTAAAGAAATGTAAATTCAGAGTTTCCTTCTTTTTGAACAGTTGTCTAACTAATGTTAAAGAGCCCAATCTACCCTACTTTCTTACCCATAGCTGGAGGAACAGTATTTGGATTCATATCTTTCCCAAGGTTATTAGTGCTAAGTGGTAATTGCATTTTCACTTAGCGTTAATACCCTTGAGAAAGATATGAATCCTACTCTTCCTCCAGCTATGGATAAATAGTACGGCAGACTGGGTTCTTTAACCTTGGTTAGGCAACCGATCTAGGAGAAGGAAAACTCTGAATTCAAACCTGTTGAATTCCACTTAAGAAATTGACCTCGTGCGGAGGGGTTGGTAAATATATATTAGTGCTAAGTGAAATGCAGCCTCGTCCGGGATTTGAACACATGTCCATTTTCTGCATTTTTTCTCTCTCCCCCCCTCTCTCTCTCTGTCTCTCTCTTCTCTCTCTTTTCGCTCTGTCTCTACCCCCTCTCTCTCTAGGAAAGTTGTCGGACTGCTGAAAAGTCAGCCAGGTTTCGCATTCGGTTAGAAGTAGCTGTTAAGTCTAGCCACATTGATGAGACGTAAACGTTGAAACGCGGCGTCTGTGGATCACTGATATGCCCAGTAGAGCTCTCGAGAGGCGACTTTAACGAACTTTCACCGGTTTAGCGTATGGCATTTCTCGTCTATTATTTAAAGACTCGAGTTCTCTAGGTGACCGTAACATACATCTACCGATGTATGTATTTAACAGTTAAAATGTTCGCCTCTTACTGACAGCTACGGCCAGCCGAGTGGAAAGTTGTCAGACTCCTGAAAAGTCAGTCACGTTTCGCATTCGGTTAAAAGTAGCTGTTAAGTTTAGCCAAACTGATGAGACGTAAACGTCGAAACACTGTGT
>CM042163.1:52432531-52447531 GCA_023376005.1 Doryteuthis pealeii
GAAAGAGTACGTTTTTTTGCAACGTTGAAACTTATTGTTGTTGAAAAATGAATGCATTTAAATGCAAATGAGATATCAGGTCGTTACAATTCATGAGAAGTCTAACATGATCAAAGGGGAACCACTCTTGACTGATAAAATATTTATTCATTTCCCATTAAACTAACCCTAACCCTAAACCCTAACCCTAACCCTGTCTTCTTTTTTCTTAGTGGATCAATAAATAAATAATTTATCAGTCAAGAGTGGTTCCCATTTGATCATGTTAGACTTATAGGAAATAACATAGAGAGAGAAAGAGAGAGAGAGAAGGAGAAAGAGAGAGAGAGAGAGAGAGAGAAAGAGAGAGAGAGAGAGAGAGAGAGAAAGAGAGAGGAGTTAGATTAGTTGATCTTACTTGGTACTTGTACTTGTTGCTTATTCTTGCTGACTGCTGCTGCTGATTCTATTTCTTCGTATATATATTTACCAACCCTCCGCACGAGCAGGATGTGACACAAGGTCAATTTCTTAAGCGGAGTTCAACAGGTTTTAATTCAGAGTTTTCCTTCTCCTAGACCGGTTGCCTAACCAAGGTTAAAGAGCCCAGTCTGCCCTACTATTTATCCATAGCTGGAGGGAGAGTAGGATTCATACCTTCCCCAAGGGTATTAGTGCTAAGTGAAATGCAATTACCACATCCAGGATTTGAACTCGGGGCGACGAGTCCATTTCCCTTGACTTTAACCATTACACCAAGCACCTCTATTTCTTCGTATAGGCTGCTTGTTGACTCTATCTCATCGGACGCCATTATCTTTGGGCCTTTATATCCGCTGCGGAGTGGCTTTCTATTTAAGAGTTGGTTTTCTTCTTCTGTCCAGAGCTGGGCATTGCTTGTTTTTAATAATTAATCAACAAGAGCTGGTTTTTATTGCTTGATCAAGCTTTATTTTCTTTTAGCCCATATTGGTTGATTCCACCGCGGGGATTGAAATGACCCGGGAGAGGTGACAATCACGTCTGCTCTGCTTCCAAGTCGGTTCGAATCCGACTCTAAACTATCCTCACGTGTCTGTTATTGCACGTTTGCAAGGGATCAAAAGGTCATAACCGTCTCCAGTAATTTTTCATTGACTCACTGATCCCAAAGACAAGGACCCTTAATTTAAATTCTTAGCTACAGGTCTGTTCACAATTCATGACTTCTCATGAATTGTAACGACCTGATATCTCATTTGCATTTAAATGCATTCATTTTTCAACAACAATAAGTTTCAACGTTGCAAAAAAACGTACTCTTTCACCAATACAATGCACCGTGTCACAAGTCGATTGCAACGATAGAAAAACTACATGAATTGCACTTCGAATTGCTTCCGCACCCACCCTATTCTCCAGATATGGCCCCAGCGACTACTGGCTGTTTGCAGATATCAAAAGAATGCTCCAGGGAAAGAGATTTGGCTCCAATGAAGAAGTGATATCGGAAACCGAGGCGTATTTTGAGGCCAAAGACAAATCGTTCTACAAAAAGGGCATCGAATTGTTAGAGAAGGGTTGGAACTAATTCCAACCCTTCTCTAACAATTCGATGTATCACCATCGAAGGAGACTATGTTGATGAACAAAGTCAAATTTTGCCTAAAAGTTGTTGTTTTAACAGTTAGGCCGGGGACTTATTGAGTGATGTATTATTCTATCTCACCTGATATCTCATTTGCATTTAAATGCATTCATTCTTCAACAACAGTGTGTTTCACCGTTGCAAAAAATGCATAAACTTTATCTGACCTCAAAGACGATCGTATTATCATATGTGTTATTGAAATATACAAAGAAAGGAGAGAAAAATCGAATTTGGTTTTGGAGATAAGGAAATTAAATAATATCCGGTTTATAATTGATTTCTTAGTGAATATTTGACATTTTCATGGCCGACACAGGTTTCTTCTTTGCGAGTGAAAATTGTAAATGAATGACCGTTGCAATTATGTTGATATATTTGCATATGGTCTTAATAAAATAAATAAAATATATGTACTTTTTCGGATTAATATTTTAATACTAAATAACTGTAATTACAGGAATTTAAGTCTGTTAGTCTGTTTGTCAGATGGAGGAAAGAAGAAAAAAGAAAGAAAGAGAGGAAAAATCTTTAAAGAAAAAGTGAAAGAGCAAATACAGAAAAATCCAGGGAAGGAAAAGTTGGACATTTTGAAAGAAAGAAAGAAAGAGAAAGAAGAAAGAAAGCGAGAAAGAAAGAAAAAAAACTTATGTTGGACAAGGAAAGAAATAATGAATACGTAGAGATAAACGAATGAAAAAGGGAATTGATGGCAAAGAAAGAAAGAAAGAAAGAAAGAAAAGAAAAAGATGTTTAAAAAGATAAAGAAAAAGAAAGAAAGAAAGACCACGGAGAGATAAACGAATGAAAAAGAGAATTGATAGCAAAGAAAGAAAGAAAGAAAGAAAGAAAGAAAGAAAAAGATTTTTTAAAAGAAAAAAAGAAACAAGGAAAGAAAGAAAACCACGGAGAGATAAACGAATGAAAAAGGGAATTGATGGCAAAGAAAGAAAGAAAGAAAAAGATTTTGAAAAAGAAAGAAAGAAAGAAAGAAAAATAAATAAATAAATAAAAAGAAAGACTGCGGAGAGATAAACGAATGAAAAATGGAGAGATGGCAAAGAAAGAAAGACAAAGAAAAAAGTAAGAAAAAGAAGTAAAAGAAATACAAAAATCTCTGAATAGGAAAAGGAAAGGACGAATATATAGAGCTAAACGAATCAAAGAGGGAAATTGAAGAAAGAAAGAAAGAAAGAACGAACATTGACTAAGCAAGAAATAAAGACCACGAAAAAATAAACGAAGGAAAGAGGAAAGACATTGCTTGGAAATAAATAAATAAATAATGAAGGAAATTTCGGGATAGAATAAAAAAAAAATAACAAAGAAAAAAAAAAGAAAGAGGTGAAAAATCTTCAAAGAAAAAGAAAGAGGACCATAAGCAAACTCATTCCGAAAGAAAGAGAGAAAGAAAAGAAAGAAAGAAAGAAAGGAAAGAAAGAAGGAAATTTGGGGATTTGGCAAAAAAAGAAAAAAGAAAAAAGAAAAAAGAGACGAAAGATCTTCAAAGAAAAAGAAAAAGATGTATGAGCAAACTCATTTTGAAAGAAAGAAAGAAAGAAAGAGAGAGAGAGAGAGAAGAGAGAGAGAGAGAGAGAGAAAGAGAGAGAGAGAGAAAGAAAGAAGAGAGAGAGAAATAAATAAAGAAGAGAGCGAGAGAAGAGAGAGAGAGAGAGAGAGAGAGAGAGAGAGAGAGAGAGAGAAAGAAAAAGGAAAAAAGAAAGAGAAAGAGAGATAAATAAAGAATAAATAAAGAGAGAGAGAAGAGAGAAAGAGAGATGGAGAGAGAGAAAGAAAGAAAGAAAGAAAAAGAGAAAGAAAGAGAGAACGGGTGTATGTGAGGTCACTGAGACATTCACCGTTAGTGTCATTGGCCTTTTCTCAGTCCGGTCTCTCTCTCTCTCTCTCTCTCTCTCTCTCTCTCTCTCTATATATATATATATATATATATATCCCATTTTTATTCCTTGTGCATTTGCTTTTGTTGTGGTAGTGACTCTTTTGTAATCGTCTGCCTGGGTGCTCATGACACATTTCTAACCCGGGAACCATCTGTTGCTATGTGGGTGACTCATGGTTACCGTGGCGACATTTACTCGTTTGAATTCACTTTTCTGGCCTTCTCGATGGATTAGACGAATGCAAGAATTATTCAATTCCCCCGCCCCCACCACTGCTTGTTTGTCCGTGCCACTCCCCTACCACCGCCATCATTACCAACCTTCATACCTTTTTATCGATATCTCCCCCCCCCTATACCATTTGTACTCTTCCTGTCTTTATTTCAACCACTTGTCGCCTTCCGTCAGATTTGTTGATCACTGAATGTTTTTGTAGTTTTTCTGATTGCAGCGGACATCATTTCAAAACGAGGCAATCGGACGCCATGTTTAGAATATGACTCAGTATTTATGAACCTTCTTTTTTTCTTTTTTTTTTTTTGAGGTTTGATTTTTCTTTTCTTTCTTGTTACACTTCTTGAAAGAAAAAAAGAAAGAAAGAAAGAAAGAAAGAAAAAAAGAAAGAAATATTTCTTTTGCACTAAACTTTCTTTCTTTCTTTCTTTTTTCTTTCTTTTTTTCTTTCTTTCTTTTTTCTTTCTTTTTTTCTTTCTTTCTTTCTTTCTTTTCAGAATTTCCTTTCTTTCTTTTTTCAGAATTTCCTTTCTTTTTTTTCTTTTTTTTGGCGGAGGGTTGATTTTTCTTTTCTTTCTAGTTACACTCCTTGAAAGAAAGAAAGAAATCTTTCTTTAGAACCAACATTTCTTTCTGTCTTTCTTTCTTTCTTTCTTCCTTTCTTTTTTGGTACAACCCAATATTTTCTTTCTTTTTTTCTTTCTTTTATCTTTTTTTCTTTCTTTTTTCTTTTCGTACTTGTTACACTTCTTGCTTTGAAATATTTTTTTGCGCCAACATTCCCTTCTTTCTTTTCTTTTCTTGTTTTTTTTTTTTTTTTTTTTTTTTTTTGCACAACCCAATTTTTTTTATTTTTTTCTTCTTCTTTTTTTCTTTTTTCTTTCTTTTTTCCTTTTCTTCTTCTTGGTTAGATTTTTCTTACCTGTCTTGTTACACTTCTTAGTTTCAAATAGTTTTTTTTCGCCAACATTTCCTTCTTCTTTTTTTTTCTTCTTTCTTTTCTTTTTCTTTTTTCTTTCTTTCATTTTTCTTTCTTTCTTTTTTTCCCTTTTTTTTTGGGGGGGGGTATTTCCTTTCTTGTTACACTTCTTGAAAGAAAGAAAAAATATTTCTTTTACGCCAACATTTCTTTCTTTCTGTCTTTCTTTTTTTGTTGAACCCACTATTTTCTTTCTTTCTTTCTTCTCTTCTTTCTTTCTTTCTTTCTTTCTTTCTTTAATGCCATCTGTTCCCTCTTTCATTCGTTAATCACTACCTATTTTTTCTTTCTTTATATCTAACCCCATTTTTTCTTTTTCTTTCTTTCATTTATATACCAAAATCCGTTATACCCAAACCAAAAGATATATCTTATGTTAACTTGGCTCTTAATATGACATACTACATTAGGTATGTGTATGAGTGCCCAGTGCCCTCTTTAGAAATGAAAGATAAATTGAGAGAGAGATAGAATACACAAGTGAAAATCGCTTTAAAGTATTCCGTGTGCATTGTTCATTTATTTGTTTTGAGAAGAAAATGAAGACACTACATGTTGTTCCTTTTTCAACTTGACCAAGACTACAACACTGCCCTGTCGGCTGGGGCACTATAATGCGCCGACTGCACCTCTGCAGAGGGGTAAGACTCCCCCAATGGGGCCACCTGTTGGCCGTATGTGGCGACCCGTGATGCTTAAGGATAGAACCCAGGTGGATGAGCAGTTCATGACTTGCAATACACCACTTTGGCCCTATCTTGGGTTAGATGGGCGGAGATCAATCGGCTGGCCACGTCAAGCCCTAGCACCTATATGATTTTCCCGACCGTATTGCCCTTATGGCAAACCACAACCCCTTTTTATCATATGGGTGCTAGAAGGCGGTGGCTGAGGGTCTACATGTCCTGGGAATGACGTTAAACTCTATCTGATGGTGAGGTTCTAGTTTTTGAGGTTTGGGGAATGTGGAGCACCCCTTCATCACCATTGCTCCCTGGTCCACTCTGACCCGGAGTGGTAGTACCTGTTAGGGTCCCATCTATGGTTTACATAGAAAAACATGAGTTTAAAAACAAAATTATATTATGCATTAAGAATTAATTTATTTCAGAACTTTGTCGGCATTAAATGACCCACCGAGGTTGATATGCCGTAAAACAAAACAAAACAAACCAAACCAAGACTACAACAAAAGCGGAGAATATAAGTAGTTTGGTAAGGTTTTTTTTATTTTACTGCATGTCAGCCTTCGTTGGGTTATTTTATACCGCGGTGTAATGGTTAGCAAGCTGGTCTCGCAGACCCATTACAACTGAATAGTGGTTTCAGTGGATGACCCATACTTTCCACCTTGTGCCGCTTCCCACCCGTGGTAAACGAGTTGGGTAAATACATACATACAATCCTCTTTTGGGTGTCCCATCATGATGTAAGGCTTAGAAAGTAAGTCTCGCTGATCCAGAACAACTGAATAGTGAGTCCGAACCTCATGCGGTGGCTGAGGGTCTTCATGTCCTTGGTATGACGTTAGATTCTATCTGATGGTGAGGTTTGATTTTTGGAGGTCTTAGGAGTGTGGAGCACCTATTCATCACCATTGCCCCCAGGTTCACTCTGGCCCGGAGTGGTAGTACATATTAGGGTCCTATCTATGGGTTGAATACACGAATAGCAAAGGCATGGGCGGCCACAAATAGATTATCAGTCATATGGAGGTCCGATCTCCCTGGCAAGCTAAAGTGACAGTTCTTCCAGGCTGTGGTTGTGTCGGTGCTGCTGTATGGCTGCACCACCTGGACCCTGACAAAGCGTCTTGAGAATAAGCTAGATGGGAGCTGCACAAGAATGCTGCGAGCAGTCTTGAATAAGTCGTGGAAACAGCACCCCACAAGGAAACAGCTGTACGGTCACCTGCCCCCCATCTCACAGACTATCCGAGTGAGACGGACAAGGCATGCAGGACACTGCTGGAGAAGCAGGGATGAACTCATAAGCGACGTTCTCCTGTGGAAGCCAACACATGGACATGCAAGTGTGGGGCGCCCAGCAAGGACATACATTGACCAGTTATGTGAAGATGCTGGCTGCTCCGCAGAGGAGCTTCCAGGTGTAATGAATGATAGGGAGGGTTGGCGAAGGATTGTCATGGATGCCCGTGCTGCGTGCGCGACATGATGATGATGATGATGGGTTGAATAGAAAAAGTTTGAAAATTGAGTACCGTTCATGAATGAATAAAATTAAAAAAAACGTCTTTGGTATAAAATAACCCAAAGGTTGATATGTCATTTAAAAAAAAACCCCAACCAAACTGCATATAATGGTGAATTTCCAATTTCAAAGCTCTGGGGAGTGTGGGGTACCCCTTCATCGCCATTACTCCCTGGTCCACTCTGACCCGGAGTGGTAGTACATATTAGGCAGGGTACTATGGGATAAATAGTATGAGTTAAAAATATATTTTTTAAAATTGAGTTTGAAAAAAAAAACCCCCACAACAAACAACATTTGAATACCACTAAGAACGAATAAAACAAAAACGTCTTCGGCCTAAAATGATCCAACAAGGGTTGACATGCCGTAAAACCCAAACAATTACCCAACAACCTGATACCGACAATAGGTCACTCCAGCGACTTTACATTTACTCAGAATAATCCTGGGTGTTAAACGCGGTGTGGTTGGGGATTTTCTGTCTTATTTCAAGAGTTTTCTCCAGAATTACCATCTGTTTTGATCCGAATCTGATTTCTTTTCGTTTATAACGTTTCGCTTTTCTTTTATTTCACAAACAGATGGCGAGAAATAAAACGCATATTTCTTTTTTTGCATTTTGAGATAGCAAGAAAATCTTGACATAGCAAAACTCATTTCTTTCCGAATATTTAAAGAAAAAAAATGAATCTATATATCAACACTCATGTTCCTTAATTGTACGACAGTTATCATCTTGCAACACCCTCTGGTTAAAAGCACAAGCCTCCTGTAAGTTATGACCTACTGTTATTACATCATTATTATATATATACATAGTGCTTACACTAACTGCTGTTACTAAGTAGATCACACATCCATGTAGTGAACTGACTCATGGTTGCTCAACTTGTTCCTTTATCTTTCTTATTTGCAAATCTCTGCCTAATAACTGGTGTTTGATTGAAAGCATGTCTCCCCAGATCTTCAGGACCCTTAAAAGTATCCAAGCCGATTTTGGTAGTGCTGTGGTCTTGCCAGAGGGATTCAATTTTTCAAAATATAAAACATGTAAGTAAGTACAGTCGGCAGGGCGGCCTAATATCGGTATCAGTCGAGGGCGGCTATCCCCTTTTCATTAGCGGTAGACTAAAGAGATTGTTTTTACATTTGCGGTGGAGCGCCAAACCTACAATCAGCTCCTCACTTTACCGCACAAATCCCTGAGCTACTCGTACGCTGAGTTTGCGAGGGGCGGTACCGCACCAGGAACCTTGGGATTCGAGCTAAACCGGCCGTTAGCCATTAATACTGATATATTTCTCGTAAAATTGCCAATGAACAGTATTTTATGATTCGATTAAACATAAGGGCCGATTTAGCTCAGTCGGTAGAGCACTGGACTAGGAATCGCAAGGTTCCTGGTTCGATACCAGCCCTCGCCAACTCAGCGTATGAGTAGTACAGGAATCTGTGCGGTAAAGTGAGGAGCTGATGGTAGGTGTGGCGCTCCACCCCAGACGCTAAAAATAATCTCCTTGGTCTTGCGCTAGTGAAAACGGGATAGACGCCCTCGCTGTATGGCTGATACCGACATTAGGCCAACACGACGACTTTACTTACTTAAACATAAAAACATGTACGCGAAGAGTTAAGCGACTCCCCCCCCCCCCAAAAAAAAAAAAAAAAAAAATCTATTCCACTTGACTGACTCGATGTTCGTGTTCCGCTTGCTTGTTAAATATACAGAAAGTTTCGTACAAAAAAAAGAGTTTTCCTGTGAAAGTCTTTGATTTCAAAATATCATTTCACCCGTAACCACACATACACATACACAAACACATACACATACACACGCACAAACACATACACATACACACGCAGGAGGCGTCCTAAATATGTGTAATTAGGGTGCTTCCTGTTGGGTGATGGTCAACAAGCCTGTCACACCGATTAATTAGCTCATGTAATTAGTTCAGTCGGCACCTGGTGCCCTAATATAGGAACACTTTCTATACTCAGCTAAAGTACACACACACACACACACACACATATATATATATATGTATATAATACTACTACTATTATTATTAGAGGGAAAAATAAGGGTCTACCATGGTTTCAATCAAATTAAAATAATTTCTTCAGATAACTTTAATTTAACTAAGGAATTAAACATCGACTTAGTTAACGTAGTGTAGAGACCTGAAGAAATCATTTCAATTTGATTTAGGCGGGCATATATGTTCAAATGCAAGGATAAACAAATCGAGAAAATGTCAATCCCTGAATGTACATTTCGACCTATTAGGTCTCATCAGCAAGGTTGGGAACTGCTCCGTGTGTGATTCGAAACCTCGACTGTTTAGCTGACAGGCGAAGTCTCTAACCGTTACACTAGCTTGCGAGGTTTCGAATCACACACGGAGTAGTCGGCTTAAAACCATATAAAAATAAACACATTTGTTTGTTTACTTAACCTCATGCTGTCGTGTAGCAAGTCAATAAAAAGTGGAATATAAATAAGTTTCAAAACGAACGAAGAATGTGGGAATGGCAAGCTAGTGTAACGGTTAGAGACTTCGCCTGTTAGCTTGACGGTCGAGGTTTCGAGTAACACACGAAACAGTCTCCCTTGTCTATAACTTTGCTGATGAGACCTAATAGGTCGAAATGTACATTCAGGGATTGACATTTTCTCGATTTGTTTAGCCTTGCATTTGAACATATATGCCCGCCTAAATTCATTAATTATTAACTAATTAATTTTCAAAATTAGGCATGACTTCAATTAAGCACATATCCTCCAAAATTTGTCGGCTTAAAGCCATATAAAAAATAAACACATTTGTTTGTTTACTTAACCTCATCTAATATATAAAACAGAGATTTTGGTATGTACGTGTCGACGTATAACAAAAAAACGGGAGGTCACTCAGATTCAAAATCTTGCATACACATTGATATCGTTCTAACTAAGAAAAATTCCAAATTTGGTTATTGATTTTTACTGATTAAGGGATTTAATCGATTAATTAATCCAAAATCACCCAATTTGCGGAACTGTCCGTATATCAGCCCCTCCTGATAATAAAATATTGTCTCTGCCTGCTTATTGTTAAAGCGATAACAGCAGCGAAGTTTTGATTTTAATGAATTAATTTTGCAGTCTAAGCCGTTCAGCTCCGAATTTATGGCCTATTTGTAGTCCAATCTTTAATAATTTTTATATCGTTAGAAAGAAAAGAAAATACTCTTTCAAAATATGTAATTTGTGTGAGTTTTTATTAATTGAATCATTTTTTACAGCGAGTTAAAAAAAAATGCTACGTATAGCCGAAAAATATCCGATAATACGAATAAGGCAGTGCAGTCTATGCCAAGCAGCTAGGGATCTCTTGCCTATATATGATCTAATCTTTAAAATATTTATATCTTTAGAAATAAGATGAAATAGTCTTTCTGAATATGTAATTTGTATGTGTTTTTATAGATTAAATTATTTTTTACAGCGAGTTAAAAAAAAAAATGCTACGTATAGCCGAAAAATATCCGATAATACGAATAAGGCAGTGCAGTCTATGCCAAGCAGCTAGGGATCTCTTGCCTAACTAATTATTTTCTAATACCACGATAAAAAAAACAAAAACAAAGGTTACTAATACGGACAAAATCCGGTGTTTTATCTTTAGTCGAAGGCCCGACTGGAGATAAGTAGTCAATTATTTGTAAGACGAAATTTATTTCAAGTATTTCCGACAATATCCAGTTATTGGAACATTTCAAGAATTTTTTATATGTAAGTACGAAAAATTGTAAGCGCTTTGTTTATCAAAATGACATGATTCGTTAGTAAATTACCCGAAAAGTTGATATAAAACAAAACAACTAACAACCAACATTTAAATTATTATTCAAAATACAATTCAAAATATTCCTCAGAATTTGCCTTACAAATTAAATTTTAAGTTTTATGATTTTACTCTTTATTAGTCAATAAACATCGCTGAGTTTATAGTGCAACTTTTCAGTTCTGAAAAATTGGCATGTTTAAATAAGAGATTTCATAGGTGACATGTAAACTTTTATGAAAATTGTTGTTTTCTAATTAATACAAATTTTGTAATAAAACTAAATTTTAACTAGGGGGGTTTAGGGTTAGGGGTTGGGGTTAGTTTAATGGGAAAATAAATAAATAATTTGGGTTCCGTTAAAGCGGTTCCGATATGGGGGATCAATTTACTATAAACTTATACGAGGAAATGAGCACCCGTGAATACTAAAAAAATAAAGAACTTTTAAGAATTTTTTTTTACAATCTGATAGATTGGTGTGTAATCGATAATAATCAACTGAAGGAAAAAAATTAGATGGGGGGGGGGGGGAGTCTAGATAATCAGGTCCACCAAAACGTTTTTAAACAATGTTTTTAAAATACTAGGTACCACCAATTTTACCCTGTGAAATTTACCCACCCCCTATATTTAACACTGTGAAACTTGCAGAAAAATTAATATTTTCTTGAAAAATCTTTTTCCATTTGAAAGAAAAAACATTAAATAAACTCCTGATGATTTTTTAATTTTTTTTTCAGCTTACGGAAATAATGAAAATTATGATTGAAAAACAATGTTTTTATTTTTGCACTGTTAAATCAACTGAAATTTAACGTAGCTAAAAACAAGTTACGATAAGAGGTTTTTTTTTAAAATTCTATGAAAAATCAATTAATTATAAATAATAACAAAATATTTCCGTTTTATTCAAGATGGCCTAAACTGATCAATTGGTGGTCCCTATAATAAGTTTTAAATAGTCTTAAGTTTTAGCAAAAATAGATATTGCAATACGAAGAATTTAAATTTTCGATTCTCAGCTTCTTTTTAAACTCAACATGCAATTAAGAACTAAATGTGAATTGTTGTCATGTACAAAAAATTTAAAACAAAAACAAACAAATATACAAACGAATACTTTCAATTTGTTGTATAATAATATGAAATAATTTTAAACTATAAAACAGAAAATACAAATCCTGAAATATACAAATTCTCAATGATTTTAGTTTCAAGAATTATTTTCCTCTTACCCCCTCTCTAACTACTGACTTCCACTTTCTCTCTCACTCCCGGGTGATCCAAATTTCATTTTAGTCCGGTCATGGACCGGGTACTTTAGCTAGTATATATATATATATATATATATATATATATAAGATTTATCCAAAACTTGGTAGTAAGGGATGATTTCTAAGATCCACTGTACTAATATTGATGATCCAGTATGTATAAATACAGTGAATCATTAAATCACTAAAGAGAGCTCAATGTAAAATAACCTTTTAGATTATATACAGAGCAATATTTATCAATAAAGGAAGGAAGAACTCAATACAGTAATCCCATCTGGGGATTACTGTATTGAGTTCTTCCTTCCTTTATTGATATATATATATATATATATATATATATATATATATATATATATATATATATATATAATATATATATACTATAGTATCACCTACACATTTGAATTCGGACACATTTGGTAAGTATACAGAATTTCTTAAACATTAACCTATTTTAACTTGGACACCCACCATCCAGTTATACTTAAAAAAGCCCCAGTACTTTTACTTTATTTTATAACACACACACACACACACACACACACACACACACACATATATATATATATATATATATTATATATATATATAAATGTAAGATAATCCAGTTGACTGGTAAGTAAGGAATGATTCTGTTTGGGATCATCAAAATCTCACTGTACAGTGCAAACTCATAGACTCATACAAGGATTTTTTTATAAATCCCTAAGAGAGCTCAATGTATAGTAACTAATAAATTAATTATATACAGAACAATATTTAACTTTCAGAGAAAGACAAAACTTAACAAACCGTCATTTGACTATGATAAATTTATTTCGACCAGAAACTCAAAATGAGTCTAGTCTCTTCAGATAGATTTTTTTTACAAAATACAGGAAAAATATTTTTATTTGGCGTAACAAACTTAAATATCTTGAGTGTACTTATTAACATAAGTGTATCTGAAATTTCTCAATTTTTTTGCTCTCAGTACAAAGCAAAAAATGACCGAGTGACAGCTCATAAGTCGGGGCACTCGTAAGTCAAGGTAACACTGTCTTTGTCTTATAACTGTTTTAAGTTGGAATGTCAGAACATTCTTTTCAATGGTGTAAATGTTTATATAGGATCTTGACAGATTGACTACTTCCTGTTAAAGGTTAACTACTTCCTGTTAAAGCTTCTTTCTCTTTTACCATAAGGGTTTTCTCAAATTTTACTAATATGCCGTTGACCCCACTATATTGGGACGAAACTCTTCGTTTGGCTAGAAACCACAAGGTTCCTAGTTCGATACCCGCCCTCGCCAACTCAGCGTATGAGTAGCACAGGGATCTGTGCGGTAAAGTAAGGAGCTGATGGAAGGTGTGGCGCTCCACCTCAGACGCTAAAATAATCTCCTTGGTCTAGCGCTAGTGAAAAGGGCATAGACTCCCTCGCTGCATGGCTGATATCGACATTAGGCCGCCCCGACGACTTATATATATATATATATATACATGGTGATTGCCATTTCTTCGCAGAAGAGGGCCATTTCTACAAGTAGTTCGTTTGTGAGCACGCAGAGGGCCCACTGGTCCAAATTTGTTTTTTATGTTCCCTGTCACACATGAACCCCTTTCTCGGCTTTCTCTCGCATGCGACCGTACGTGACTGAGAAGCACAGTTCTTGACAGGCAGGCCTTGCCTCACAGGTCACATATATGGTCAGTCTTAAATATAGGAAATGTGTCCATGCCGTCCATGTGCCGCTCACGTAGAGGCCACCTCAGGATGGGGCGCTCGAGCCGCCTTACCTCAAGTCCTTACAGCTACCATCGATCTGCCTTTCCAAAAGAAAGTGTACCCGGCCCCCACTTCCGTCAATTGGTCCTCATCGCTGAAACGGACTTCCGCAAGGGTCACGATGTCTATCTCATATCGAGAGTTCTTTGATATATATATATATATATATATATATATATATATATATACCAACCCCTCCGCACGAGCAGGATGTGACACAAGTTCAAGTTTCAATTTCGACAGGTTTGAATTCAGAGTCTTCCTTCTCCTAGACCGGTTGCCTAACCAAGGTTAAAGAGTCCAGTCTGTCCTGCTATTTATCCATAGCTGGAGGGAAAGTAGGATTCATACCTTTCCCAAGAGTATTAGCTTTAAGTGAAATGCAATTATCACACCCAGGATTTGAACTCAGGGCGACTAGTCCATTTCCCATGACTTTAACCATTACACCACGCGTTTTAACCATTACACCACACGTTTCCATTCCCTTATTCCATTCCATTTATGCGTTAGTGGACAATAATGTATGAATTACATTTCTTATTTGTAACGATTCCCCAATTCAGCGCTTGGGGTCACGGTACATTCTGTGTACCTAATACACGAGAGCTTTTTCATGCTCCGGCTTTGGCAGGGGGAAAAACGCACCAGTTGAATCCTTTATCTACATGACAAGGTTTTTTTCCCCTCTTTCTAACTCATAATTGTTGCAAAGGTTACTAAATGTGAAATAACCAAACGGAAGCTGGAAATGAAATGGATTATTTATAACATTAACAAAATACAATACTTGCCTGCGGCGTGAACAATGGTAAACTACTGCAAGTGGTATAAAACTACTCAATCAGCATAATACGTATTTATGAGGATTGGGACATATCCATTAATGATCATAGATATATAACAGTAAGTGAAAGCTTTAATCTATATTCCGCAGCCTCAATACTTTATCTGTAAAGTAAGTAAAGTAAAGTCGTCGGGGTGGCCTAAAGTCAGTATCAGCCATACAGCGAGGGAGTCTACTCCCTTTTCACTAGCGCTAGACCAAGGAGATTGTTTTTGCATTTGACGTGGAGCGCCACACCTACCATCAGCTCCTTACTTTACCGCACAGATCCCTGTGCTACTCATACGCTGAGTTGGCGAGGACCTATATCGAACTAGGAACCTTGTGGTTTCTAACTGAACG
>CM042163.1:52452531-52457531 GCA_023376005.1 Doryteuthis pealeii
TGGGAGTTTGCCATAAGTGAAATACGATCGGAAAAATCATATAGGTTTAGGGCTTGACGTAACCAGCTGGTGGATCACCGAGGGGCCTCACTGCCCGCCTAAGAAAGGGCCAAAATGCAGTGTTGCTTATCATGTACAGCTACTAGTGTGTATATACGTGTATGTATGTGGCTGTTCATTCATGTGTGTGTGTGTGTGTGTGTGTGTTTCTAAAACTTGTATAAATGGGAATGGTTGTAGCACTAAACGACTATCTACTATCAAACATAACAGATGAATGAAATCTTCTTTCTTTCTTTCTTTCTTTCTTTTTATTCACTTTAATCTATCTGTCTATGTCTCCCCCCCTTCTCTCTCTTTATTTTCTCATATCCTTTCGCTATAATCTCAAACACACACACACACTCTCTCTCTCTCTCTCTCTCTCTCTCTCTCTCTCTCTCTCTCTCTCTCTCTCTCTCTCTCTCACAGACACACACACACACACACACACACACCCTCTCACTTTTCTTTTCAACTTCTTTCTTATTTTTTTCTCTTTTGTTCAGCGGCTCACATTAAAGACGATAAAATGTGCGAAAGATAAAATAAATAAATAAATCAAGCAAACAAACAAACAAACAAACAAACAAACAGCAACAACAACAACAAAAAATACAACAAAAAAGAAAACAAAGCAAAATAAATAAAAAAAAAGACACCAGTAAATAAAAACTCCGACTCAACAATATAGTAACGTTTAGTAACGTTTAATCTTTGATCAGCCACATTTAAATTAACTACCAGCTGGTGTAATCTTTATTGACTATGACTAAAGTGAATTGGGGAGGTGGCTCGTCTGATAGTAGCTCAATCAATTCTGGCTTAACTTTTAAACTATGTAAAAAGAAAAAGAAAAAAACAATCTGAGGTGGTCACTACTAGAATAGGCTCAGTCCTAATTAGTGATCGTTCTCCACACATTACTACAACAACGAACATTACGTTTTTTTATGTGATTTTGTTTATAGTGTGTAATGTGTGAAATTAAACCATTGTCTTGTCTTGTCTTGTCTTAACTCTTTGCGTAATTTAAAACGCTCACAGTGGTTCTCCTTCCATTACTGTTGTCACTCATTTCTACTGAAAAATCACTATGTGTACACCCCTGCCATCTTTTGTTTTGTCTGTGGACCAACCCAGAGAAAGGTACTTGATCCTTTTGCAATAGGGAACCAGTTGAACATTAAAAAAATACCAAGAAAATTTTATACAGCAGTGGGGGAAATTTGGTAGGCGAAGGGTTAAAAGACATTTGATTCTTTTGCAATAGGGGACCGGTCGAATACAAAAAGATGCCAAGAAAATTTGATACAGCCGTGGGGGAAATTTGGTGGGCGAAGGGTTAAGAAGACATTTGATTCTTTTGCAATAGGGGACCGGTCGAATACAAAAAAATGCCAAGAAAACTTGATACAGCCGTGGGGGAAATTTGGTGGGCGAAGGGTTAAGTGGTTATTTGCATACTAGGCGTTGTCGCCCCGTGGGAGTTTCGGTTCTTGCACTAAACCGTGTATCCAACTTTGGCATCGCAGGGAGCCAAATAAAACCCTATACCCTTACAAGGTGTTGTGGATCTTTTTTTTTTTTCATTATTCCATATTTTTCTGGCGATTGTTTCATCTTTGTTGTTTTTAACAAAACGTTTTCGCCGATACATTCTCCTGTCTTTTTTATGGGGTTATTCAGAAATGATGATTTTAGTGGTTTCAACGTGAAATGTTTTCACTCTGCATTATTTTGAGGTGCCATCGCCCTACCTGTATTATTTTGAGGTACCATCGCCCTACATGTATTATTTTGTGGTACCTTACAGGTATTTTTTTAGGTGCCATCATCCTATATGTATTATTTTTGAGGTACCATCATCATAAGACAATTATCTTTGAGGTACCATCATTCTATCGGTATCATTTTTGAGGTACCATCATTCTACAGGTATTATTTTTGAGGTACTTTATAAGTATCATTTTTAGGTACCCTACAGGTAATATTCTTTAGGAACCATCATCCCACAGTTATTATTTTTGAGGCACCGTCATACCACATCAATTATTTTGAGGTACCATTCTACTGGTATTGTTTTTGAGGTAACATCACCCTACAGGTATTATTTTTTGATACCGTACAAGTATTATTTTTTTAGGTATCATCATCATAAGACAATTATTTTTGAGGCACCATCATTCTACCAGTATAATTTTTGAGGTACCATCACTCTGTAGGTATTATTTTTGAGGTCCCATACAAGTATCATTTATGAGGTACTCTACAAGTAATATTATTTAGGAACCAGCATCCCACAGTTATTATTTTTGAGGTACCTTCAACCCACAACAATTATTTTGAGGTTCCATTATTCTACTGGTATTGTTTTTGAGGTAACACCACACTACAGATATAATTTTTTGGGACCGTAAAAGTATTATTTTTAGGTACCATCATCATAAGACAATTATTTTTGAGGTACCATCATTCTACCAGTATAATCTTTGAGGTTCCATCACTCTGTAGGTATTATTTTTGAGGTACACTACAAGTAATATTCTTTAGGAACCATCATCCCACAGTTATTATTTTTTAGATACCTTCAACCCACAACAATTATTTTAAGGTACCATTATTCTACTGGTATTGTTTTTGAGGTAACATCACACTACAGATATAATTTTTTGGGACCGTAAAAGTATTATTTTTTAGGTACCATCATCATAAGACAATTATTTTTGAGGTACTATCATTCTACCAGTATAATCTTTGAGGTTCCATCACTCTGTAGGTATTATTTTTGAGGTCCCATACAAGTATCATTTATGAGGTACCCTACAAGTAATATTCTTTAGGAACCATCATCCCACAGTTATTATTTTTGAGGTACCTTCAACCCACAACAATTATTTTAAGGTACCATTATTCTACTGGTATTGTTTTTGGGGTAACATCACACTACAGATATAATTTTTTGGGACCGTAAAAGTATTATTTTTTAGGTACCATCATCATAAGACAATTATTTTTGAGGTACCATCATTCTACCAGTATAATCTTTGAGGTTCCATCACTCTGTAGGTATTATTTTTGAGGTACACTACAAGTAATATTCTTTAGGAACCATCATCCCACAGTTATTATTTTTTAGATACCTTCACCCACAACAATTATTTTAAGGTACCATTATTCTACTGGTATTGTTTTTGAGGTAACATCACACTACAGATATAATTTTTTGGGACCGTAAAAGTATTATTTTTTAGGTACCATCATCATAAGACAATTATTTTTGAGGTACCACCATTCTACCAGTATAATCTTTGAGGTTCCATCACTCTGTAGGTATTATTTTTGAGATACCCTACAAGTAATATTCTTTAGGAACCATCATCCCACAGTTATTATTTTTGAGATACCTTCAGCCCACAACAATTATTTTGAGGTACCATTATTCGATTGGTATTATTTTTGAGGTACCATCACCCTACAGGTATTAATGCGGGTATTATTAGCATCATGGAAGAAAAACGGCAACTATTTCCGATATTCGGACATATTCCATATTTTTGAAGTTGTTGCTTTCATATTAATGCATCTTTTAAGAATAAGTATTTTCATAGCCAAATTAGCGAATGATGTTGTTGTTAGTTGGTTTGTTGGTTGGTTTTCACGGCATGTCAATCCTTGGGTTATTTTATGCCAAAGACGTTTTTTTTTAATTCATTCTTGCTAGCTATTCAAACTTTTTAAAACTCATTTTTAAACATATTTTTTTAAAACTCATTTATTTATTTATTTGTTTATTCATTTAATCAATGGACAGGTGTTACCACTCCGGGTCAGAGTGAAACTGTGAAACTAAACAAGACAACTAACCAACTATAATTAAGTGGTCACCCATCTAAGTACTTAGTCGGCTTATGGTGGCTTAACCTCAGTTATCTTTAGTTACATTTGGTTATCGGTTGAATCATATTCTGAAATTTGAGAAATTAAAAAAATGCTACTTATTTGAAGTCCTCCGTGACTTTAATCTCTCTCTATATATAAAGGACAGTTGTGTGTATGTATGTCCGGAGGAAACTACGAAACTAAAACAATGATAAAGTAAATTGTTGTTGCTGTTGTTGTTGTTAGCATCCTTCCGTATAGGAGAGATGATGGAGTAGTGTCCAATTTTTTTTTATTGGAACTCCGCAGCCTGAGTGGGTTCATATGAGCTGTTGCCCAGCAGCAAACCCCTCTCTTCACACTGCCTCTGTGATCCAAAGGAAAGGCAAGGAGCCAATGCAGTTTGACAGCGGTAGTGCCGCAGAAGTTGGTGGGTAGCACTGGATTTCAGCATCACACACCTTAGGGACTCTGACTCCTGGTTTGTATTCTGTTTTACTCCCCTAGCTGTTCCTTGGGATGAGGTATGCAGCTAGGTAGCGGAGGTTTTGTATCGGACTTTTCTTTGTCCTAGATAGGTTGCCGGCAAGGCTAAAGAACCCCTACTGACCGCTTTGGAGATTTAAGTGAACAGTAAGTATCCCAATTATACTACTGTCGGTTTACCATATCTTTCTTTTTGAGCAAATGTTAGGAGGAGTTGGTTTATATTCGTGAAGATGAATAAAAATAAAATAAAATTTAAATAGTAACAATATGGATTTTTTTTTTGTATTTAATATTTTAAATAGGAGACATTAATTCTTCTTTTCAAGGGTGTCTGTACAGGTTTTTTTATGACGCACGAACAGGCCAAATCAACGCAAGGTCTTTTTTTACGTATGGATTTTAATGGGACATCCTGCGAGGATCCAACTCGTGATTCACTAATGATCTGCAAGACTATATTTTTTGTCCCCCACCTCAACCCAGGCAACAACGGGTAGACGCTTCTAGTGCCAAATAAAGCCTATTTTTTCTTCTCCAAAACTACCCCTGGGGTCTGGAATTTCAAAAGTATATTTTACCTTTTTTCCGAC
>CM042163.1:52462531-52540682 GCA_023376005.1 Doryteuthis pealeii
TATATTAAAAACGTAATAGTCCATTATTTATCTAAGGTAACGCCACTCATAAGAAATAAGAATTCGGTGAATAAGCAACACCAGATGATCGGGATCTACATTTTTACATTCAATCTTGGACAATTTGGACGGTCTCATTTTTTAACCGAGGGTGTTGCAAGACAATAACGATCGTACAATTAAGAAATACCAGTATTTTACATACATACATATATATATATATATATATATATATATATATATATATATATATATATATATTTGTTGGGTACCAAGTTCCTTGGTACAAAGTGATTCTAGGCTGGTCCTATTCTCTACTAGTAGTTTGTTGTAGAGTTCAGGTTCCGTATGAGAGCTCAATGTTTAATTTTTTTAAACGGAGCAAATTTATTTGTGAATAAAAAGACCTTAAATACCAGGGGTATCGTGATTATGGACCATTTCCACTCGTGAGTATCTGAGGCCCACCGAGTTTCGTCAGATCACGTTTTTATTTGCCAGTCTGAATAAAATAAAAACGGGTCTGACAAACTTGGTGGGCCTCAGATACCCACGAGTGGAAATGATCCATAATCACAATACCCCTGGTATTTAAGGCCTTTTTATTCCCAAATATATATATATATATATATATATATATATATATTTGTGTGTGTGTGATTGTGTGTGTATGTGTGTGTGTGAGTGTACATTGAATAAGCCAAAAATGCATTTCATACATCCTAAATATAATATATATATATATATATATATATATATATATATATATATATATATATAAATTCCTGTCTGATTTTTGTTTATTCTCTGGATTGCTGGTGTTATATTTCTTTCGTGCCCCACCCGTGCAAATGCATACTGTATCATTTGTCGGCATTTTATTTCTGTCTTGTTGGGGGGTTTTATAACCTTGGCCACATCTCTGCTCAATCGGCAAATATGTGCAAGTCTTCAGAAGTCGGACGTGACGACAGGAAAATGAGAATTTTTATCCTTTTTTTTATGTGTCGTTTATTCGCCAGTTCATTCCATTTTCCCTTTTCTTTTTCTTTTTGGCGCTAAAACGCGCGCGAAGGAATCATGAGTCGTCTGCTGTTCTCCATTTCTGATGATCTGAATTGCAACATCAAATAATTTTTGTTTTAAGCAAATAACTTTATTATCACAATCATCGTAAATAGAAAATTTGGTTAAATCGAACTTAACGGACCTAAATTCCACCATCGTATGTCGCCCCGCCGAAAGAAAAAAAATACAAAAATCAGAAATTAACCGAATTTAATTAAATTTTCAATGTTGATATATTAATGAATAAAAGATATAATGCACAGTTATTTTATTTTAAAACTTTTACATTTCAGGTCAGTTAATTTTGAACCACGTATCTTTAAGAATCTGTGTTACGCCTCAAAGATGCGCGGTGCAAAGTTAACTGACCTGAAAAAATGTAAAAGTTTTTAAATAAAATAACTGGTGCATTATATCTTTTATTCATCAATATATCAACACTGAAAATTTCATTAAATTCCCTGATTTTTGGTATTTTTTTCTTTCGGCGGGGTGACATACGATAGTGGAATTTAGGTCCGTTAAGCTCGATTTAACCGAAAATTCTTTAGTAATCTTATATTAGGTACAAAGCCAGAAGTATGACAGCCTTGTAGTCTATGGTTGTAAAATATGCCGACTACATCTCTGCAGAGGGGGTACCCCCCCCAATGGGTCCACTTGTTTGCCGTGGGGGCTGACGCTGATGCTTAAGAACGGAATTCTGATGGAGGAGCAGTCCATAGCATGCAACACTCCACTTTTTACCTTACTTAGGCAAGACGGGTCCTCTCATCAATCAGTTAGTCACGTCAAGCCCTAGTGCCTATATGATTGTCCTGACCCTATTGCCCTTATGGCAACCTCCCCAGCCCTTTTTATCATATATGTGCTAGAAGGCGGTTGTTGATGGTGTCAGTGTCCTGGATATGCCGTTAAACTGCATCAAGTGGTTAAGTTACCATTCTAGAGCTCAGGGAATGTAGATTAACACTTCGTCCCCACTACGTCCCCACTACGTCCAGGTCAACTCTGACCCAGTGTGATAGTACCAGTTAGGGTCCCATCTATGAGTCAAATAGATTTTTAAAATATCTGTTTAAAAACAAACAAAAAAAATACTAGAAGTATGATTACAATCAAGTCAAGCTGAAAGCATCGGTTCCTGTTGGATCACCGAAGTTAAGCAGCGATAAGCCTGTTCAATATATAATTGGGAGACCACTTAAACAATAGAAGATACTGTAAACAACTTGGGTCCTTTGTTAATCAAAATGACTTACTGGTCATTAAATGAGTCGAAACCAACCCAGATACAAACATAGTAGAATAGATGACCCAATACAGCTTAGAAAACAGATAAGTATAGTATGATAAGAAGTAAAAAAGTAATATGAAAGAAGTAAAAAAATATTCCAAGATTAAGAAGTCCTCAGAAGATCAGGAACAGAGAAAGCAACCCAGATACAAACATAGAAGAATAGAAGAGACAACATAGTAGAATAGATGACCCGATCTAGTTTAGAAAATAGATAAATATAATATAAGAAGTAGTAAAAAATATTCCAAGTCTTGTGTTCGTTAATAAGAACAACTATAGACACAAAGATGAAGAACTCCCACGAAGACCTAACAAAGCTGACGAAAGGGACAGAAGATCAGACTAGAATAGAAGAGACAACATAGCAAAATAGATAATACAATACAGCTTAGAAAACAGATCAGTATAATATGATGAAAAGAAGTAAAAAAATATCCCAATATTAAGAAGTCCTAAGAAGAAGAAGATCAGGAACAGAGAAAGCAACCCAGATACAAACATAGAAGAATAGAAGAGACAACATAATAGAATAGATGACCTGATTAGAAGACACAGATATAATGTAAGAAGTAGTAAAAAATATTTGAAGTCTTGTGTTCGTTAATAAGAACAACAATAGACACAACAATGAAGAAACACCAAAGAAGCCCTAATAAAGCTGACCAAAGGAACAGAGAATCAGCCCAGAATAGAAGGGACAACATAGTAGGATAGATGACCCAAACTAGCTTAGAAGAGAGATAAGTATAATATAAGAAAAAGTAAAAAAAATATCCCAAGTCTTGTGTTCGTTAATAAGGACATCAACGGGCAAAATGATGAAGAGGCCAACCCAAAAAGGAAGATAAAAAACCCAGATACCAACACAGAAGAATAGAAGAGACAACATAGAATAGATAACCCAATCAAGCTTAGAAGACAGATAATTGTAATATAAGTTCCTGAATGTAAGCCAAAGTCTTTATTAATGAAGAATCTATTGAGAATTGAACTTACTTGTAAGACTGAAAGGTGTTCAATGAGAGAAACCCATGAGCAAAATAATAACAATAAAATCAATGTGTTAGTTTGGGTTGAATAAAGACGTCTCAAAAAATAATCGGAGTTTTGTGTTCCTTGCTAAGAACAATAATAGATACAAAGATGGAGAAACACCCAAGAGGACCCAAGAGAACAGAACAAAGAAACAGTCCAGCATAGAAGACAGCATAGCAAAATAGACAACCCGATCCAACTTAGAAGACAGATAAGTATAGTATGATAAGAAGTAAAAAGAATTGTGTTACCAACGGGCAAAATTATGAAGAGGTCAACCCAAAAAGGGACAGAGAAATCAGACCAGATACCAACACATAAGAATAGTATTGAAGGGGGAAAATAGAGTGGGGGGGGAAATAGATATTTGAGTCAACAAGTTCCTGCTGAGGCGGGGGGGGGGCAAAAAGAAGCGAGTTCACCGTCTTCTCACAGGCCAAACTTTCTTTTGGTCACCACAGTCTTCGTCTTCGACCAGCAGCTGAAAATCCGTTCGTCGTCGAAATAATCTTTTCTGACTACCGTCTCACGTAAGCCGAATGCTTCTCTGCTTGTCACCGCACGCTCTATTCGCTTTGGTTATTTATGGGCATATTACCCAAACATACGGGCACATCAGTCGAACCTCGCGTCCGTCCAGTGCCTAAATCGCATTTGTTTTGCATACGAGAGGACGCGGGTTCGATCCCGGCAGGCATGACAATGTCTTGCTTTTTCTCTTTTCTCGTTCTCCGTCACAAATAGAAGAGGCAACATAGCAAACTAGATGACTCAATCAAGCTAAGAAGACAGATAAGTGTAATATAAGTTCCTGAAAGTAAGCCAAATTCTTTATTAATGAAGAATCCATTGACAATTGAACTTACTTGTTAGACTAACAGGTATTCTTTCTTGCAATGAGAGAAATCCATAAGATAAAAAAAATAACAATACAATCAAAGTGTTAGTTTGGGTTAAATAAAGACGTCTAAAAAATAATCAAAGTCTTGTGTTCATTGCTAAGAAAATCAATGGAAACAAATATGAATAAACACCCAAGAAGACCCAAGAAAGCTAACCAAAAAAAAACAAAAACAGAGAATCAACCTAGAATAGAAGAGACAAGATAGCAGAATAGACGAATCGATCCAGCTTAGAAGACATATAAGTATAATATGATAAGAAGAAGTAAAAAAAGATCACGAGTCTTGTGTTCGTTAATAAAACCAAAACGGACACAGAGATGAAGAAGTTCCAAGAAGGAAGATCAAGGAACAGAGAATCCAGCCCAGTTACAAACATAGAATAGACGTCCCGATCCATATTAGAAGCAGATGAGTATAATAAAAAGAGTAAGAATAAAAATAAGAAAGAGCTCTTCAAATAATCATATGGTAGGTACTTCCTGTGGACCTAAATAAATATTTAGGGCAAAAAATAACAATTTCAATCAAATGAGTTAATTTGGATTAAATAACGACGTCTCAAAAAATAATCCAAGTCTTATGTTCGTTGCTAAAAACAACAAAGGACATAAAGATGAAGAAACGCCCAAGAAGACCCAAGAAAGCAGACCAAAGGAACAGCATATAAGAGACAAAATAGCAGAATATAAAAGACATAAGTATGATATGATAAGAAGAAGTAAAAATATCCCAAATCTTTTGTTCGTTAATAAGAATAACAACATACACAAAAATGAATGAGTTCCAAGGAGAAAGATCTAAGAACAGAGAAATCAGCCCATAAGTGCAAAAAATAACAATACAATCAAAGAGGTAGTTTTGGTTGTATAAAGACGTCTAAAAAATAATCTAAGTCTTGTGTTCGTTACTAAAAACAACAACAGGCACAAAGATAAAGAAACACACAAGAAGACCCCAAAAAGCTGATCAACAGGAATATAGAATCAACCCAGCATAGAAGAGGCAACATAGCACAATAGACGACCTGATCCAGTGTAGATGACAGATAAGTATAGTATGATAAGAAAAAGTAAAAAATATCACAAGTCTTGTGTTCGTTAATAAGGACATCAACGGGAAAAATGATGAAGAGGTCAAACCAAGAAGAATCAAAGAACAGAAGAAAGATCAAAAGAACAGAGAGACCAACCCAGATACAAACATAGAAGAATAGAAGAGACAACATAGAAGAATAGACAACTTGATCCAGCTTAGAAGACAAATAAATATAGTATGATAAGAAGAAGTGAAAAAAATAATCCAAGTTTTGTGTTCACTAATAAGAACAACAATGGACACAAAGACGAAGAAACACCCAAGAAGGCACAAGAAAGCAGCCCAAAAGAACAGAGAATCAACTTAGAATAGAAGAAAAAAGACGACCTGGTCCAACTTAGGAGACAGATAAGTATAATATGATAAGAAGATGTAAAAAAAGTACCACAATTCTTGTATTCTTCAATAAGGACAACAGCACACACAAAGATGAAAAAGTTCCAAGAAGGAAGATCAAAGAACAGAGAATTCAGTCCAGATACCAAAATAGAAAATAGAAAAGACAACATAGCAGAATAGACGACCCGATCCAAGTAAGATCAAGATAAGAATAATATAAGAAGTAGTAAAAAATATTTTATATTCATTAATAAAAACAACAAAGGACACAAAGACGAATAATTCCCAAGAAGACCAAAGAAGGTTGACCAAAAGAACAGAGAATCAGCCCAGAATAAAAGAGACAATATAGTAGAATAGATGAGCCGATCCAACTTAGAAGGCCGATCAGTATAATATGATAAGAAAATGTAAAAAAAAAAAAACGTAAAAAAAAGATCACAAGTCTTGTATTCGTTAATAAGGACAACAACAGACACAAAGAAGTCCCAAAAAAGGACAAAAAGAAAGATCAAGGAACAGAGTATCCAGTCTAGATACAAACATAGAATAGACGTCCGGATTCAGCTTAGAAGACAGATAGGTATAATAGGATAAGAAGACGTAAAAAATATCCCAAGTCTTGTGTTCGTTAATAAAACCAGAACGAACACAGAGATGGGGAAGTTTCAAGAAGGGAGATCAAGGAAGAGAAAAACCAGCCCAGATATCAACATAGAAGAAGAAACACCCCAATCCAGTTTAGAAGACAAATGAATATAATATAAGAAGAAGAAGAAGTAAACAATATCGCAAGTCTTGTGTCCGTTAGTAAGAAAAACAACAGACTCAAAGATGAAGAAATACCCAAGAAGACCCCAAAAGTTGATCAAAAGAACAGAGAATCAACTCAGCATAGAAGAGACAACATATTAGATAAGACAACCTGTCCAACTTAGAAGCAGATAAGTATGATAAGAAGAGTAAGACTAAGTAAGAGGCATTTAACAACGGTAAAAAAACAATATTCATGTAACAGACAGAGACGAATTAACTGACTTGCAATAGCTCATGAGACAAGCTCACTGTTTGTCACTACATTAAACATTCTTAGAATCTGAGGAGTTTCTCTAACGAAGCGGTGGGCAATTTGGGTGGGTGGGGGTGGCTTGTTGTTTTGTAACGAATTTTCTCTGTGTGGTTTTGAGATTCTTGCAAAGAGATTTTTAGTTAATAGGTAAAGATGACCCGAAGCGGAAGGAACTTTTCTTAAAAGTCTAACGAGCTAGTTAGGAAAGGTTGTCCTCCTCAAAGGTCAAGCGTAATTTTCAAGAATCGGGAGCCGGTGTTAGAAATGACAAAAAATCTTTGATGTGTGAAGGTCACGGCTGCAATTTGGATTGAAGACTTAAGGCAGGCAAAAGAACAAAATAAAATATGAAGAAAATGAAAAAAAACAACAACTTGGGTCTTGGGAAAAAAGAAGGAAGGTCTTTTTTTCTAGATATCTCAACTAAGAGAGAGAGAGAGAGAGAGAGAGAGGAGAGAGAGAGAGAGAGAGAGAGAGAGAGAGAGAGAGAGAGTATAGAAAATTGAGATATTTCGCTACAAGGATAGCTGCCTCAGAAGAAAATTTGTGTTTCATCTTCCTTTTCTCATACCTTCAAACTTTATTCCAAACATTAAATATTATATATATATATATATATATATATATATATATATATATATATATATATATATATCCTCATATTGTCGGATTAATTTCCAATTTCCATTTTTACATATATATATATATACACACGCACACACACACACACACACATATATATATATATATATATAATATATATATATATATGGGAGAATATGTGCTTAATTGAAGTCGTACCTAATTTTTTGAAAGTTAATTAATAAACAAATCGAGAAAAATCAATCTCTGTATGTACATTTCGGCTAATTAGGCCTCATCAGCAGAAGGCGGTCTTCCTATCTATAGCTTTGCTGATGAGGTCTAATAGGCCGAAATGTACATACAGAGATGGATTTTTCTCGATTTGTTTAGCCTTACATTTGAATAGGTATTCCCGCCTAATTAATTAATTATCAATTAATTAACTTTCAAAAACTTAGGTACGACTTCAATTAAGCACATATTCTCCTAAAAATTGTCGGCTAAAAAAAAAGCCATATCAAAAGATCAAAGATAGAACCGAAGGTACTTGGGAACATATTAATTATAGCAAATTTGTTACCCAATTTCATCCATTCAACGACTTGAGAGGATTGAAATTAGATTATATAGACAAATGTCTATAGTATTTAACCAAATATGTCTGAATGAAGAAATGATTCCCAATGACACACACACACACACACACACACACACACACACACACACACAAAAACACACACACACACACACACACACACATATATATATATATATATATATATATATATATATATATATGAGTAAAATGGGCAATTAAATCCGACAGTATGTAAAAAAAAAAAAATAGAAAAACACGAATTTTTCTATAAGATGAGTTTATTCTTGAGATAATGTTGACACTATAACGTTTCGGTTTTTTCAAACTTCATCAGGACATGTGATGAAATACAAATGTTTACACACACACACATATATACATACATATATATATATATATATATATATATATGTGTGTGTGTGTGTGTGTGTGTGTGTATGTGTGTGTGTGAATGAAAAGAGAGAGAGAGAGAGAGAGAGAGAGAGAGAGAGAGAGAGAGAGAGAGAGAGAGAGAGGGGTTAGTAAATCGGTCTCGCACATAATTACTAATGTTTAAATTCAATCTAACTTATAGTAAATTAGGCGCCTACCCTAGTGTGACTATGAGCCATGCCAACCTTGTATGCCTATATCATTTACTAGTGTATTAAGTACGATCAAGATCGTGGCTTACCACGCACTTATTCATCTCACCTCTCGTCTAAACGCTGCGAGACATGGACGCTCTATATTGCTATAGGATACGACAAAGACTGATGGCATTTGCCCCGTACAACCAAAAGAAAAGAAAAGAAAAAGAAAGAAAAAAGAAAAAGAAAAAAAGAAAAAAAGAAAAAGAAAGAAAAAAGAAAAAAAAAACAGCCTCGTTCTGGATTTGTCAAATGTAGATGTTTTATTTTTTTTGTTTTTTTGTTTTTAGGATATACACATAAATGAAAGGGTTGACGTAATATCAGAGGCCCGTTCGCCACCTAAGTCATCCACCCGACCAGACTAAAAAAAAATAAAGAAAAAGAAAAAGAAAAAGAAAAAGAAAAAAAGTGGTTGGTGTTGACAAGAATGAAAGGAATTTAGCGGCGACACAAAGTGCTGTCACCCGGAAATGACCGAAATAAACCGAAAATTCCCGAAATAAACTTACAAATTACAGATGACCTCAACACTATTAATGCCAATAAACCGTGGGGAAAACGAAAACGTAATGAGTTTCCTCCTTCGCATTCACACGCATACATACATACATACACACACACATACATACATACATACATACACACGCACGCAAACACACTTATATGCATATATTCACACACACACATACATAGGTACGCACATATACATATGTACACATAAATACAGTTACATACGAATACACACGTACACATATGTAGGTTCACATATATATATATATACATACATATTTACATACAGTGTATGTAAATATGAGTAAAAAGAAACCTCCAAAAATTTATTTATTTATTTTACATTTTATTTTCGGTACTTATTTTCTCATAGAAAAGCCCCCGTAAAAATGTTTTTTTTCAATTCATAACTTCGGTCTTTTATCTCTTTATTCATACTGTAATTAGTACAGAAAATGACCAACTCGCAAAAATGTTACGCCTCCAAAACATTTTTGTAAATTAAGTGACCTGAAAAAAATCAAAAAGTTTTGAAATAAAATAAATAATGCATTATAAAGTTCATGCATTGATGAATCAACACTGAAAATTTCATTAAAATCCGATAATTCCCTGATTTTTGGTAAATAATTTTCTGTAAGGGGGGTTGAATTCATTTGGTCAAAAACGGATTTTACGTCAATTTTGGGTATACCAAGTGTAACACACATATACGTATGCACACATATGTAAATTCACACACATATACATTGCCACACATATACATACGCACGGATACACATGTATGTATATATTCACGTACACATACATAGGTACACACATATACATACATACACATACATACACAATGTGTGTATGTGTGTATATTATACACACATACACACACGCATACATAAACACATGCACACATACGTCCATACGTATATATTCAAACACAAGGAAGCGCGTGGTGTAATGGTTAAAGTCATGGGAAATGGACTCGTCGCCCCGAGTTCAATTCCTGGATGTGGTAATCGCATTTCACTTAGCGCTAATACCCTTGGGAAAGGTATGAATCCTACTCTCCCTCCAGCTATGGATAAATAGTAGGGCAGACTGGGCTCTTTAGCCTTGAGTTAGGCAACCGGTCTAGGAAAAGGAAAACTCTGAATTCAAACCTGTTGAACTCCGCTTAAGAAATTGACCTTGTGTCACATCCTGCTCGTGCGGAGGGTTGGTAAATATATATATATATTCAAACACATATGTATACATACACTCACTCACATAATACACATATGTAAATTCAGACACATGTTCATTCAGTCACACGCACATGTATGCATGCACATACACGCAGACACACGCACAAACAAGCACATATATGTGCACCCACAAGTGCCGATGCACATAACTATGGATAATTACACCCACACATACATATATGCACCATATATTATGTAAACCTTTATTTCTTATTCATATATCAAACGGTATGTATTTACCCAACCCCTCCATATTAGCAGGAAACGGGTGTTGTAATGGTTAAAGTCATGGGAAATGGACTCGTCGCCCCGAGTTCAAATTCTGAATGTGGTAATCGCATTTCACTAAGCGCTAATACCCTTGGGAAAGGTATGAATCCTACTCTCCCTCCAGCTATGGATAAATAGTAGGGCAGACTGGACTCTTCAACCGGTCTAGGAGAAGGAAAACTCTGAATTGAAACTCCGCTGTTGAACTCCGCTTAAGAAATTGACATTGTGTCGCATCCTGCTCGTGCGGAGGGGTTGGTAAATATATACATTGACATATAAGACACATTGAAGGATTTTAAACGCACTAATAACATGGGCAGTTTTGAGGCAAATCTTAACTCAGATTTTTCATAGAGACATCGTTGATAGATAAGATTTATTCTATGTATTAATGATTTTGACTATAAATTAAATACTCATTGATAAACTTATGCAATTCCTGAGGGTATTGTGACGTGGTTTTAGTTACTGACAGACAATGAATCTCCATTATAATAAGATATCAAATATGTATTTCCCGTGTTTTTTGTTCTTTCTTTCTTTATTTTACATAATAAACAAAACCTAACATCAACAGTTGATATTTGTAGTGTCCCGAAGAAGATTGTAGAAACAATCTGTCCTACTATTTACCCATAGCTGGAGGGAGAATAGTTGGATACATACATTTCTCAAGGGTATTAGCGCTATGTGAAATGCAAACAGCCTCGTCCCGGATTTGAACTCGGTTGGACGAGTCCATTTCCTTCGACTCTAACCATTACACCACCCACCTCCGCTCATGTATAGTCCTCGGGGCGGCTTAATGTCGGTATCAGCCAATCAGTGAGGGAGTATATCCCCTTTTCACTAGCGCTAGACCAAGGAGATCGTTTTTGCGCCTGAGGTGGATCGCTACACCTACCATCAGCTTCTTACTTTACCGCACAGATCCCTGTGCTACTAATACGCTGAGTTGGCGAGGGTCGGCATCGAACTAGGAACCTTGTGGTTTCTAGCCGAACGCACTACCGACTAAGCTAACCCGGACACACATATATATATATTTACCAACCCCTCCGCACGAGCAGGATGTGACACAAGGTAAATTTCTTGAGCGAAGTTCAACAGGTTTGAATTCAGAGTTTTCCTTCTCCTAGACCGGTTGCCTAACCAAGGTTAAAGAGCCCAGTCTGCCCTACTATTTACCCATAGCTGGAAGGAGAGTAGGATTAATATATTTCCCAAAGGTATTAACGCTAAGTGAAATGTAATTACCACGTCCAGGAATTGAACCCGGGGCGACGAGTCCATTTCCCATGACTTTAACCATTACACCACGTGCTTCCAACACACATATAAGTACACGTATATATACATGAACATACACACACAGGACGTTATTCTATCTTCACAGGAATATAAAAACGTATAGGTAAAAACAAAAACAAAGGAAAATGTGTATCCATTTAGATTTTTCTTGTTTCTCTCTTCTTCTTCGACAAATATTTGTAACCAAATGCGTAGAACATCCTGAAGCACCCCACCCCCGAAAAAATACTCTTAAGGTCCTTTAAAAAAACAAGATGTGTAATTTAGGGAGTTGCCCCTAGATGTTGTTGTACTTGCCCTGGTGGGTCATAAAAAAGGAAGGAAAAAAAAGTAGGTATTTGAGTTTCTGACACCAGAAAAAAAAAAAAAAAAGAAAAAAGAAAGAAAAAAAAAAAAAAAGAAAAAGAGAGAAAGAAAACAAAGTCCGATCCGCAGTGCCAGTTGAGGTCACATTCTTTTGCTAAGGAGTTTTTAAAAGACGAGCTAAATCTTCGAAATATGATCATGGCGTTAAAATCAACAAAGAAAACATAGAATAAATCTAAAGGCTGTGAATCCGAACATTATTAGAGGATAATCGTTTCAACAACTAGTGTAGACCATTAAATAGTAGTAGTAGTAGTAGTAGTAGTAGTAAGAGTAGGAGGAGGTTGAGGAGGAATAGGAGGAGATTGGCTGGTTGGTTGGTTGATTTTACGGCTTATCAACCCTTGGGTTATTTTATGCCGAAGACCTTTTTTTCAAACTCAATTTTTAAATTTCCACTAGTAGTCTAGACCATTAAGTATTATTATTATTATTATTATTATTATTATTATTATAGTAGTAGTAGTAGTAGTAGTAGTAGTAGTAGATTGGTTGGTTGGTTTTTATGACATGTCAAATTGGGTTATTTTATGCCGAAGAACTTTTGTTTTATTCATTATTGTTGCGTATTCAATTTTTTTTAAAACTCAATTTTTTCATTTCCACAAGTAGTGTAGTCCATTAAGTAGTAGTAGTAGGAGGAGGAGGAGGAGGAGGAGGACGAGGAGGACGACGACGACGACGACGAAGACGAGGACAAGGAGGAGGAGGTTGCTTGGTTGGTTTTTACGGCATGTCAAATTGGGTTATTTTATGCCGAAGAACTTTTGTTTTATTCATTATTGTTACGTATTCAATTTAAAAAAACTCAATTGTAGTCCATTAAGTAGTAGTAGTAGTAGGAGGAGGAGGAGGAGGAGGAAGATGAGGACGATGACAAGGAGGAGGAGGTTGGTTGGTTGGCTGGTTTTTACGGCATGTCAATCCTTGGGTTATTTTATGCCGAAGACGTTTTTGTTTTATTCATTATTGTTACGTATTAAATGTTTTAAAAAAATTTTTTTTAAAGTAGGCAAAGAGTTTGATTGTTTGTTTGTTTTGTTTTACGGCATATCAACCTCGGTGGGTCATTTAATCTCGACAAAGTTTTGAAATAAATTTATTCTTAATGGATACTCATCATTTTTTTTTTATAAACACATTATTCTATTTAAACCATAGAACAGGCACTACCACTCCGGGTCAGAGTGGACCTGGAGTAATGGTGATGAAGGGGTGCTCCACATTGAAAACAGAGGTGGGAAGAACAATAACTATATGGAAACTTCAAGCGACAAATTGTGTATGAGAAGACCTAAACATGATTAAGAAAAAGAAATCTTGAGAGAAACTGAATCGCTCATAATTGCAATACAAGACTATGCCATATAAACAAACTTTATAGATAAGACGCAACAGAAAAGCAAGTGTATGATGTGTGGAGACAGAGCTGAATCGATCAACCATCTAATAAGCGAACTCAGCAAACTAGCAGATAGAGTCATTCAAGAAAACACTTGGAATCTTTGTGTAGTTCCCATCTAGATTTTTCTCCAAGTGTTTTCTTTAAAGTAATCCCATAATTAACATTTTTTCTTGAAGAAATAGCTTAATAATTCATACTTTAAGGATTTGACTTTGAAACATAATTCTAATACGCTTTCTTTTTTTCTCCTTTTTTTTCATTGATATAATCTCTACTTAGAATTTTAGTATTTTAAAAAAATCTACCATGTGGGTTCTACCAGTTTCTTATCCAGATTTGGGATTTTTCCATTGACAAGAACTGGCATCACTGTCACTTTCCAGATCTCTGCCAATAAAGATGAGGACGACAGTCCGAAAAATCAAAATAATAAATATCTGGCATCATCTAAAAAATTCAGACAAATAATATCAAATCGGCACGGACCCAATATAATAAAACAATTGAGATAGTTTACAATAAAGATGAGGACAAGAGTCCGAAAAATTAAAACAATACATATCAACCCTCATTTCAAAATTCAGACAAATAATATCAAATTAGTATGGACCCGATTATTGCAATATAATACAACAATGGATTTGGTTGTTTGGATTTTACAGCATGTCAATTGTTATTGGGTTATCTTATGCCGATCGCGTTTTGTTTTATTCATAATTAATGAGTATTCGTATTATCTGCGTTATTCTGACTATTATCCTCATCTTTATTGTTATCTTCGGCCTTCTTCAGGTATTTCTTGTCGGACTCGGGAACCTTCTCGGACCCGGGAACCTTCTTTTTGAACTCTGGAACCTTCTTGTCGTAATCGGGAGCCATCACGGATATATTAATGGATAAAAGATATAACATCCTAGTTATTTTATTTAAAAACTTTTACATTTTTTCAGGTCAGTTAACTTTGAACCACGTATCATTGAGGCGAATAAAGATGAGGACAATAGTCCGAATAACGCAGATAATACTAATCATCAAGCCTCATCTCAAACATTCAGAGAAATAAGGAGTATTCATTTTTTTTAAAAATTCAATCGTTTTTTAAACTCCGACCGATCGTCTAGCCAAAGTAAGTGTCAAAGTGGAGTGTAACATATCTTAGACTGATCAAGAATCCCAAGAATCCGTCCCTAAGCACCATGAGTTGCCACCCACGACTAACAGGTGGCCCCATTAAGGGTATTTTATCCCTCTGTAGTCGGTGTATTCTACAGGCTCAGCCGACAGGGTGGAAAGTCAGTCAGAACAAAAGTAATCCCATGATGAACATTTTTCTTGAAGAAATTGCTTAATGATTTATACTGTAGTTTTTTTTTTTTTGTTTTTGTTTTTTACTTTGAAACATAATCCTAATGTGTTTTCGTTTTTTAGTCATATAATCTCTACTTAGAACTTTTAGTGCTTTTTTAAATTCTGTCATGTGGGTTCTTCCAGTTTCTTTTTCAAGCTTTTTGGGGTTTTTTCCCCCAAGACCATCAAAAAGGAAAGGCATCACTGCTACTTTCGTGTTCCAGTTTGTTTTTCAGTTCCCTGTTAATAAACATGAAGACAACAGCCCGAAAAATCAAAATAATCCATATCAAGCCTCATCTAAAAAATTCAGACAAATATCATCAAATTGGCATGGATCCGATGTAATACAACAATGGAGATAGTTTACAATAAAGATGTGGACAACAGTCCGAAAAATCAAAATGGCTAACTTCTGAATTAGGTCGGAAAATCAAAACGGAAAGTTTTTTGCTGGTCCCAATGACAGTTTAACTACGGTCTATGAATTAACATTTTGCGAATTGAGTTACGGTTTTAGGGGATTAAGGTTGTTTTTAATTACGTATTGCTTTAAAAAAAATAAACAACAAAAAAAACCAAATTACTATACATTTAATGTTGAAAAATATTTTTTAAACTATGTTTAATTGAAATTATACATTGCAATACTAACGCAAACAACTGTCTCAATAATAGATACAATAATTAATTTCAATAGTTAATTAAACGACTCGGGTCGTCGATTCTATTTCTTACGACAATAACTGTTATGCAAATCCCGCCTCCTTATATGTATATACACAAAACCTGATTAAGATACAGAGTGCTTCTGAAAAACATGAAAATTCGTAATCTAGCCAAACCTGACCAAACTTCGTTCAAATGATCTCAAATTTGAACAGTTTTGGGTCAGTAAAATGTTTATTCCTGTGTGTGGGGTTAAGTGAGGGAGAGGCTTTTTGTGATTGGATATATCAATCATGTAATGAGCCCAGATTTTTTTCCGCAAAATACCAAAACGACGAGACATCGACCTGAAGTTCTTTCCAAGAAATCACTAAGATACCAGATATCTTCTCCATCACACCGATAAGTCTCTCAAACTTAACTCTACACAGGAAGGACTTTATATTGTTAGGTATTGTTTTATTTGCTCTTTGATAAATTGTTAGAATTAACCTAAGTTTGAATTCATTTACTTGTGGCTGTTAGTCTTAGAATTAAATGCTATACTAACAACAACATATGTAGAAAAACTCAAAATTCGAGGTTTAATATTTTTGTTGATTTTGTTCAGGTATAGAAATGCCGTTCACCGGAAAAACATTAAACATAGGATTTCTAATTGTTTCTACACATTTGGCATCACCCCTTCCAGCTGGGAAAATTAATTCAGGACCGACCTCGGTGGAGGCAGGCTCTCCGTAGCGGACTGTTCATGTATGAAGTCACCCTGGCACAACACCATGAAGCCAAGAGGTCCAGAAGAAAGTGGTGGCAACAAAGCACCGGCACATCAACATCTTCATGGACAGCCTTCACTTGCGACATCTGTGGTCGAGAATATTTTTAGAATATTGGACTTCACGATCACAGGAAGTGCTGTATCTTCAGGGACACAAGAACTATGTAGTCTTCCGAGACTGCAATTCCGATTGAGAAATGCCATTCCCTGGAAAAGAAAGGCTGTATTAACATTAAACATAGGATTTCTAATTGTTTCTACACATGCTGTTATAATTTGAGATCATTTGTATGAAAATTGGCGTAGTTATTAGATTACGAAGTTATATAATTTTTTTCTTAAACATCCTATACATTTCAAATGATATTAGGCCAATGAACAATACAGGGAGGTTTAAAAAATGATACCATCTTAGATGTACAGGGTGTTTCTAAAAGATTTATATAACTTGGTAATCTAATAACTTGACCAATTCTCAATCAAATAATCTCAAATTATAACAGCATGTGTAGAAACAATTAAAGTTATGTTTAATGTTTTTTCTTCTTTTCAGTTATAGAATTGTAATTCACTGGAAAAGAAAAGGCGTTTCAACATTAAACATAGAATTTTGATTTGTTTCTACACACGTTGTTATAATTTGAGATCATTTAAATGAGAATTGGTGAAGCTATTAGATTACAAAATGATATCAATTTTTCAGAATCACTCTGTACATCTCAAATGATATCAGACCCACAAGCAATACAGGAAGTTTTAAAAATTGATATAATTTCAGATGTACTGGGTGTTTCAAATTCGTATCTAATAACTTGACCAATTCTCATTGAAATGATAGCAAGTTTTAACGTGTGTAAAAACAATTCAAAATTCTATGTTAAATATTTAATGTTTTATGTTTTCTTTTTTTCTTTTCTATATTTCAATGTTTTTAATTTTTTTTACTTTTTATTATTTTATAATCTTACGTTTTTTTTTTAATTACTTTTATTTTATCATTTTTCATTATTTTATTTTTATTATATTTTTTATTTTTCTATTTTTATTTTTCTATTTTTTTTTCATTTTTTTAATGTTTCCCTTTGTTTTTTTTTTTGTTTTTTTTTTGTTTTCTTTTTTTTTTTGGGGGGGGGGGCAGATATAAAATGCCATTCACTGGAAAAGAAAATGCACTTAAACAGAAAATATAGAATTTTGAATTGTTTCTGCATATGCTGTCAGAATTTAAGATCATTTAGAGAAGAATTGGTTAATCAAATTATGAAATGATATCGTTTTTTCTGAAACACCCTGTATATCTGGGATGATATCATTTTTTAAGCACTCTATATTGTTCATTGGTCTGATATTTCAGATGTATAGCGTGTTTCAGAAAAAGCTTATATCATTTCATAATCTAATTACTTGACCAATTCTTATTCAAATAATCTTAAATTCTAACAACATATATATAAACAATTCAAAATTCTATGTTTAATATCAAAACGCCTTTTATTCTCCAGTGAATGGCATTTCTATACCAGAAAAGAAAAAAAAAAGCCTAAAATATTAAACAGAATTTTTAAATGCAATTCAGTGGATAAGAAAAGATGTTTTAACATTAAAAAATATAATTTTCCGTTGTTTCTACACATGCTGTTAAAATTTGAGATCATTTGAAGGAAAATTGGTCAAGTTATTTAATTACGAAGTTATATAATTTTTTCTGAGACACCTTGTACATCTGAAATGATATCAAAACTTTTTAAGCACCCTGTATTGTTCGTTGGTCTGGTGGGGTTTTATGCTATTTTCATAGAGTAACACTGGTTTTATTGTTACAGTCATTCCAAAAAAAGAAAAGCATTGCTGTGTGATAGTTAATTGTCTCACTTTCTTTACGTGTAGCCCTAGACTTACACAATACAAACGACAGACCGAAGTGATGAAAAGGTCAAGCGACATTTATGAGTGTCACACGCAAGAAATATACCCTCACACATCTTTTTTTCTTCTTCTCTTTTACTATTTTATTTTACTGGTTCATTTTTTTGTTTGTTTTTTGTTTAGCGTGAGAGGATATTATTAAGGACTGAGATATTTCTAAGCAATCTTATGGGCGACTGAGTGCACGCTCTCGTCTGCAATTCTCGCCTCGTTCTGACGAGCTTCCCACACGCATGCACACGATAACGTTTTTCTTTTTCTTTTTGGGTAAGTAAAAAGTAAAGTCGTCGGGGTGGCCTAAAGTCGGTATCAGCCAATCAGCGAGAGAGTCTATCACTTTTCACTAGCGCTAGACCAAGGAGATTGTTTTTGCGCCTGAGGTGGGGGTGCCACTCCTATCATCAGCTTCTTACTTTACTACACAGATCCATGTGCTACTCATCTGCTGAGTTGGCGAGGGCCGGTATCGAACTAGGAACCTTGTGGTTTCTAGCCGAACGCTCTACCAACTGAGCTAAAAGAAATAGTGGAAATAAACGGTATACTCATGAAAGACATATGCCATAGTGTCACATCCTGAACATGGCTATAGGTTGGTTGGTAGGTTGTTGGGTTTTACGGCATGTCAACCCATTCGGGGTTATTTTATACTGAAGATGTTTTTGTTTTATTCATTCTTGACGGGTACTCTTTTTTAATTCAACTTACATTTTAAACTCATTCTTTTTCCTATTTAAGCCATAAATGAGACCCTAAAAAGTACAACCACTCCGGGTCAGAGTGGACCTGGCAGTAATAGCGATGAAGGGATACTTCATACTCCCCAGAGCCCAGAACTGGAACTTTACCATTAAATGCAGTTTAACGTCATACCTAGAACACCAATACCTCGGCCACCGCCTTCAAGCACATATATGATAAAAAAGGTTGGGGTTGCCATAAGGGCAAGAGGGTTGGGACAATAATATAGATGCTAGGGCTTGACATGATCAGCCGATTGAACGCAGGGAGCCTCTCCGACCGCTCATTTAGCCTAACGGTCCAAGGGGAGTATTGCATGTCATGAACTGCTCAGCCACCAGGGTTCCATCCTTAAGCATCACTGGTCACTACCCACAGCCAACAGCTGGGGGATTTTACCCCACTGCAGAGGTGCAGTCGGTGTGTTCTTCTGATGCAGCCGACATGGCGGCTAAGTGTTTGGGATTGCTTGATAAGCCGCGCAGTTTGTGTTATACATATCTACCAACCCCTCCACACGAGCAAGATGCGACACATGGTCAATTTTTTATGCGGAGTTTAACAGGTTTGAAATCAGAGTTTTCTTTCTCCTAGACTGGTTGCCTAACCAAGACTAAAGAGCCAAGTCTGCCCTGCTATTTAACCATAGCCGCACGGAGAGCTGGTGGATACATACCTTTCCCAAGGATATTAGCGCTATGTGAAATGCACACAGCCTCGTCTAGGATTTGAACTCGGGTCGACGAGTCCATTTTCTACGACTCTAGCCATTACTCCAAGCGCTTTCACACAGAGTCTGTGTTATACCTACTGTGAGTGAGTAGACTTATGTCCGTTACCAGGACAACGCGTTGATATATTTAAAACAAAAGTAGACGTTCGATTGCTTGATAATATTAGAAACAGTGCGAACAGAAGGGTTTTATAAAGGTAATATCTCGTCAGATCCGTGCGTGGGAAACTGCAAAAATAAGTGTGGGAATAGTTGTTAATAAAGACCAACTCTATCAAAGAGTAGAGTACAAAACCAACAGAATGGAAGTAATTCACGTAGAGATCAATAAGTGATTAATAAGTTAATTCAGTTGCTATTTCGATGTCTATTTGCACCATCATTAGAATGTATTTAACATGATTATCAAATATGCACGTGTCTACGTCAAGGATTTTTTTATACTCGAAATTATTAATTCTTAAAGCTAAAAGTTGTTTCCAGTGTTTGAATTTCAACCTTACAAAACTGTATATATATATATATATATATATATATATATATATATATATATATATATATATATTAAGCCTTGATCATTAACAAATATATATATATTTGAAATACGCCAGACTTAGCGCAGGGTGGCGTCATCAGTTATGTTATAGGCTGACCTCATAGGGGGGTTTCAGGTCTTCCAACATAATACCCCCCTCAGCCAGCCAGACCCCATTGGAGACGATCAAACTCCAACACGCCACCCTTGTGCAACGCCAACAGAAAAGTGGTGAATATATATATATATATATATATATATATATATATATATATATATATATATGGTAATGAAGAAGGCTTACAAATCTGCCATCTTGCGGTTATAGATCTATTTCTGCCCACAGGTATCTGCGTATACCTATTAGATTCATCAGACCACTAACTTTATTGAAAATGGTGCACATATAATTCATGAGGCTTTATATATTTTCTGGTGACTCCTGTAAAGATATCGTTTCATATATATATATAAGTCTCATATATGTATCTATGTATATTAAAGAAATTAATGATTTCGAGTATATAAATCAAGGGTTGACTTTAGTCACAGTAATCATGTTAGATATAATGATGGTGTAAATAGACGTCGAAATAGCAATTGGATTTAGCAATTGAATTAACTTGTAGAAAATAGAAAAATACAAAGTATTCCAAAAAGAAGAATTTATTCTTTTGTAATACTTTGTGTTTTTTATTTTCTACACATTGTCGCATTTATTTCTACATTTTACACACACACACACACACACACACATATATATATATATATATATATGCGAATATATATATATATATATATATATATATATATATATATATATATATGCGAATGCATGATGACAGAATACCAAAGATTCTGTTATATAGTCAGCTTGATGGTGGTAAAAGAAACGTGGGTCGACCATTGCTCAGGTTTAAGGACAAGCTGAAAAGTAACCTCTCAGCTGCAAATATAGATTACGCTACTTTTGAGAGCACAGCACTCAATCGTAGAATGTGGAGGACTTTGTGTTGCAATGGTATTAAGTATTTTGCAGCATCGGAGGTCACCAAGCTGCGTCAAGCTAGAGAAAGGACTAGAGTATTGGCTAGTGTCCCAACAATACATTCAAATAATGCACACACTTGTTCCATCTGTGGACTTCTTTGCAAGTCATTGGCAGGGCTGAAATGTCACCTGCGATTAACTCACAAGATTAGACGAAAAAGGTTGTCTGAACCTCATACGTCGAAATCAACGGGAGAGTCCATCATATATATACGGAAGAATCTCACTAACACTAAAATCCTCTATAAAAATGACAATAAAAAACGACTAAGAATCCTCGAAGTAATTTGTATAAAAAAAACTGACATAAATAAAATAGCATTTAACACCGGCACATATACACTAAAACCTCTTTTATAACTAACACACCGACCCTCAGCATTCCTCCTACAATAAACGCCCTGAATAACCACAAACCACAAAAAAACTGCTATAAACCCTTCCAAACGAATAAAACTCGCACAAACAACTACCAATAATCCCCTGGGGATGACCAGTGATATACTTAAAAGTGCTAGGGTAAAAAAACGGAACACTTTTTCTTGCATCTGGATCCTGATATACGGAAAATAACTAGAAAACTTGAACGTTTACACTTGAAAATCATAAAGAAGACATTCCGTGGCCTATTAAAAAAATGTTTATATATATTACAAAACTACTTATTAGTTCTCACGAATAAATAATTTTCTAAACAATTTTGAAAATCAATTTCTAATAAAATCCGTTGACTTAAAAAAATATTATTTGCATCAAGTCCAAATTAGCTACCATACTTTCTAAACTGGAATTCTGCGACTGACAATTATTATATAAATATCCTTAGGAAGCGCGTGGTGTAATGGTTAAAGTCATGGGAAATGACTCGTCGCCACGAGTTCAAATCCTGGACGTGCTAATTGCATTTCACTTAGCGCTAATACCATTGGGAAAGGTATGAATCCTACTCTCCCTCTAGCTATGAGCAAATAGTAGGGCAACTGGGCTCTTTAACCTTAGTTAGGCAACCGGTCTAGGAGAAGGAAAACTCTGAATTCGAACCTGTTAAACTCCGCTTAAGAAATTGACCTTGTGTCACACCCAGCTCGTGTGGAGGGGTTGGTAAATATATATATAAATATCCTAAGTCCAGTATCATTTATACTATTATTCCGAACAAATCGGGTAAGTCAGCTGTATATTGAATATTAGCCCATTTGAACTCTTAGTTTCACTATTCTTTCATGCTTAAAAAACCCAGTACATTTATTTTTTATAACCTTGTCATTAAATTTGTGAAGCATACGCGAAACCCTTAGAATTATATATATATATATATATATATATATATATATATATATATATATATTTGGGAGAATATGTGCTTAATTTAAGTCGTACCTAATTTTGAAAATTAATTGATTAATAATTAATTAATTAGGCGGGAAATTATTAATCAATTAATTTTCAAAATTAGGTACGACTTAAATTAAGCACATATTCTCCCAAAAATTGTCGGCAAAAAGCCATATCCAAACACACTGTGTTTACATACTTATCATATATATATATATATATATATATATATATATATTTCATTCAACAAATGGATAAGTTTGTCTTCTTAGTTTTTGTTAATTTAACTTTTTATTTGTATAGAAGGGTGATTAAAAATGTTATCACCTTTATGGGAGCACCTTTATGATATAATTCAAAACAGTCTCCACATGTTCACCATCCCTGTGAGCACATTCGTGGAATCTCCTACAGGTGATTAAAAATAACGTTAATATTTCTATGGGAGTATCTTTATTAGAAAAACAGAACTGATATTTTGGAGACCGCCTGAGGAAGATTCCAATAATATGTTGACAGGGATGGTGAACAGGTGGAGACTTTAAAATAATATCATAAAGGAACGCCCATAGAAATGTTAACATTTTCTTTAAACACCCTGTACTTTGACCTGTCTGAGGTTCTGAGATTAATTATTATCAGTTTTCCACATATATTTCTAACTATTTGTTGTGGACTAGCCTATCGTACCTTTTCTGGGAGAAAATGAACTGCTCCATGACAACTTGTTTACTGCTGTTTAGAGCAGCCGCGAAAACATACGGAGACATTTACAAGAACCGTCTGTGTAATACCAATTCTTAGCATTGATAAAAAAAAATAATAATCAAAACATATTACAGCATATAATTGATTATATTCTATTTTCTTATGGTTTTGTACAATACACTAAGATTTTTCTTATTATAATACGTAACAAAAAAAAGTAGGGCGTTATTTTTTGGGTATGGGGTCTGGAACAGTTAATGGCATTACAGGTTATTTCAATGGGGAAAATTGATTTGATATTCGGGGAAATTGAGCTGCGAGCGTAACGAATTAAACTCGTAAGTCAAGGTACCACTGTAGATGAGAGTATGCCATTTTCTATCGTTGTGGACTAGCCTATCGTACCTTTTCTGAGAGTAAATGAACTGTTCCATGACTATTTGTTTACTGCTGTTTAAAGCAGTCGCGAAAACTTACGGAGACCTTTATTGGTTTCTGAGGTTAATTAATAGTGTGATTCTAGAGGGCCCTCCCCAGTCAGCACCTCCCCTCTCGTCAAAAAGGGACAGGGCTGGTGCCTGAGGTGCCTTAAAAGGGGAATTCTAACGGGATCCATGCTTTTTTTTACTAGCTATCGCATAAGCTTCGGTGTGTACGTGGCTTACCACGTTCAAAAAAGACATTGCGTCGCAACCTGACCAGGTGGTGGCGGTGGGGGGTGTTAAGGTAAATACGAAACTTACGGAGACCTTTACGAAAATCTATGTGATACCAATTCTTAGCACTTTACTGCAAACTACTTATTTGTATGCACTAGTATACCAAAACATTCTAGTATTCAACACTATTTATAAGACAATCTTTCACTCCGTCCTTTCGACTGGGGCTCTAGAATACCGACTGTACCTCTGCAGACGGGTAAGAAACCCCCCTGCATGGAACCACCTGTTGCTGGGTGGTGACCTTTGATACTTAAAGATGGAACCCTGGTGACTGCGCAGTCCATAACACACAACTATACTTTGGCCCTTACTTAGGTTAGACTGGCAGTCACGTCAAATCCTAGCAACCCTATTGCCCTTATGGGAAGCTTTAATCCTTTTTATCATGGTCGTGGCTGACGGTCTTATTGTTCTAGGCATGGCGTTAAACTCAATCTAATGATGAAATTCCAATTCTGGAGCTCTGCGAAGTGTGGAGTATGTTGTGATTGAATTAATTAATTACACAACATTAAAAGGTTTATTAATGTTTATTACTTTTATTATTGTACCGGAATATAAATAATTGAGTCAACGCGCAGTTCTCCAACAGTAGGACTAGCTACTTGATTATTAGTAACTCGACTACAAATACTACTACTTAACTCGACTACGAATAACCTCGCGTATATGTGTTCCGTTGGACGAGTCCAACTATCTTGTAGAGGAAAATATCTTCCCTTACAACAGAATACCCCTTCATTACCATTACTCCCAGGTCTATTCTGACCCGGAGTGGTAGTACTTGTTAGGATCCCATATATGGGTTAAACAGGGGCACCTCATTTGGTGCAATGGTTAGCAAGCTAGATTAGCAGACCATTGTTAGTGAGTTCGATTCTCACTGGGCGCCCCACACTTCTGGCCTTGTGCCATATCTGAGCTAAGCTTAGTAAATAACTATATGGGTTAAACAGAAAAAAATGTTTAAAATTGTGTTTAAAATGAAGAACCATCAAGAATGAATAAAGCAAAACGTCTTTGGCATAAAAAAATCCAACAAGGGTTGACATGCCGTAAAATCCTGCCAACCAACAAGTATACCGAAACATTCTAAGTTCCAGTATACTAGACTATTTTAAGACACCCTATACCCCTTTTTTCAAAGAAAATTTTTTATTTTTTTTTTTTTTTAGTGTTAGGGAAACGGAGTCTGAGAGGACAGCAAAAACAAAAAAAAGTTTCATTTTTCTTGCTGTACATGAATTACATGAAAATCGTGAAGCAATTTAGCTGTAGTCATAAGAATGTTTGTAAAAATAATTACTTTGGCACAAGACGCCACAGGAAACGCCGTACGTAAACGCCGAACACACCCATCACTGACGTACGAGGGTAGCTTTAAAAGGTTACTTCCCTTTTCAAACCCTTCTTCTTTTGCAATGAAGAAAAAAGTAGCTGAAGCGAATAACCGAACATCTTAAAGTGGTCACGAATATAACAAAGCTGAACCCGAAAAGCCCTACCATGGAGTCGCCACTGATTATATATATATTATATATATAATATATATATATATAATATATCCTAATGAGTCAGATATACCAACTAATAGTTTCGCTTACAAGCTCATCAGGGCATATTTTTTTTCTTGTCTCCATGTGATATAGTGTTAATAGGTTTTCGTTTTATTTCACTTGTAAATAGCATTTTTTGGAGTAGACATCGATCTTTAATATTGACCTGATGATGGTTATATATCCCATATTTATAAAAACCAAAATGAAAAATTCGAAAAGCCACATTTTCTCTTAAAAAAAATAAATAAACGTAGCTCTAGCTCCGAGCCTAAATAATAAATAATAATAATAATAATAATAATAATAATAATCATTATTATTAAATAATAAACAACTATGTAGAAGCGCTTTATGTAATGGTTATCGTCGGAAGACATAGACTCGTCAACCCGAATTCAAATCCTGGACATGGCTGTTTACATTTCATATAGCACTAATACCATTTGGAAAGGTATTCATCCAACTATTCTCCCTCCAACTATGGGTAAATAGTGTATCGATTGGACTCTTTAACTGTAGTTAGACAACCAGTCAAGGAGAAAGAAAACTCTGAATTCAGACCTGTTTAACACCGCTCAAGAAATTGACCTTGTATCACACCATACTCGTGCGGAAGGTTATATATATATATATATATATATATATATATATATATATATATATATGTGTGTGTGTGTGTGTGTGTGTGTGTGTGTGTGGAATAGATATTAGCGACGACTTCCCACCTAGCCTCACAGCTGGAGTTAACTTTCCTTGGTTTGTTTCACCCATGCGCATTCAAGCTAGGGACTCGCCCTTTTTGGGGGTAAACACTTGATTCTTGATCTTTTCCAGTTGGTCAACCTATTTAAAATGGAAGGCGTGGTGTAATGGTTAAAGTCATGGAAATGGACTCGTCGCCCCGAGTTCAAATCCTGAATGTGGAAATTGCATTTCACTTAGCGCTAATACCCTTGGGAAAGGTATGAATCCTACTCTCCCTCTAGCTATGGATAAATAGTAGGGCAGACTGGGCTCTTTAACCTTGGTTAGCAACCGGTCTCGGAGAAGGAAAACCCTGAATTCAAACCTGTTGAACTCCGCTTAAGAAATTGACCTTGTGTCACATCCTGCTCGTGCGGAGGGGTTGGTAAATATATATTTAAAATGTTAATGCAACGTTAGCCTTTAAATATAATCTGAAAACGTTATTACTGGTCCTTGTGGTGTCCAACAGGGCGAGGTTGGTTGATTGGTTGGTTGGATTTTACGTCAACCCTTCCGTTCTTCTAGGCCGAAGACGTTTTTGTTTTATTGATTCTAGTTGGGTATTCGGACCATATGGCCTTTAGTCACCCCTTTCGCGATCTCGATTCACAAGCACCGTCGTCTGGGTTTGACCTTATGAATCGGGCCTTGGGGTTAGGGTTAGATGTAGTTTAATACTGGTTGGTTGGATTTAAATCTAAAGACACCTCGGATTCGGAATATGACCTTTAGGCGATCCATAAGTACCGTCAACATCCGGTTAATTGTTAACAGGGATTATGAATCTGCCTAAAGGTCTGCGATTAGCCAATAAAAATTAAGCGTAGCAAAAGGTTGGCTGGTTGGTTTGATTTTACATGTCAACCCTTAGGTTATTTTAAGCCGAATGTTTTTGTTATATCAGCACTTTATTGTTTTATTCATCACTTTGGATACCTTACTTTTGGGATTACCCTCGAATTTACTTGTGGACTCTTTGTCTACCAAAATTCCCCCACGGCCGTACCAAAATATTTCTTTGTATTTTTTACATGTATGTTCCTTATTGCAAAAGGATCAAGTACCAATCTCAGGGTTGGTTCACAGACAAAACAAAAATATGGCAGGGGGTTCACGTAGTGATTTTTTTAGTATAAACAAGTGAACACGTGTTAGAGCCATTAAGCGTCTCTAAGAAGGCAAATATCTCAAGAAAAGAATGTACATAATTACCAACACCTCTGCACGAGCAGGAGGTGACACAAGGTCAATTTCTTAAGCGGAGTTTAATAGCAAAAAAAGAAAAGAAGGATTGGCCGAGTGACAGCTCGTAACTCGCTATTCAGTAGTAATGGATCTGTGAGACTACCTTGCTAACCCTTACACCACGATGAGACACCCTTGCCTGTCGAATGTATCCAAAAGCCATGATTTCTTAGCTCAATGGATAGAGCATCCACCTAGGATTCGCTAGGTTCCGGGTTCCATACCTGTACCTGCCAAATAAACGCATGAGCAGCACAGTTTGGGTAATCTGATCTGTGTAGTAAAGCATACGGTAGGTGTGGCGCTCCGTCTCGGCAATGAAAATAATCTCCTTAGTTTAGCACTAGCGAAAAGGGGATATACTGCCTCACTGTTCGACTGATACCGACTGTAGGCCACTCGGCAGATTTTACTCACCCAAACTCATGGACGAATCTTTAAATAGTGCCAGACAATATTAAAGTGATTTCCTTACAATATTTCAAATCTTAGCTGTCCGACTGCTGCTGAATCGATCGGAGTTCTATCGCGGCTGTAGGTAGCTCACAAAATGTCAGCCACATTGACGAGACTTGATAAGTCGAAACAGGTGTCTGTGGATGACTATATATGCTCCCCATCCCCTGGGTTGAGCTCTTTGGGTGGATTTCGCTGATGACCGCCAACTAAAGCGTAAACACAACGCTCTCCTATATAAGGGATGGAACACTCTATGACAGCCTTTACATACACACATATGTGTGTATTAAAACAGTTAAAATCCCCTTCGCATTCTCTGGGTGACGATGGTTAAGCTGTCGACTGCTGCTGAATCGATCGGAGTTCTATCCCGGCTGTAGGTAGCTCAGATAATGTCTAGCCACACTGATGAGACTTGATAAGCCGAAACACGTGTCTAATATATATATATATATATATATATATATATATATATGCATTTCACATGTCGCTAATACCCTTGGGATAGGTATGAATCCATATATTCTCCCTCCAGCTATGGGTAAAATAGTAGGGCAGACTGACCTTGGGTAGGTAACCAGTCTAGGAGAGGGATAACTCTGAATTCAAAATTCCTGAGGTCAGTCGTTGATTGGGTTTGTGGCATTCCTTGATGCACCAATTCTTTCCTATCGACTATACCAAAAAGTGCGGAATGGTCCAACATAAGCCTTCACCACGATAAACAAATCACTGTGTTGGCAGTTCACCAAATGAGCACTCATGCGTCGAAAATCGACGAGAGTCCATATATATATATATATATATATATATATATATACATATATATATATATTCGACGACTTGTAAAGATTGAAACCAGAATATGTAGACAAAAGATGTCTATACAATTCAACCATATATGCCTAAACGAAGAAATTTTGCCCACTTACACACGCGCGCATACACACACACACACACACACACACACATTCTCTCTCTCTCTCTCTCTCTCTCTCTCTCTCTCTCTCTCTCACATACACACACACACACAGAGAAAGGGGTAATGAAAAGCAGGTCGACTCTCTCAAGACAACCCCCCCCTCCGATTATCGAGAGAATAGTGCCGTAAGAATGAACGCCATATTGAATGGAAGACAGCAGACGATATCAATTTGAGTTTTCTGGTAACTTGCATGGTTGACGGTAACTAGAGCATGTAAATGTGGGGCGCATACTTGGCCTCTTTCTTACGAACACTTAATGACTGCAAAAAAAATGTTGGAGGGAGGCGGAAGGGATAGGTTCAATCTACCACTGACATTCTTTAAAAAAAAAGCTTTACCACACCCTGGATAGACAATTCCTTAGGATAACCTCGTGTACATAGTCTCCAACATGTATTGTTGTATTAGGGTAGGTCAATTTTTCACTTTTTAAAAATATCAAATTGTCCCTCTATGCGAAAGTTGTGTGTTAGTATACTGAATATTGATACCAAAAATTAGATCTTTTACTTGCACCATTGTTTGCGGAAATAACATCAAAGATCGTCTGCACTAAAAATTCTCGTTTTCTAAAGCTAAATTTTGCGAAAACGAGGATTTTTAGCGTATTTTAGTAGACGATCTTTAATGCTATTTCCTCAAACAATGGTGCAAGTAAAAGATCTAATTTGGTATCAGTATTAAGTATATTAACACACAACTTTCGCATAGATGGACAATTTGATATTTTAAAAATTGAAAAATCGACCTACCCTATACCTACGGATTTTGTACAGTTTGGCATATTTTGGCGTCTTTTGTTTAAAGAGTTAAACTTGTGTTTAAAAAATGAGTTTAAAAAAACAAATACTTTGCAATAATGAATGAAACGAAAACGTGTTCGACATAAAATAACCCAAGGGTTCACATGCCGTAATATCCAAACAACCAGTTCCTGGTATAACGTCAAACTGTATCTAGTCTGAAGCTCTGGACAGTGTGGAGTACCCCTTCATCGCCATTACTCCTAGGTACACCCTGATCCGGAGATGTAATACCTTTAGGGTCCTATCTATGGTGACAGAAAAAATGAGTTTAAAATGTTTGAAAAAATTGAGTTAAAAAAGAATCTTAAATAACCATCAAGAATGAATCAAACAAAATGTTTTCGGCATAAGATAACCCAACAAGGGTTGACATGCCGTAAAATCCAATCTACCAATCAAATCTTTTTATTCTCTGCATATTCGAATGCTTCCGTCCATCTTTATGACTGCAAAAGCATATGGATGGATGGTTGGATTTTACGGCATGTCAACCCTTGTTGGGCTATTTTATGCTGAAGACGTTTGTTTTATTCATTCTTGATGGGTATTTAATTTTTTAAAATATTTAAACAAATTTAACAATTTTTATACACAATTTTTAAAAACTCATTTTTCTATTTTTACCCATAGATGTGACCCTAACAGGTCCTACCACTCTGGGTCAGAGTGGACCTGGGGGTAATAGAAGAAGAAGACAATGGTTTATTTTCACACATTACACAATATAAACAATGTAAAACAAAACAAAACAAACAAAAAACGTAATGTTGGTTGTTGTATTCATGTGTGGAGGATGATCACTAGTTAGGAATGAGCCTATTCTAGTAGTGACCACAACAGTTGACTTTTTTTGTCATAGTTTGAAAGTTAATTATAGTAATAGCAATGAAAGGGTACTCCACACTCCCCAGAGCTCCATAATTGAACCCCCACCACCTTATACGGTTTAACGTCATAGCCAGCACTCTAAGAATCTCAGACACTGCCTTCTAGCACATATGGAATATACATATATATTTATATTTTGGGTATGACACTAAAATACCTCTAATGGTGAGGCTCCAGTTCTGGATATCTGGGAAATGTGGAGTGCTCAATTCATGGCTATTGCTAATAGATTCAAGGAAGAATGAATGAAAGGAAGAAAGAATGAAAGGGAGAAAGAAAGAAAAGAAGGAAGGAAGAAAGAAAGAAATGAAGAATGAAAGGAAGAAAGAAAGAAAGAAGAAAAAGGAAGAAAGGAAGGAAGGAAGAAAGAAAGAAAGAAAGAAAGAAAGAAAGAAAGAAAAAGGAAGAAAGAAAGAAGAAGAAGAAAGAAAGAAGAAAGAAATGAAGGAGGGAAGAATAAAGGAAGAAGAAAGAAAAGAAGAAAGAAGAAAGAAGAAAGAAAGAAAGAAAGAAATGAAGAAAGAAGGAAGAACTGAAGAAAGAAATGAAGAAAGAAGAAAGAAAGAATAAAAGGAAGAAAGAAAGAAAGAAAAAAGAAGAAAGAAAGAAGAAAAGAAAGAAATGAAGAAAGAAGAAAGAAAGGAAGGAAGGAAGAAAGAAAGAAATGAAGAAAGAAAGAAAAAAGAAAGAAAGAAAGGAAGGAAGAAACAAACAAACAAACAAAGGAAGAAAGAAGGAAGGAAAGAAGAAAGGAAGGAAGGGAGGAGGAAGAAAGGAAGAGAGAAAGGAAGGAAGAAAGAAATGAAGAAAGAAATGAAGAAAGGAAGAATGAAAGAAAGAAAGAAAGAAAGAAAGAGTGGGAGGAAGGAAGGGAGAAAGGGAGAAAGAAACGAAGGAAGGAAAATGAAAGAAAGAATAAAAGAAAGAAATAGACAAACCAAGCAAATAGGGAATAGTTAAGAAAAAAAAAAAAAAAGAAAGAAAATCTCAGAGAATATTTCATTTCTTCAAGCCTCATTGCTAAGCGCCCCCGCTCGAAGAATGTTAACTTTTAACTTCAAAGGGTTAATTGCAAACAGTGAATGGACATGCTTGGTTGGTTGATGTCCTACAAAAGACCCTGATGAGAATTGAAGTCCCCCCCCCCCACAAAAAAAAACGCTTTCAAACCGATATACCAGCCGACCCTCCAAATAAACACTGAACGGAAAATCGAAACCACATGGAAATATCACGAGCTTCCTGTTCGAGCAAAAGAAATAAGGGTAAGAAGAGAAAAAACGCCCCCCCCCCCAACAAAAAAAAAAACGGGGCCACAAGAAATAATAAGTTACTAGCAGGACCTGAACTCAGAGAATTCCTTTTCCTCAACTGGTTACCTAACTAAGGTTAAAGAGTTCAGTCCATTCTACTATTTATCCATAGCTGGAGGGAGAATAGTTGGATGAATACCTTTCCAAATGGTATTAGTGGTATGTGAAATGTCCAGGATTTGAATTCGGGTCGACAAGTCTATTTTCTCCGACGATAACCATTACACAGTGCGCCTCTATATAGGTTTATTCTTCTGAGTTTTTCACACCTGCTATAGGTGGGACCCTAACAGGTACTACCACTCCCGTTTGAGATGCTGTAAAACAAAGGCAGCAACCAACAAACATTGGACCATATGACCTTTAGGCACCCCTTTTGCGATCTTGATTCATAAGTACATTTTTTCATTTACACTGTCAACATCCGGTTGTTTGTTAACAGACGATTTTAGAGGGTTTTTTAAAATTATAAAACTAACCCCTAACCCTAACCCTATCCCCTAAACCTAACCCCTAACAAACAACCGGATGTTGACGGTGTAAATGAAAAAAATGTACTTATGAATCGAGATCGCAAAAGGGGTGCCTAAAGGTCATATGGTCCCAAACTTCATAGAAGGCATTACTTTTGGATCACTACCCTGTCAACTGGAACTGTAGAATACACCGACTGCACCTCTACAGAGAGATAAATCCCTCCCAATGGGACCACCAGTAGGCTGTGGATGGCGACCCATGATGCTTAAGGACGGAATCCTGGTGGCTGAGCTGTCCATGATATGTAAAACTCCACCTTGGATCTTACTTAGACCGGTCGGAAAAGCCCCCTGCGATCAATCTGCTGGTCATGTCAAGCCCTAGCATCTATATGATTGTCCCGACCCTATTGCCCTTATGGCAAGCCCCAACCCTTTTTATCATATATGTACTAAAAGGCTGAGGATCTTAGGTTCATATGCATGATGTTAAATTGCATCTAGTGGTGAATCTCCAATTCTGCAACTGTGCGGAATGTGGAGTCCTTTTATAGCCATTACTGCCAGATCCACTCTGATACGGAGTGGTAGTTCCTGTTAGGGTCCCATCTATAGGATGAATAGAAAAATGAATTTTAAAAATGTGTTTAAAAAATTGATTTAAAAAATGAATATCCATCAAGAATGAATAAAAGAAACTGTCTTCGGCATAAAATAACCCAACATGGGTTGAAATGCCGTAAAATCCACCACCAACAACAACACATTTCTACTTAAAACATACTATAGTTAAGTTTGAATTAATTAAATATCTAGGTTCAATTAAACCTATATTTGAAGGAAAGAAACTGCTCTACTATTTACCCATAGCTGGAGGGAGAGTAGTTGGATGTTTACCTTTCCCAAGGGTAAATTACATAAAAAATGAGTTTTTAAAAAATGTTTTTAAAAACCCGAGTTTAAAAAAAATTGAATACCCAACAAAAATGAGCCAAACAAAATGTCTATGACATAAAATAACCCAACAAGGGTCGACATGCCGGAAAATCCAACCAACCAGTTTTTGGATCATCTCATCTATTCCGAAACTGAAAAAAACAAAACAAAAAAAACTTTCCTGACCTCACACCTGACCCGATTAACACAAAGTCTTTTTTAATGTAAGGATTTGTTGTTTAAAAGGGCATAAAACGAGGATCGAACTCGCTTTTCAGTATTAAAGAGCCGGTTTAGCTCAGTCGGTAGAGCTCAGTCGGTTTAGCTCAGTCGGACTATGAACCACAAGGTTCCTAGTTCAATACCGGCCCTCGCTAACTCAGCATATGAGTAGCATAGGGATCTGTACGGTAAAGTAAGGAGCTGATGATAGATGTGGCGCTCCGTTTCAGATGCAAAAAACAATCTCCTTGGTCTAGCATCAGTGAAAAGGGGATATACTCCCTCGCTGATTGGCTGATACCGACTTTAGGCCACCCCGACGACTTCACTGTTTTACTTAGATGAGGTTAGTCTTCTTTAATTCTAAACACAATAATTTGACTGAAACAAATTCAATACGAACAAATCTTAACTTTAGCCCTCACTTTACTGGAGGTAGGATGTGACACAAGGTCGCAAGTATTAGATATGCAGTGGGGATCGAACTCGCTTTTCAGTAGTAACAGATCTGCGAGACTAGCTTGTTAACCATTACAATACAATGGGATCTATTGTTTAACACAAGGACAGAAGAATGAGAGATCCAGCGAAAATCGAACTCACTTTACAATAGTAACAGATCTGCGAGACTATCTTGCTAACCATTACACCACGAGAAGAAACTGAAGTATACGAAACTTACGGTCCTCAAACAAGTTAAGTATTTGACACAAGGTCGCAAGTATGAGACATCCAGTGAGGATCGAACTCGCTTTACAGTAGTAACCGCTACACCACGGGGAGAAACTGAAGAATACTACGAAGAGTATGGCCCTTAAACAAGCGAGAATTTGACACAAGTTGAAAATTAACCTCAATACAGAAAAGTCACTTATGGAAAAGATCTAGTTGTTATTTTTAGGGAATAAATAGGGGTCAACCTTCCATTTGAAGGTTTCCAGATGTTGGGTGTAAACGTTAAAAAGCATTTTACTGGTACTTACTTACAAATATATTTATATTTATTTGGCTGTATCTTTCGGTGTTATAGATACGCGGCATCTCCTGTTCAGCCATAAAAATGGAAACTATGTTTAGTTATTAGGGCAGTGCAGTCAAAATTGGGTTCATACTATTAAAATCACTGTCAGAAAGAATTTTGAACGAAATTCATGACATTTGACACCAACCTCAGATTGACAAGACCTGTTGACAGGGGCTGTAGAATACACCAACTGCACATTCTCAGAGGGGTAAGAGTCCTCTTCCCTGATGGGGACACCCAGTATGGACACATAGTAGTCTCTAGCTATTTTTTTACATATGGCTAGCTTATTAATAGCCCTGTCGGTTGGGTCTGTAGGATACGCCGACTGCACATTCTCAGAGGGGTAAGAGTCCTCTTCCCTGATGGGGACACCCAGTATGGACACATAGTAGTCTCTAGCTATTTTTTTTTACATATGGCTAGCTTATTAATAGCCCTGTCGGTTGGGTCTGTAGAATACGCCGACTGAACATGAACAGAGGGGTAAGAACCCCCTCAACCGATGGGGACACCCAGTATGGACACACAGTAAGTAAAAAGTAAAGTCGTCGGGGTGGCCTAAAGTCGGTATCAGCCAATCAGCGAGGGAGTCTATCCCATTTTCACTAGCACTAGACTAAGGAGATTGCTTTTAGCGTCTGAGACGGAGCACCACACCTACCGCCAGCTCCTCATTTTACCGCACAGATGCCAGTGCTACTCATATGCTGAGTTGGCGAGGGCCGGTATCGAACCGGGAATCTTGAGGCTCCCAACCGTATGCCCTACCAACTAAACTGTTAACAAATCTGGCGAGGGCCAGTATCGAACCATTAAACTTCAGGTTTCCAGCCGAACACTCTACCGACTGAACTATAAAATCCAAACCACCATCGTCAACACATTTCTACTTAATACATACTATAGTTAAGTTTGAATTAAGTAAATATCTAGATTCGATTAAACCTATATTTGAAGGAAAGAAACTGCTCTACTATTTACCTATAGGTTTGAATTCAGTTTTCCTTCTCCTAGACTGGTTACCTATCAAAGGTTAAAGAGCCCAGTCTGCTCTACTATTTACTCATAGCTGGAGGGAGAGTAGTTGGGTGCTTACCTTTCCCAATGGTATTATACGCTATGTGAAATTTAATCAGCCTTGTCCAGGATTTGAACTTGATGCATCGTGTCCATTTCCCATGATGGTAACCTTTACACCATGCACCTCAAAGTATACATGTATATATATATATATATTTTTACACTCAGATGAAGTGAAAAAAAAACAGCTGTACAAATTAGTGATTAATACTGGAGAATTCTTTCAAATAACATTTTAATATAAAAATTAATTCTCTCTCTCTCTCTCTCTCTCTCTCTCTCTCTCTCTTTTCTTCTTTCTTTCTTTCTTTCTCTGTGTGTGTGCGTGTGTGTGTGTGAATATGTGTGTGTGAGTGTGTGTGAGAGAGTGAGGTGTTTGTGAGCGTGTGTGTATGTTTGAGAGTGTGTGGTGTTTGTGTGTATGAGAGAGTGTGATTGAGTGTGAGTGTGAGTGTGTGTGCGTGTGTGTGTGAATGTGTGAGTGTGTGTGTGTGTGAGAGAGTGTGCGTGCGCGTGTGTGTGGGCTAGTGTGTGTATGTGCGTGTGTTCGTGCGTGTGTGTGTGTGTGTGTCTGTGTGAATATGTGTGTGTGTGAGTGTATGTGAGAGAGTGAGGTGTTTGTGAGTGTGTGTGTATGTGTGAGAGTGTGTGGTGTGTGTGTGTACGAGAAGTCTGATTGAGTGTGTGTGAGAGAGAGTCTGTGGTGTGTGTGTGTGTGTGTGTGTGAGAGAGAGAGAGGCTGTGGTGTGTGTGTGTGAGAGAGAGAGAGTGGTGTGTGTGAGAGAGAGAGTGTGTGTGTGTGAGAGAGAGTCTGTGGTGTGTGTGTGTGTGTGTGAGAGAGTGTGTGTGAGAGAGAGAGTCTGTGGAGTGTGTGTGTGAGAGAGAGAGATTCTGTGGTGTGTGTGTGTGTGTGTGAGAGAGAGAGAGAGTCTGTGGTGTGTGTGTGTGTGTGAGAGAGAGAGAGAGAGTCTGTGGTGTGTGTGTGTGTGTGTGTGAGAGAGATTCTGTGGTGTGTGTGTGTGTGTGTGTGTGTGTGTGTGTGAGAGAGAGAGAGAGAGAGAGAGAGAGAGAGAGAGAGTCTGTGGTGTGTGTGTGTGTGAGAGAGAGAGTGTGGTGTGTGTGTGTGTGTGTGTTACAAACGCAAAAACTCCTCAACTGATTTTCACCAAAATTTGATGCACAGACGCAGCTGACTTCCGGTTTACAAACACACTTATAAATATGCCAACTATATTTCTACTTGATAAATACAATTGTTTATCTGGAATTAATAATTGGCTTTAAATAAACCACAAAGGGTTGAAATGCCGTTAAACAGACAAACCAAAACAAACCAAACCATTTTATAATAAATTAATTAATTAATTAATTAATCAAAATTGAATTAAGATATTTTACCGATTTATAAGTATATGTATTAAAAATTATTTTTCCTAAATGACTTCCCCTTTCTTCATTTCTTCCTTACACAACTTTCACTTTAATATTACGGTACGCTCGAGCTCTTCAGTGAGGAAGGTCGGAATGTAGGCGTATTGTTGATATTTATTTCCACATCATTTATTCATCTTTTATCGATATATAAATGATATCGCCTTTCTTTAATGACGCACACCTTACACTCCTATGTATGTAGATAGGTAGTAGGCTACGGGCCCAAAGGCCAAAAAGGCTCTAGTTTTTTATTTAATTTGTAATTTTGAGGGTGGGAAAAAAAAGCGGCTAAATGAATGCTTATAGACTCCTGAATATCACACTATTTTTTTTATGCGTAAATGTTGCACATATTAAAGTTTTCCGTGGGTACCACCAATTTTCCCCGTGAAATTTACTCCCCCCCCTCCCACCTACTATATTTAACATAATAAAACTTGCATAAAGGTTAATATTATCTTAAAAAATTTTTATTCACTCGAAAGAAGAAGCATTAAACAAACTCCTAATGATTTTTTTTTTAAATTTTCGTCTTACAAAAATAATGCAAATTATAAAGGAAAAACAATGTTTACATTTTTTCACCGTTAAATCAATTGAAATTTAACGTAGCCAAAATAGGCTACGGGCCCAAAGGCCAAAAGGCTCTAGTTTTTTATTTAATTTGTAATTTTGAGGGTGGGGGAAAATAAAAAGCGGCCAAATGAATGCTTATAGACTCCTGAATATCATACTTTTTTTTTTTTTTTTTGATGCGTAAATGTTGCACATATTAAAATTTTCCGTGGTTACCACCAATTTTCCCCGTGAAATTTACCCCCCCCCCTACTATATTTAACATAATAAAACTTGCATAAAGGTTAATATTATCTTTAAATTTTTTTATTCACTCGAAAGAAGAAGCATTAAACAAACTCCTAATGATTTAAAAAAAAAAATTTTCGGCTTACAAAAATAATGCAAATTATAAACAAAAAACAATGTTTACATTTTTTCACCGTTAAATCAATTGAAATTTAACGTAGCCAAAAACAAGTTAACATTAAAATACACATAAAACATTTATTTTCTGGTGTGTTTACATTATACACTTCTTCGCTTGAAGCAGACAAGTTGAGTGATAACTCATGCTACGGTGATCGTGATTGGTTAATTTTATCAGCAGTCAATGAAAGATGTATTCTGATTGGCTACTTCGTTGTAACAGCTAACTAAAATTTTTAGCATCTAATTTGTGTATTAAAATATATATTATTAACTAACATGAAAAAACGGTAACTCAACAAAGTTACAGATATGTTTCTCATGATTTTATACATATTTCTCTAAAAAATAATGCCCACCGCATTTTTTACAAGTTAAAAGTCATCTTTTTCGCCTTGGGAAACCGACCTATAGGTTGTGGAAGTGTAAAATCTTTCGGGGATTTGGGTATTGGCTGATGAAGGTGGGAAGGCAGAGGTATTGATGATCTTTCTTACCTTCTTTTATAGATATATGAATAATATCCCCGGTTAACGCCGGGGGGTCCAGCGAGCTACGGCCGCTGGGCTTCTTGAGAGTTTAATAATAGCGTCGGCCCCAGGGGGCTTCCCCCCAGGCAATACCTGCCCCCCTGGGGGGCGGGTTAGGTTTATTGCCCAGCCCCTGAGGCGCCCCCCCCTTGAGGGAAATGCCGAGGGAATCGACGCAATTTTTGTTCTTTCCCACCCGTGAGCTTCGGCTTGTGGGTGGGCCCACATTAAAACGAGGCCTTGTGCCCAGCACATACAAGTGGAGTATGAGGCAAATACATCCCCTTTTCCTCATGACGCACACCTTACACTCCTAGGTAGGAAGGTAGGCTGGCAGTGGTAGAGTAAAATCTATGTGAGATTTGGGTATTAGATAGTGATAGTAGGAAGGCAGATGTATTGAATTATCTTTCTTTCATTTCTATTTCCTTCTCTTTATAGATATATAACTAATCTCCCCGTTTCCTCGTGATGCACACTTTACAACCACAGGTAGGTAGGTTGTGGGAGAATAAAATAGAGATAGGTAGGTAGTAAGTAGGTAGGAAATTAGGTAGGCTGTTGAGGAGTAAAATCTTTCAGATATTGGTGTATTGGGTGGTGAGGGTAGGAATACAGACGTAATGTTGATATTTCCTTTCTTTTCATTCATTCCTATTTTATGGATATATAAATAATCTGCCCTTTGCCCCATGATACACACCTTAAAACCACAGGTTGTAGGCGAGTAAAATATCTAAGAGATTGGTGTATTGGGTGGCGAAGGTCGGAAGGCATGTGTATTGTTGATCTTTTTTTCCCCTTCTCTTTTCTTTTTTATAAGCATTCTTTAGTTGTTAATGACCTTTATCAAAATTATAGCCAGCTAAAGATAAACAATAATTCAAATTAGCGGGAACCGTGGATATACGACGGTACGATAATGTAACTATTACAACGTTTGATATGTTTACTTTAAGTGCTATTGTAAAATAGTTCAATATGTAAAAAGTATAATAATCTCTGGTGAAATTCTTTTTTTTCTTTTTTCTTATTTTTCCCTTCTTTTTCTTTCTTTTTCTTACTTTCTTTTCTGTTCTTTATTCTATTTCATTGTAACAGACGATAAATGCTATCGATTCTTATCTCTTTACTTTCTTTATTTTTCTTTCTTTCTTTCTTTCTTCTTCTTTCTTTCTTTATCTATTTATTTATTAGCTATTTCTTTTTATTGCTCTGGTGTGTAGCACGTTTTTTTTCTTCCCTTTCTTTCTTCACACTTACAACGATATGATTTATTATTTATCTGAATTGATTTGAACAAATGCACTCATATCCTATGAATCAAAACGGAATGGTCCATTATTTATCTAAAGTGATCATAGGATATAACATTTGAACATATGCACTCATATCCTATGAATAAAAACGGAATAGTCCATTATTTATCTGAAGTGATCATAAGGCATGATATTTGAACACATGCATTCATATCTTATGATTCAAAACGGAATGGCCCATTATTTGTCTGAGGTGATGACAGGGCGTAACACACGTAGATAAACGAGTAGGAACCGTGAATATACCACGGTTTGATATGTATACTTAAGAGCTATTGTAAAAAAGTTCAATATGTAAAAAGTATAATAATCCCTGGTGAAATTCTATCTTTCTTTTTCTCTTATCTCTTCTTTTTCCCCTTATTTTTTCAAACTTTCTTTTTCTTTCTTCCTTTTCAGCTTTTTACTTCTCTTTCATTCAAACAGGCGATAATTGCGATCGTTTTCTATATCTCACCTTTCTTTCTTTCTTTCTTTCTTTCTTTCTTTCTTTATGCTTTCTTTTCTTTCTTTCTTTCTTTCGCTCCTCAATTCCTTTGTTTCTTTCTTCCTCTCTTCACTTTCTTTCTTTCAACTATTCACTCATCGCTTAGTTTATTCCCTTTCTTTCATTCCCCCCCCCTCTCCTCTCTCTTCTCTCTCTCTCTCTCTCTCTCTCTCTTTATTTCTTTATATATATATATATATATATATATATCATAAAATGTATATTATAATGCTGGTACCTTCCTACGTGTATCACTTCCTATCATTACCTCAGATAGATAATAGACCATTCCGTTTTGATTCATAAGATATGAATTCATGTTTTCAAATATATATATATATATTATAAAATGGGTACAAGAGATAACCTTCTCGAGTATCACCATAAGGATCTTCAGGGTTAAATCCACTGAATTAATCGAGACACCGATTAATAGCAGTCGATTTCACGTGTGTGATCATTGCAGTAAAAAATCTTAAAGCAATGATCAGACACGTGAAATCGACTGCTATTAATCGGTGTCTCGATTAATTCAGTGGATTTAACCCTGAAGATCCTTATGGTGAAACTCGAGTAGGTTATCTCTTGTACCCATTTTATAATATATATATATATATATATTATATATATATATATATATATAGATATTTGCTTTCCTTTTCCCTCTGGCCTGTCGTGCGTTCTTTTTCTTCCCTTTCTCTTCTCACAATTACAACGATATGGTCCATTATCAACCTTAAGTGATGACAGGTTATAACATTTTAAAAACATGAATTCATATCTTATGAATCAAAACGGAATGGTCCATTATCTATCTGAGGTAATGATAGGAAGTGATAAAACGTAGGAAGGTACCAGCATTATAATAGATAGATTATCGTTTTTATCTTTTAATGGTTTATAGTTTATAGTTTCTTAAAATGGTTGTACATTCTCATGTAACTATTGACCCACCTTTCTGTGTAAAGTGTGTGTCTGTTTATTTTTTTTTTGGCGCGAAAAAACCTGTTTGTAAAGTTATTTTTAGCTGAGATATTTTTCATTCATTTAAATTCGCTTGTCGTGACGCTTATCAAGGTTAAAGATAAATCTTATTATGATGGAGATTATGTAATTGTCTGTCTGTAACCGAAACTACGCCATCACTGACGTCACGATTTCTTTAGTTATATTCTCAACGATTATGAAATATTCATTATCTAATCTTAATTAGCATCTTATTCACTAACGATGTCTCTATTAAAGTCTAGCTTTAAGGTAGAGTTACATTTGCCGCAAAACTGTCCATATTATTAATGCGTTTAACATCTTGAAATATATGTTATATATCTCTTTGAAATAAAGATTTACATTGTATATGGTGCGAATTGTTGAGAATTTTGGCATATAAGGCGTGTGCTAGTCGCCCGCTTCTACTTATAGACTCGCGATAACCATGTGGCCAATCTATTGGCCAGTCACAGACAGTGCTCTGCTGCTAATATTGTTATTTATACCGGCTGTTCTGGTCATACCTACTCAAAACTACTTTGAACCTTCGTGGACGACGGAACATAGGATTATATCACTGGACATTTGACACTACGTAGGATTCCATAACTTAGGACTTATTCACTTACCAAAGGATTCTATAGCTCAGGACTTACTTACTTACTTTAAGTCCTTTTCAACTGGCCAAAGATGGCGGTCAGAAACTTAACAGGTTATGGGCCCAGCACGCTCGGATCTGCGTAATGGTTTTAACAAAACTGGGTTTATTTGCTGTTATTGATTTCTAATGCTATCATGTTAGTCTCAAGTGTTTTAAAAGCAATCCTATATATTTTATGTAGAAATCGATTAAAATAACATTAAAATAAGTGTAATATTTGTATATTCGTTGTTGTTTAGTTTCGTTAGTCTTTCTAATTTAATGTAATATTTTATGGCATTAAAACGTAAACACTTGCGCCAAGGTGGTGCATACTTTTGCTAATTCAATGCCTATGATTGATTCTTTAAGGATCGTCTTGGTTCATATAATACAATATTTTATCAAAATGTGCTGGGAACTTTTGCATTGACTAAATAATTGCTGGAATGATGCTAAGCATGTCGGTAATGCGAGGAGACGTTGTCTTTAACGGCTTGTTGCTTGATTATTTACAGAAGCCTGTCGTATCTGCGGATCGAATTATCCCGGGGTCTCAACGGGGACAAGTGGCTTAATACGAAAGAGATGCTTAAAGGCGACGACACCCCCCCCCGCAACCCCAAGTTTCACTTTCCACCACGCCTAAAAACAATTAGTCGCGCCTCGTTCACAGGAAAGAGCCATCGTTATGAAATCCACACACGGACGGTGTTAGAAAATATTTATTTAGTGCGCCATGCCGTCCAACCTCTTACGGAATTGCTTGAATCCCTGGGCGAGGGATCGTTATCAGAAGTCAATGCTCTTGATAAACCATTAAGAGCTAATGCCAAATAGTTCAATATGTAAAAAGTATAATATAATTGATAAATCACTATATCGCTAACGATTGAAGAATCCACCAAGCAGATCAACAAGCAGGACCTGTGGATATGCCACAGTATGATAATTTAATTATTACAACGTTTGATATGTTTACTCAGTAGCTATTGCTAAATAGTTCGATATATAAAAGTATGATAATTTTGATTTAACTCTCTCTCTTTTCTCTCTCTCTCTCTCTCTCTCTCTCTCTCTCTCTCTCTCTCTCTCTCTCTCTCTGTTTTCTTTCTTTCTTTCTTCCCTTCCTTTCATCTTTTATTTATTTTTCGATTGAAAAGATTAGTGTTCTCATTAAACACACACACACACACACACACACACACACACAACTAACAGACCTGTGGATATACCACAGTATGATAATTTAATTATTATAATCTTCATTTAACATCTCTCTCTCTCTCTTTCTCTCTCTCTCTCTCTCTCTCTCTCTCAGTCTTTTTTTTCTTTTTTTCCTTCTTTTCATCTTTTCATTATGTTAGATCGACACAGATTAGCGTTATCACTACCAAGCGCTTTCACTACCTCTCTATCTTTCCCCCACTTTCTTTCTTTCTTTCTTTCTTTCTTTCTCATAATATGTTTTTGTAGCCCGTCCTTTTTCTTCCCTTTTTCTTTACAATAAAAACGGAATGGTCCATTATTTAGCTGGGGTGACGATACTCATAAGAAATAAGAATTCGGCGCATAAGCAACACCGAATAATCAGGATTTCCATTTTTGAATTTCATCTTGAACGATTTGGTCAGTCCAATTTTTAACCAGAGGGTGTTACAATATGATAACGGTTGTACAATTAAGGAACATGAGTATTAATATATTGCTTAGATCTTTATTGAGATCGAGGGACATCAAAATAATAGGTTGGTTGGTTGTATAGTTGAATTTTACGGCATATCAACCCTTTTTTGGTTATTTTATGCCGAAGACATTTTGTTTTATTCATTCTTGTCGGGTGTTCAATTTTTTCAAACCAATTTTTTTAAGCACATTTTTTTAATATTCATTTAAAAAAATCTATTTAACCTATTGATGGAACCCTAAAAGGTACTACCACTCCGAGTCAGGGTGAACCAGAGAGGAATGGCGATGAAGGGTTACTCCACACTCGCTAGAGCTCCAGAATTGGGAACTCACCACTAGATGCAGACATTAAGACCCTCAGCCACGGACTTCTAGTTCATCAAAAAGGAAACAAGATAATAATTCTAGCCCTATATGATTTTCCTAACCCTATTGCTCTTATGTCGACCCCAACCCTTTTCACCATATATATATTTACCAACTTCTCCGAACGAGCAGGATGCGACACAAGGTCAATTTCTTTAGCGGAGTTCATCAGGTTTGAATTCAGAGTTTTCCTTCTCCTAGACCGGTTGCCTAACCAAGGTGAAAGAGTCCAGTCTGCCCTACTATTTACCCATAGGTGGAAGGAGAGTATGATTCATACCTTTCCCAAGGATATTAGCGCTAAGTGAAATGCAATTAACACGTCCAAGATTTGAACTTGGGGCGACGAGTCCATTTCCCATGACTTTAACCATTACACCCCGCTTTTCATCATATATGTACTTGAAGACGGTGACTGAGAGTCTTATTACCCTGGGTATGACGTCAAACTGATGGTGAGGTTCCAGTTCTAGAGATCTGGCAATGTGGAGTACCCGTTCATCACCATGACTCAAAGGTCCTCTCTGACCAGGATTGGTAGTCCCATCTATGGGTTGAATAGAAAAAACGAGTTTAAAAAATGTTTTTTAAAAATGAGTACCCATCAAGAATGATTAAAACAAAAATGTCTTCGGCATAAAATAACCCACTGGGGTGACATGCCGTAAAATACCAACCAACCAACCAACTACATCTATTATCAACTGAGTATATTCACAACGAGATTCTCGTAAACTCCGAGATTATGCACTTTCCCCCTTTATCCGTGCTTTGACATCAAACTTTAAGTAAATGCCTACCATAGTTTGCAGCCGGTATTGGGGAGATCAGCAGACTTGAAGGCGGCAAAGGAGGAGAGTATAATCTTGCATCTTCCGAGAATCTCGCCAAGAATTCATGCAGCCGATAGCAGATGCAGAACGAACTCCCGCGAGACCTCTACAAAATCACAGGAGTTTTAAAGAGGAAATCGTCTGCTGACGTCAACAAGAAAAAAACCCCGAATCGTTTCATTTTTTCCACTTCTCTCATGAGATGCATTGCCCGTGTCGACATGCTGCTTTCCTTTCCCGCATAAAGTAAACATGGCGACTAATGTTAGGTCTACGAATTGTTGATGTGTTTAAAGGGAAATCTGGGATCAAAGATCACCCCGGGGAAAGATTGGAAAAATTCTGATGTACAAAGGAAAAAAAGGAGTCGTATTATGAATGGGGTATATACAATCAGAGTTTGTATTCAGTGTTTGAACCCAAATAAAAAAAACAAGACTTTAAATGCCGATTTTCCAGGCAAGCAGATCCTTCCTTTTAGAATAGCGGCACAGTGAATTATTCCCCTATTTATTTTTACCCAACCCCTTCACACGTGTAGGATGTAAAACAAGGTACATTTTTAGCGGAGGTTTAAGGTGAGTTTTAAGTGGAGTCTAACAGATTTGAATTAAGAACTTTCTTTCCCCAAGACCGGTTGCCATGCCAAAGTTAGAGAGCCCAGTCAACTCTACTACTAATTACCTGAGAATACTTGGATGTGTACCTTTTCTGAGGATATTAGCGGTATGTGAAATGCAACCAGACCTTCTTTTTTTCAGAAAATATGAAAATAAAAGAATAAAACGAAGAAATAAGAGAGGAAGCGTAAATATCACAGTCTGCCGTACTATTTACTTATAGTTGGGGGACAAATGAATTCATACCTTTCGTAGGAAGATTAGCACGATATGAAACAACTTCGTTTAGAATTTTAAATCGTCCCATCGAGTCCATTTCCAAAGACAATAAGTTTTGTTTCTTCGTTTAATGGCATATAATTCTTAATGGGTTATTTAATGCCAATACCATCTTTGTAGAAAGACAGTATTGGTACTATTAAACCCATAGCTGGTGGATGATAAGGTTCATACCTTTCTCAAGGGTATTAGTCCGAAAGTGAACGTAATAGAGCGACTGGAGTTCGAGACAGATACATCTCTTACTATAATGGAGATTGTGGGTTTGTATGTCTGTAACCGAAACTATATTACTATTCAAGTCACAATTCCCTTTGTTATTTACATCACATTCTCCATGATTTCATTTTTATTTAAACCTCAATTATTAATAAAATTGTTTTACATCATTAATACCGTTGACCATATATACATACTAATAACATGCAATTGTATTTATATATACAACAAAATAGCGGTTTACAGTGTGAATTGGAAAGCTAATTTGCATATTTATATTAAAAAAGTTGATTTTAATAAATCTGTGCTTAGTATTATTGATTTCTAATTGTTTGGTTTTATATTAATGAATATGAGCAAAAATCTCGAGTATAAATCTTAAAAGAAATCCATTAACAAGAACAAATAACTGTAATATTATTCTTTACTTCCCATTTTAACTAAATAGTTAAATTAGGAAAATTTACCAATGAAAGACGGGAGTAAGGGAAAATGATGGAAGAGTTAGTTCCAAAGTTGTTTATTTTTCAATCATACCCCCTCTGTTCCAAATCTTCTAATCTGCATTCTTATTCAGTTTCATTAGCCGTTCAAATTTAACATGATATTTTATTATATTAAAACTTAAATACTTGCACCCGGAGAGTGCATATATTTGCTAGTATTTATAATTAGACTGCGGTAGATAGATATTTAAATAGATAGATAGATAGATAGGAATAGACTGGGATAGATAGATAGGTACGTAGGAACGTAGATAGATTTGAATAGACATAGACAGATAGGTAAATATGTCGCAGTCCAGCACGTCAGCCACTACACAACGGGGACCCCATCCCAATAGATCGATAACTATGAGCAGACAGATATACATACAGACAAGTAGACTGTGATAGAATATAAATAGATAGATAAATAGATAGATAGATATGAATAGACATAGAGAGATATAAATATGTTGAAGCCCAGTACGTTACCCACTAGACCATGGAGACACCACCTAAATAAATGGATAGATACGAATAGACATTCCTTGTTCGATACCAGCCCTTGCCAACTCAGCGTATAAGTAGCACAGGGATCTGTGTGGTAAAGTAAGGAGCTGTTGGTAGGTGTGGCGCACCACCTCAGACGCTAAAATAATCTCCTTAGTCTAACGCTAGAGAAAAGGGGATAGACACCCTCGCTGATCGGCAGATACCGACATTAGGCCGCCCCGACGACTTTACTTTATATATATATATATATATATATATATATATATATATATATATATATATATATATATATATATACACGACTAGACTGATATATAGATGTAGATAGATAGATAGATATGAACAGATATAGATAGCATAGATATGAATAGACATAGATAGATAGATAGATAGATAGAGATAGATATGTCGAATTCCAGTACGTTAGCCACTAGAACATGGGACACCACCTAAATAAATCGATAGATACGAATATATATATATATATATATATATATATATATATATATATATATATATATATATATATATACACGACTAGACTGTGATATATAGATGGATAGATAGATAGATATGAACAGACATAGATAGGTATAGATATGAATAGACATAGATAGATAGATATATTGATTGATAAATAGATAGATAAATAGATATGAATAGACATAGATAGATAGATAGATATGAATAGACATAGACAGATAGATTGGTAGATAGATATATAGATATATAGATATGAATAGACATAGATAGATAGATTGATAAATAGATAGATAAATAGATATGAATAGACATAGATAGATAGATTGGTAGATAGATATATAGATAGAAAGATATGAATAGACATAGATAGATAGATTGGATAGATAGATAGATATGAATAGACATAGATAGATAGATTGATAGATAGATAGATAGATAGATAGATAGATAGATAGATAGATAGATATATAGAGATAGATTGATATGAATAGACATAGATAGATAGATTGATAAATAGATAGATAAATAGATATGAATAGACATAGATAGATAGATTGGTAGATAGATATATAGATAGAAAGATATGAATAGACATAGATAGATAGATAGATAGATATGAATAGACATAGATAGATAGATTGATAAATAGATAGATAGATAGATATAAATAGACAAAGATAGATTGATAAATAGATAGATAGATAGATATGAATAGACATAGATAGATAGATGATAAATAGATAGATAGATAGATATGAATAGACAAAGATAGATTGATAAATAGATAGATAAATAGATATGATAGAATAGATAGATAGATAGATAGATAGATAGATAGATAGATAGATAGATATATAGATAGATATGATATAGATAGATAGATAGATAGAATAGACATAGATAGATAGATGATAGATAGATAGATAGATAGACATAGATAGAATAGATAGATAGATAGATGAATAGATAGATAGATGATAAATAGATAGATAGATAGATATGAATAGACAGATAGATAGATTGATAAATAGATAGATAGATAGATATGAATAGACAAAGATAGATAGATTGATAAATAGATAGATAAATAGATATGAATAGACAAATATAGATAGATTGATAAATAGATAGATAAATATATATGAATAGACAAAGATAGATAGATAGATAGATAGATAGATAATTGTAGACTCCTAAATGATTCTTGTTTGTAACTGATTCTTATTTATAGAAGACAACACAATTTGATTCTTTCATAAAATTGAAAGCGTAAAAAAAACTAAGTAGACAAAAAAATTGGAATTCAAATAATTCTTTAAGATTAAACCGACAGACCCCCTCCCCTACTTTTCTGCTACACTCACCCCACACCCCCATAGATGTCGCTGTTGATTTGCAGACTTCAACCGGAAAACACCAGATGGCTTGAAGAACAGCTGCTCTGCTACGGGGTCTGTTGGTGCCAATTACCAGAACGATATTTGTCCTTTCTCATTTTAGACGCCATTCTTTGAGGATTTTTTTTTCTTTTATTGATTCTTTAACTTTTTTTTTCTTGTTATCTTCTCATTTTTCTGTTGATTTTTTTCTTTTCTTCTGGTTTCTCTCTTGCTCCTTCTTTTAATTTATATTCCTTTTTTACGCTGGATTTCTTCTTCTTCTTCTTCTTCTTCTTCTTCTTCTTCTTCTTCTTCTTCTTCTTCTTCTTCTTCTTCTTCTTCTTCTTCTTTTCTTCTCTTTCTCTTCTCTTCTCGCCTTTCTTTCTTCTTCTCCCCTTCTTCTTCTTCTTCTTCTTCTTTTCTTCTCCTTCTTCTTCTTCTTCTTCTTCTTCTTCTTCTCTTTCTCCCTTTCTTCTTCTTCTCGCCCTTCTTCTTCTTTATCTAGATTCCCTTTTTACACTGGTCTTCTTCTTTTAATGTTTTCTTTCTACTTTTTATTCTCTTTCTTTTTAAACCTTCATTTTTATTATCTCTTCTTCTTCTTCTTCTTCTTCTTCTTCTTCTTCTTCTTCTTCTTTAGATGTTCTTTCTTCATTCATTCAGAATTTCCATTCTTTTCTGTCTCTCATTTCTTTTTTATCCGTTCATTTTTTATGATTTATTCTTTTTTCTTCTTTTTTCCTTCCTTTTTTATCCTACTTCTTCATTCTCTCTCTCGTCTTTTTCTTCATCATTCTGATTTTCTACCTTATTTCTTCTTTCTTTTATTTCTCAGTACTAGTATTTCTCTTTTTTTTTTTCTTTCTTCCATTTTTCTCCTCCATTCTTCTTTCTAAAATTTTTCGCTTTTTTTTTAAAGCGACATCATCACAAGAATAATGATCAAGCATATTTGAGTACCTCCACCCTCAGCCCCCTCTCTCCCTCCTCTCTCTCTCTCTCTCCTTCTCTCCCTCTCCCTCTCTCTCTCTTCTCTCTCTCTCTCTCTCTCTCTCACTCACTCTTTCTCTCACTCTCTCTCACTCACTTCTCTCACTCACTTCTCTCTCTCTCATTCACTCACTCTCTCACTCACCCTCTCTCACTCACTCACTCTTTCTCTCACCACTCACTCTCTCTCTCGTTTCTATTTGATTATCCTCGATGACGCCCAGAACTAACATACGAACTATTTGCAGCATATTGCAATTTTAGCAATCCTCTGCTCCCCCCACCCCGGGAGCAAGAAGCGCCCCATTTTCAAAGATACGAATACGCGTCTTCTTGTACTTTGCAACCGATAAATCCCCAGGGGGGAAAAGGGGGCCCCCAATTAACTGAAGAACGTCGTTTTAGATTTTTCAATGTAGACGTTTATGAATCGCTTCAAGGTAATCTCTCCCTTGCATTCACGAAGACACACACAGACACACACCCAATTATAGACACACATATTCTGTGTGTATCTAAACGACACACACTGTACCCAAATATACATAAGGACTTGACCCCCCCCCCAAAAAAAAAAAACATTAAAAAAACCCATGAAGCTTTTAGGAAGAATTATACCTCAGGAAAAAGAATAATTACTTTGAAGAGTTAACAGATTATAACAAAATTGTTGAATTAGCTTAGTTTATCATAGTCAGCCATTTTTAATCTTTCTTGCCAAAAAAGATTAAGTAATGCAGGTACCCTCTGACTTGGAGTGGTAGTACCTGTTAGTGTTCCATCTATGGGTTAAATAGAATAAATGAGTTTTAAAATTGTGTTTTAAAAATTGTTTAAAAAAAGATTGCGTTTAGAAACAAATATTGAATACCCCACAAGAATGAATAAAACAAAATGTCTTCAGCATGAAATAACCCAACAACCCATCTGCAGAAGTGCAGTCAGTGTATAAAATCCCATCTAAAATAGAAAAAATTTGGTTAAAAAATGTTTGACTTTAAAACAAATGTTTAATACCCAACAAGAATGAATAAAACAAAACGTCTTCGGCATAAAATAACCCAACACGGGTTGACATGCCGTAAAATCCAACCAACCAACCATTTCCTACAAAAATCTGTTTAAAAATCTTTCTTGCCAAAAAGGATTAAGTTATTCAGGTCCACTCTGGTCCGAAGTGGTAGTACCTGTTAGGGTCCCATCTATGGGTTAAATAGAAAAAAATGAATTTAAAAAATGTGTGTTAAAAAAAAGATTGAGTTTAGAAACAAATGTTGAATACCCAACAAGAATGAATAAAACAAAATGTCTTCCGCATAAAATAAAAAAGTTGAATTAGCTTAGTTTATTATAGTCAGAAATGAATTGAATTAACTTCTAAAAAAAGAAAAAAAACTTAATATGGAATTAAAGAAATATCTAGATAAATAGATACATATATTTATCGAAAGTTCTTTAATCTTTACATTTTTTAACCCTTAGTTTAACATTTAAATGTAAAATGTAGCAGTTACGAAAATTACCTCTGCAAATTTTAAAAGAAAAACACAGGTAAAAGATGTATGAATCGATTTAAAAATTTCTAAATAGTACAGTACATGATATCGAGTAAAAAATATACACATATATATATGCATATATGGTAATTGAATAAATAATTGAATAGGTAATAAAGACAATCTAGACAAGGTTAAGATACGATAAAAAATAAATAAAAAATTTTTTTAAAAATTATAGTTAGCCATTTTCAATCTTTCTTGCCAAAAAAGATTAAGTTATTCAGGTCCATCTAACCTGGAGTGGTTGTATCTGTTAGGGTTCCATTTATGGGTTAAATAGAAAAAATGAGTTTTAAAAAATGTGTTTTAAAAAATTAAGTTAAAAAAAAAAGATTGAGTTTAGAAACAAATGTTGAATACCCCACAAGAATAAATAAAACAAAACGTCTTCGGCATAAAATAACCCAACGAGGGTTGACATGCCGTAATATCCAACCAAAATCTTTCTTGCTAAAAAGGATTAAGTTATTCAGGTCTACTCTGACCCGGAGTTGGTAGTACCTGGGACAATCATATAGGTGCTAGGGCTTGATGCAACCAGCCGATTGATAGGAGGGGACCACTCCAACCATCCGTTTAACCTAAGTAAGCACCAAAGTGAAGTAATGCATGTCATGGAACTGCTCACCCACCAGGTTTCTATCCATAAGCATCATGGGTGGCCACTCATGGCCAACAGGTGGCCCAATTACGGAGAGGGTGTTACCCCTCTGCAGAGGTGCTGTCGATGTATTCTAAAGTCCTATCTATGGGTTAAATAGAAAACAAATAAGTTAAATAATGTGTTTTAAAAATTGAGTTTAAAAAGAAAGATTGATAATTTTTTAAAGGTTGAATATCCATCAATATTGGATAAAACTAAATTTTTTCGGCATAAAATAACCAACAAGGGTTCACATGTCGTAAAAACCAACCAACCAACCAACCAACCACTTCCTATACAAATGTATTTAAAAAATTGAGTTTTAAAGAGTGAGAAACTTTTAAAATGTTAAATACCCATCAATAATGAATTAAAGAAAACGTCTTCCGTATAAAATAACCCAACAAGGTTGACATGTCGAAAAATCCAACCAACCAACCAACCAACTAACCACTTCCTATAAAAACGTATTTAAAAAAACTGAGTTTTAAAGAGTGAGAGACTTTAAAAATGTTAAATACCCATCAATAATGAATTAAAGAAAACGTCTTCCGTATAAAATAACCCAACAAGAGTTGACATGTCGTTAAAAACCAACCACCCAACCAACCAATCATTTTCTACAAAAGTGTGTCTAAAAAATTGAGTTTTTAAGAGAGAGAGAGAGAGAGAGAAGAGAGAGAGAGAGAGAGAGAGAGAGAGAAGAGAGAGGGGGGGGGAGAGATTTTAAAAATGAGTAAAAAAAAAGTTGAATACCCGTCAAGAATGAATAAAACAAAACGCTTTCAGCATAAAATAATCCAGCTAGAGTTGACATGCCGTAAAAAATCCAACCAACCAACCAACCAACCAATCAACAATTTCCTACAATGATAAGCATTACACGACGTGCGGCACCATCCTCAATTCCAGTTTTTTTTTCAAACTGCGTGTCCTGATAAACGGTGTATCTTGATACACCAGTGAGTCGCCTATAATCTGTGTCATAAAATTAAGTCTAATTTCTCTTTTTTTATAAATATATTTTCTTTTTATATACATGTTTAATTATATACTTGACGTGATTATCAAAATTTAAGTTATGTGTCACAAAAAAAAATGTATTTTTAAAATGTGTGTCTCCAGTGCAAAAAAGATTTGCAAAAGCTCAGCCCGCGGGGTGAAAAACAAAATGGTTGCTGCTGTCAGAGTTAGTAGAGCAGAAGTTGATGACCACCCATAACGTCAGTGGCCACAAAATGGCGGGAAGAAGGGAAAGGGAAAAAATGGCGGCGGAACAGATTCGCCATATCGAAGAAAGAAAAAAATGTCTGACAATAATCAAGTGGAAAGCATCAAACGATAACCACTTGCACTGTAGATATTTACCCAACCTATTCACCAACGAGTAGGATGTGACGCAAGGGGCATCCTGCGAAGATCAAACTCGTTATTCAGTGATCTGCTGGAATATCTGAAAAACGTTATCTATATATCAATACTCTTGTTCCTTGAAAGTACGACCGTTATAATCTTGCAACATCCACTGGTTAAAAATGATATCGTCCAAATCGTCGACCGAGAGGAAATGCAAAAATGTAAATTCTGATAATTTGGTGTTGCTTATCCACCACATTCTTATTTCTTATGAGCGTCTTCACCTCAGCTAAATAATGGATCTTTCCATTTTTATTATAAAGTAAGAAAGGAGAAAAAAGAAATTCTATACAGAAAAAATATAAGAAGAAAAAAGAAAGAAAGAAGAAAGAAAGAAAGAAAGAGAGTAGGGAAATATATAGAGAGAGGGTAAACGTGCGGAAGCGATAACGCTAATCTGTTTCAATCGAATCCACCGAATCCGGTCCTGCTAGTCTTTGTTTATTGCGATTAGATCTTGTGTCTTGGTCTAGAATGGATGATCCGTTTTGAATGTCAAAATCCACGATAAACCTGAGTAACTTGCACAGTTTCCAAGGCATCCCTTTCCTACCCAATCATACGTACTTTTTCTGAACTATATATGTATTCCCTATAATAGTTGAAATATGTATCCTATTTTGGCTTTAATATTGGTTGGTTCTTCTTTAAACACGTGGTTGTCTCCCCGTAGCATAGTGGCTAAAGTGATGGACTGCGATAGATGATAGATATATAGATAGATAGATAGATAGATAGAATAAACTGAAATAGACAGACTGAGATACAACAATATATAGATAGACAGACAGACAGACATACGGATAAATAAATAGATAGATATAAATAGACACAGATAACTAGAGAGATAGATAGTCACTACACCATGGAGACCCCACCCCAATAAATCGATAGATACGAATAGACACACATATATACACGACTAGACTGTGATAGATGGATTGAAAGAAAGAAAGATAAAGAAAGAAAGATAGATAGATAGATAGATATGAATAATTCATAGATAGATAGATAAATAGATTGATTGATTGATAAATCTATTGTAAACGAATTCGAACTCCTGTTACGCCATTAAGTTCACTTTCAGACTAATACCCATGAGAAAGTATGAACCCCCTCACACTCCCAGTTATGGGTTAAATCCTACACTACTATTCTTCTACAAGAATGGCTTTGGCATTAAACAACCCACAAGATTGATATGCATTATACAAAGAAACCAAATCCAACCTCTAAACACATGTGTATACGATATTCAAACATAATAAGAAGGATTAGAAGCTGTTCTTGTCTTTAAAAAATTAGACCCATAAATTAATGACCTTGAATCAAAGGTCAACCTAGAATCGAGTATGTACAGTATTATATATAATACATATAACAGGAAGGTTTAGGGGCAAAAAATTAAATCCGTAAATTAATGGTTTTGTGACCATAAATAAAAAGTCGTTCCATACACGAGATCAACCAATACACAAGTGTCTATGGTATTCAAACATAGGAGTATTTGGGGTAACCCTTAGATTCAAAAAATAATTCTATGAATTAATAATTTTGTGACTATCTATTTATTTATCCGTATGTCTGTCTGTCTGTCTATCTATCTATTGTTGTATCTCAGTCTGTCTATTTCACTTTATTCATATCTATCTAATGTATCTAACAGGTACTACCACTCCAGGTCAGAGGGGACCTGAATAACTTAATCTTTTTTGGCAAGAAAGATTGAAAATGGCTGACTATGATAAACTAAGCTAATTCAACAATTTTTTTATAATGTTAATCAAGGATCGCCCCACACACAATATCGCCTAATACACGAGTGTGTACGGTATTCAAACATAATGGGAGAGATTTGGAGTAACCCTTAACTTCAAAAATTAATTCCATTAATTAATGATTTTGTAATTATAAATTAAAGGTCGTTCCATCCACGAGATCGACCAATACACGAGTGTGTACGGTATTCAAACATAATGGGTAATATTTTAGTAACCCTTTGCTCAAAAAATAATTCTATAGATTAATAATTTTGTGACCATAAATCAAAGGTCGCTCCACATACAAGATCGACTAATACACGAGTGTGCGCGGTATACAAACATAATGTGGAGGGTCTGGGGCAATCGGGACTTCAAAAATTAATTCCACGAATAAATGATTTTGTGACCATAAATGAAGGGTCCTCGCACACACCAGATCAACCAATACACGTGTGTACGGTATTCAGACATAATGGGGAAGATCTGAGACAACCACTGGTTTAAAAAATAATTCCATAAATTAATAATATCATGACCATAAATTAAGGGTCGACCTATACACGAGATAAACATATACATCAATATATTCGGGAAACTAATAAGAATATATGAAATATATTAAATTATAAAGACTAACAAAAATTAAATAAGAACGCATATAAAAAGATGACACTTATTCTAACTGGTTTCTATATAAAATCAATTTTATATTACGTCGGAGAATAAAACAATAATTAGATATCAATAATACCAAGTAATTATCTATCAAACCCGTTTTGTTAAAACCAGTATGCAAAATAAGCACACCATATATTATGCAAACCTTTATTTCTTAGTGATATATATGACACATTGCAGGTTTTAAACGCCCAAATAACATAGGTTGCTTTGAGGCAAATCTAACACAGATTTCCATAGAGACATCATTAATAAATAAGATGTATTCTATGTATAAATGATTTTGACTATAAATTAAATACTCTTGAATAAACTTACGCAATTCCTGAGGGTAACATGACGTAAACAGTTACGTAGTTTCGGTTACAGACAGACAGACACCGAATCTCCATTATAATAAGAGATGTGAATTAGCGTATTAGGATGCGCAGCATAACCCAAAATACACCCTACAATGCGCAACGAAATGATACACTTCGCTTAGATAAAAACTGATGTACAGCAATATACATGTAAATTTGATCTCGAATCTCAGCGTTCATCAGAAGGAAAGCAGACGATGCGACACCAAATCAATGCTGTAAGGTAAATATACTGAATTAAAAAAAATGAAAAGAAAAGCTTTTCTTGTTGGGGTTAGAATAAGCGTAACAAATTACAAAACTCTAACCACTTTCTTTCCGGGTCCGGTCAAGAAAAATCAATACATGCATAAATTGATCTATGGAGATTTCTCCCTAGAGAAGGGATTACCTGAGCCCACCAGAAGACAGGATTACGATGCAACGGAGAACACGGGAAGGTAATTGTATTTGGTAGAAAATGGCGAATTTATTGTTCATTAAGAGCTATGACTAACGAAAACGAGGCTGAAAACAAGGGGAAATGAAAACGAGGCTGGAGTGATATGTACGAAAATAAAGAAAGTAGAGGAGATCAACAGAAAGAAAGGGTAGAGAACAAGATGGCAGGTGATAAAGTTTTATTTGATCTCCAATGGGAATCGTGTTGAATTAGTTTCCTGTTGGCTATTTCGAGTTAAAATGGATGCTAAGAGAAATGGAGTCCGAAGGTGAATTCTAAAATGGAGTATTTTCGTTTTTGAATATTTTCCATCTTCTTATTGTTTTTGCTTTCTCATCCAAAGTCAACATACCTCCAACCAATAGGCAGTGAGAAATCGGAATAAAGAAGTTGTGTATTCCAACAGGGGAGTGGTCAAAGTTTTGGTAACGGATATGTATGCTGAAAAGCGGGGGACCAGTGATATTCTAAAAAGTATCAGGTACTTCAAAAAAGCGGGGTGGGGATTCATAAAATGAGATTACTAAGTGAGTACCCAATAATATATATATATATATATATATATATATATATATATATATATATACAGAGAAAGAGAGAGAGAGGGGAAGTGGCAAGAGAGAGAAAGTGGGAGAGAGATACAGGAGGGGAAAATTGACGATAGAGATTGAAAAAAGAGGGAGGGGGATAAAGCACATGTGTGTGTGTGTGTTGTGTGTGTGTGTGTGTGTGTGTGTGTGTGTGAGTGAGAGAGAGAGAGAGAGAGGAGAGAGAGAGAGAGAGAGAGAAATGGAAGAGAAATAAAAGGAGAGAGTGGAGGCAGAATTGATGATGTAGTGAAAGAGAAAATTTAAATGGTGTATAGAGGAGTGAATAATTAACGATATATATAATATATATATATATATATATATATATAGAGAGAGAGAGAGAGAGAGAGAGAGAGAGAATGAGATAGAGTAAAAAGTGAGTAAGGTAAAGTACGAGAGAGAGAGAGAGAGAGAGAGAGAGAGAGAGAGAAGAGAAATAAAAGAGGGAGATATATAAAGCGATAGATAGATAAAGAGAAAGAAAGAGAAAGAGTGAGGGAGAAATAGAGAGAGAGAGAGAGAGAGAGAGAGATAAAAGGGGAGTAAGGTAAAGCACGGGTGAGAGAGAGTGCGAGTATGAGAGAGAGCGAGAGAAATAAAAAAGAGGGAGATTAATAAAGAGATAGATAGATAGATAGATAGAGAGAGAGAGAGAGAGAGAGAGAGAGGGGGGGGGGGAGAGGACCAATCATGCATGACCAAAAAAAAAAGACCATTTGCCAAGAAGGGTAATCGAATTGATATTTGTGTTTTAGAACTTTTAGAAGCTTTAAATTCATTTCCGCTTTCTGAATTGAAATGTTCGATTTCCTGTCAGTCCCACATTGATATTAAAAAATCCCCTGATGATCTTGGATTCATCAGAAGCCACAAAAACATTTCCATTGCCATCCCCTCAAATTTAATGTTTAAAACTTTTTTTCCCGTTGATGATATGCGCCAATACTGACAAGGACCTTCCATTTTATTTTTTCAGTTCTTTCTCAAGGTTGAAATATTTTCTCTGCCTGTTTGTATGGTTGAGTCTTTTGCACAGTTACCAGTGAATGACATTTCCTACCCTGTCATTCCTACATTTGTATTCCTTTGTGTCATCGCCCTAGTAAGGGCTGTTGAATATTCCGACTGCACTCCGCACTGAGGCCACATGTTAGCTGTGGTGACCTGTGATGCTTAAGCATGGAATCATAGCGGCTGAGAGTAGTCTATGACTTGCAACACTCCACTTTGATCCTTACTTTGCGAAGACGGGCGGTCGGAGAGGCCCTTCCGATCAATCGGCTGGTCACTTCAAGCCCGACCGTATTACTCAATTGCTCTTATGGCAAAACCCAACCCTTTTCGTCACATATATATTTACCAACCCCTCCGCACGAGCAGGATGTGACACGAGGTCAATTTCTTAAACGGAGTTCAACAGGTTTGAATTCAGAGTTTTCCTTCTCCTAGACCGGTTGCCTAATCAAGGATAAAGAGCCCAGTCTGCCCTACTATTTATCCATAGGTGGAGGGAGAGTAGGATTCATATCTTTCCCAAGGGTATTAGCGCTAAGTGAAATGCAATTACCACGTCCAGGATTTGAACTCGGGGCAACGAGTCCATTTCCCGTGACTTTAACCATTACACCACGCGCTTCCATATATATATCCTTTTCCTCATATATGTACTAAAAATAATACGCGTGGTGTAATGGTTACCATCGTAGGAAATGGACACGACGAGACGAGTTCAAATGCTAGACGAGGCTGATTGCATTTTCCATAACGCCAATACCCTAGGGAAAAGTAATAATCCAACTATTCTTCCTCCAGCTATGGGTAAATAGCAGGGCAGACTGGACTCTTTAACCATAGTTAGGCAACTGTCGAGAAGGAAAACTCTTTATTCAAACCTGTTAAACTTCGCTTAAGAAATTGAACTTCCTTATTAGTAAGGGTCGAGTTAGCTCAGTCGGTAGAGCGTTCGATTAGAAACCACAAGGTTTCTAGTTCGATACCGGTCCTCGCCAAACTCAGCGTAAGTGTAGCACATGAATCTGTGCGGTAAAATAAGGAGCTGATGGTAGGTGTGGCGCTCCACCTCAGATGAAGAAACAATGTCCTTGGTCGAGCGCTATTGAAAAGGGATTGACTCCTCGCTGATTGGCTGATACCGACTTTAGGCCACCCCGACGACTTTATATATATATATATATATATATATGTATATATATATTGAATCCCCAACAGGAATAAATAAGACAAAACGTTTTCGGCATAAAATAACCACAGGTTTACATGCCGTAAGATCCAACCATCCAACCAATCAACTGTGTTCAAGTAGATAAAATATACGACCTACATTTAATCGCAGCTTTGGCCTGCCGCTGGCCTTAATCGGCCAAAGCTGTGTAAGAAACACACCACGTGACGAAAACAGAAAACAGACGATCAAACACCTACAGACAAATTTAGCGCCAAAAATATATACGGGGAAATGACAGTGGGCCTGAAGGCTACGCCAAACGAATATGGGCCATCTAAAAGAAAAAGGAAAAGAGAAAGAGAGAAAGAAGAAGAAGGGCGAGAAGAAAGAAGAAAGAAGAAGAGAAGGGCGAGAAGAAGAGAAGAAGAAAAGAAGAAGAAGAAGAAGAAGAAGAAGAAGAAGAAGAAGAAGAGAAGAAGAGAAGAAGAAAGAGAGAGAAGAGAAAGAAGAAGAAGAAGAAGAGAGAAGAAGAAGAGAGAAGAAGAAGAAGAAGAAAGAAGAAGAAGAAGAAGAAGAAGAAGAAGAGAGAAGAAGAGAAGAAGGGCGAAGAAGGGCGAGAAGAAGAAGAAAAGAAGAAGAAGAAGAAGAAGGGCGAGAAGAAGAAAGAAGGGCAAGAAGAGAGAAGAAGAAGAAGAAGAAGAAGAAGAAGAAGAAGAAGAAGAAGAAGAAGAAGAGAAGAAGAAGGGCGAAGAAGAAGAAGAAGAAGAAGAAGAAGGCGAAGAAGAAGAAGAAGAAGAAGAAGAAAGAGAAGAGAAGGGCGAGAAGAAGAAGGACGAGAGAAGAAGAAGAAGAAGAAGAAGAAGAAGAGTCAATCTTGTAAAAAACGTCGCCATATTTAGAATGATCGCCTCAGAGTTAAGCTAAGAAAATTCATTGGTCACAAAATTAGTACGGACCAATGTAATTACTAAAAAACACTTACAATGTAATTGTTATTATTCCAAACACTAAAAAGTACTTAATGACCGGAAGGGCGGAAATCTGTTCGTTACTAAACGACAACAGGCATTGATAATTATTCACATCTATCAGGATTTTTTGTGTAAAGCTTTTTTAGCTTTCACTTATCAAAACAAAACAACAAAAAAATCCATAATTATTACATAAAGGCAATAAACACTGGAATTTTTAAAAAAATGCTTTGAAAAAGTTGTGATAATTTCCGCGGCATAGATACGCATTACACTGTAAGTATTTAACCAACCCTTTCTTTCTTTCATTCTTCCATGAATCTATTCTGGCAATGAACGTGTGCTCCCCACTCCCCAGATCTCCACGACTGGAGTCTCCCCCTTAGTTGCATTTTAGTGGCATACCCAGGACACCCTTTATAGGGGGAGAGTCTTAACCCTGTTCAAGGGATGTAAAGCTTTTAAATGCCATCAATGGCCAGTTGAAAAGGGCTTAAGGAAAGTCCTGTGTTATGGAATCCTTTGGTGAGCGTAGAAGTCCTATCCTACGTATTGGTAAAGGTCCAGTGATTTAATCCTATGTCCGTCGTCAATGAAAGTCAACGTAGTTATAGCCAGTAGGGTCGGTTAAGTATAGTATCAACCTCAGAGTACTGCCAGTGATTGGCCAAGAGATAGATCACATAATTGCGACCGAGTCTATAAGTAGGAGTGGGCTTTTAACACACACCTTATATGTGAAAAGCGCGTGGTGTAATGGTTAAAGTAATGGGAAATGGACTCGTCGCCCCGAGTTCAACTCCTGGACGTGGTAATTGCATTTCACTTAGCGTTAATACCCTTGGGAAAGGTATGAATCCTACTCTCCTCCAGCTATGGATAAATAGTAGGGCAGACTAGGCTCTTTAACTTTGGCTAGGTAACCAGTCTAGGAGAAGGAAAACTCTGAATTCAAACCTGTTAAACTCCGCTTAAGAAATTGACCTTGGGTCACATCCTCCTCGTGCGGAGAGGTTGGTAAATATATATATATAATAAGTTTTTTAACATTCACTTATCAAAACAAAACAAAAACATCCATAATTATTACATAAAGGCAATAAACACTGGAATTTTTAAAAAAATACTTTGAATTAGTTCTAATAATTTCTGTGGCACCGATACCATTACATTTAGAGCGTCCGGCTGGGAACCACAAGGTTCCTGGTTCGATACCGGCCCTCGCCAACTCAGCTTATGACTAGCACAGGGATCTGTGCGTAAAGTGAGGAGCCGATTGTAGGTGTGGCGCTCCACCTCAGATGCAGAAACAATCTCCTTGGTCTAGCATTAGTGAAAGGGGATAGACTCTCTCGCTGTCTTGCTGATATCGACTTTTAGGCCACTCCGACGACTTATTTAACCAACCTTTTCTTTCTTTCATTCTTCCATGAATCCCGGCTTTTGTCGGGGTCCGGCGGGATGCCGACGGGATCAACGTATTTTTTGCACCCGCCTCCCATGAGTTTCGGTTCGTGGTTGGTCCTACATTAATAGGGGCTTGTGCCTAACCCGTACACGTGGGGTACGTAGTACTCCCCAGAACTTCAGAACTCAGTCTCTCCATTAGATGCATTTTAGTGCCATACCTAGGAGTTTTAACCCTATGCAAGGGATACAGTCAGCGTATTCTAAGCCTCGCCAACAGGGTGATATATATATATATATATATATATGTGTGTGTGTGTGTGTGTGTATTTATATTAGTGAGTGTATGTGTGTATATATATAATATATATATATATAATATATATATATATGTGTGTGTGTGTGTGTGTGTGTGTGTGTGTGTGTGTGTGTGTACTAAAGGTTGATTAAAAAAACAACCAAATAACCAACTATGTTGTTTTATTCATTCATATTGGGTATTCATTTTTTTTAAATCATTTTTTAATATATATATATATATATATATATATATATATGATTTAACTTTTATCTCCGATCACAAACACCACGGAGTAAATGAGCTCTGATGATTTTTGTAAAATCGAAATATTGATCAATATCAGCTATGATTATATTATAAATTGTTTTCTCTTTAACAGCATTGTGTGATGTTTTCATTCCACCTTTTCATACTCATAATTCTGCAATTTTAGCATTGAACATCTTTATTTGCTAAAACTTTTCATATTCATTCTCCATTATATTATATTATATTATATTACATTATACAGGTATGTGTAAAACAATTAAAATCCCCATCGCATTCTGTAGGTGACGATAGCCGAGTGGTTGAGCAGTCCGACTGATGCTGAATCGATCGGGTTTCAATCTCGGCAGTGGGTAGCTTACAAATGTCTAGCCACACTGAAGAGACTTGATAATTCGAAACACGTGTCCGTGGAAGACTATATATATATAAATATATATATATATATATATATATATATATATATATATAGTTGTAGAAAAATTATTTCCCTACCACGGTTTCGGTAGACGGTGTACTACGAACACCGAAATCGTGGTATCGAAATAACTTTTCTACAACTATTAATGTTCTCTATTTTACAAGATATATTAAGCCCTTTTGGATTAACTACTTGTTTACATGGTAGTAACCCTTTGACAATTATATATATATATATATATATATAGATTTTTTATATCATCATTTTTATAGTGAGTTCGAACTCACTATATAAAAAAAAATGATGATATAAAAATCTTTATTTCAGTGTCCCTGAGCAGGGCCTCATTATTTTTATAGTATATAAAAAAATTAAAAAAAATTATATATGAAATAATTTTCAAAACATCCCGCGAAACACGATCGCCGCACCGATTTTTTAAGGAGTTTACGAGCGTAACTACATCTTCGCCGGAAAAAAAAAAAAAAAAAAAAATTTCGCAGTTACGATTAAACATTCAACGGACCAACAACACAGTTGAATTTATCAATACAGATGAAATTATGAAAAAATCTTCAATCCTCTGATGATGAGCATTAGCTTGAAAATATTTAGGACTCATAAAAGGAAAAAAAAAAAAAAAAAAAGAATAAATATGTTTTTTTAAACATAAATGTGCATTATTACGCCTTCTATTATATATATATATATATATATATATATATATATATATATATATATATATATATATTATGGACTCTATCGTCGATTTGTTTATAGTGGTGAAGGCTTGTGTTGGACCATCCGCACTTTTTGGCACAGTCGATAGGAAAGAACTTGTGCACGAATGCCACAAACCCAATCAACGACTGGCCCCAGGAATATTGAATTCAGAATTTATCCTCTCCTAGACTGGTTACCTACACGAGGTTAAAGAGCCCAGTCTACCCCACTATTTTACCCATAGCTAGAGGGATAATATATGGATTTATACCTTTCCCAATGGTATTAGTGCTATGTGAAATGCAGACTTGTCTGGGATTTGAACTCGGCTCGACAAGTCCATTTCGCACGACTCTAACCATTATGCCACGCGCTTCCATATATATATATATAATTTTAATCTATTTTACTTATTAAACCACTCTCACGCCTCATAACCCATACTTTATTAAACAACCATAGTAAAATAAATACCCACAAATTAATTCACATCTTTCATCTTAATATCCACGAAAAAACAATTTCCGGTGAGATTTTAAAAAAATAAACAAGCGTCCCTATGTAACGTAACATCTTATTCAATGAACACACGTGTGATCGGCTGCAATTAATCGGTAACTCGATTAATTCAGTGGATTTAACCCTGATGATCCTAATGGTGAAACTCGAGTAGGTTTCTATTGTATCCATTTCTTTAATATATATAATATATAATATATATATATATATATATATATATATATATATTAGATAGATAGATAGATAGATAGATAGATAGGTCTTTGTTACTTTCTGTTTGACGGGCACTCACACACATAAACACACACGCACATACACGCTTTGGCGTGGTCGTGTACATGTTAATACCGAGAATGATGTCGTATTTTCCCAGCAGAGACCGACATGTGTATTTTTTGTGTCTGGCCGATCCCAATTAAAAATAAAGAGATAATAGCATGTGCGATCACTCGCTAAGTATCATTGCATAAAATGCTATCATAAGGTTTTCCTAATTATTGTTAAATGTGTTTAATTAAGAGCCAACTAATGGCGCAATAGTCGTTTCTTAATTGCACCCCTCGACGACCATTTAACAGGATCTGCGAGAGTCCGAAAAAAAATGGAGACATAGCTTGAGAGTTGGAACTTTAATGAGCTGCAGAATTATTCGAAACGATTCTGTTACCACCGAAGCCGCCAAAAAGTATAGGTTCTCAATTCTCATTTGAGGTCGGATGTCGGGGATTTATTGCCAACTCAACCTCGGCATTTTTGTCTAAACTTGGACTTTCTCTACCAGACAAGAGGAAATACTTTAAAAAAGATCAGGAGAAAGCTCTAACCGCATCAGCGTGGATATGGCAGCCCTATATTGTGACATCAAACCGACAAAGTCTGGTGGTATCGTGAGATACTGCTGGGGCGCTCTGGGTTAGTGGTAATGATGCTTCGGCCCCAAAACCATGCCTGAACACAGAGTCTTCATCTGATGAAGGATTTTTTTGTTGCAATGCTACTGTGTAAATAGCAGTCATTGTATGAAGATTATTATTATTATTATTATTAGGTTCTCAAACTAAGGATTATGATAAGTAAATAAAACAATCGAGTGGTTGATTTTAACGGCATGACAACCTGTTTTGTGTTATTTCATGCTTAGGGAATCGGGTATTAATGCAGAATAGAGCGCAAGAGAAAATATCATTAGATTACGTATAACAAGCATTACATTTCATTACATTCTAATGGTGCTAATGCAGAATAGCGCGCAAGAGATAATATCATTAGATTACATGTAGAGGTTAGCTCAGTCGGTAGAGCGTTCGGCTAGAAACCACAAGGTTCCTAGTTCGATACCGGCACTCGCCAACTCAGCGTATGAGTAGCACAGGGATCTGTGCGGTAAAGTAAGGAGCTGATGGTAGGTGTGGCGCTCCATCTCAGATGCTAAAACAATCTCCTTGACCTAGCGCTATTGAAAAAGGGATATACTCCCTCGCTGACTGGCTGATATCGACTTTAGGCTGCCCCGTCGACTTTACTTACTTACATATAAAAAAGCGTTACATTTCATTTCAGTCCATCTGAAACTAAAGTTCTCATTTCGCTCCACGGAAAAGTATTGGGTACTAATGCAGAATAGTGCGCAAGAGATAATATCGTTAGATTACGTATAAAAAAGCATTACATTTCATTTCAGTCTATCTAAAACTAAAGTTCTCATCTCGCTCCACGGCCCCAGGGAAAGAATTGGGTACTCATGCAGAATAGCGCGCAAGAGATAATATCATTAGATTACATAAGAAAGCGTTACATTTCATTTCAGTCCATCTGAAACTAAAATTCTCATTTCGCTCCACGGAAAGTATTGGGTACTAATGCAGAATAGTGCGCAAGAGATAATATCGTTAGATTACGTAAAAAAGCATTACATTTCATTTCAGTCTATCTAAAACTAAAGTTCTCATCTCGCTCCACGGCCCCAGGGAAAGAATTGGGTACTCATGCAGAATAGCGCGCAAGAGATAATATCATTAGATTACATATAAGAAAGCGTTACATTTCATTTCAGTCCATCTGAAACTAAAATTCTCATTTCGCTCCACGGAAAAGTATTGGGTACTAATGCAGAATAGTGCGCAAGAGATAATATCGTTAGATTACGTATAAAAAAGCATTACATTTCATTACGGAAATTCACGGAAATACCCGAAAACTTTGAGGCGAAAAAGACATGCTGGGTTACTGCTGGAGAAGTAATTATGAACTCAATGTTCTCCAATGGAGGCGCGTGGTGTAATGGTTAGAGTTGTAGGAAATGGACTCGTCGACCCGAGTTCAATTCCTGGATGAAGCTGTTTGCATTTCACATAGCGCTAATACCCTTGGGAAAGGTTTGAATCTAATTCTCCCTCCAGCTATGGGTAAATAGCAGGGCAGACTGGGCTCTTTAACCATGGGTAGGTAACCAGTCTAGGAGAAGGAAAACTCTGAATTCAAACCTGTTAAACTCCGCTTAAGAAATTGACTTTGTGTCGCATCCTGTTCGTGCAGAGGTGTTGGTAAATATATATACTCCTACACATAGACACACCAGCGTTGACCGACCAGCAAAACGTACATTCATTAGCTCTGTACGGACACTAGATGACTTTCCAAGAACGATGGCTGATAGGGGTGGATATCTTGACAGATAGATAGATAGATAGAGAGAGAGAGAGAGAGAGAGAGAGAGAGAGGGGGGAGAGGGAGAGAGAGGGAGAGAGAGAATGCACTGTCGGCACCCCTTGATAATAATAGCTGCTAGGGGTGGATGTCGAGAGAGAAAGAGATAGATAGATAGATAGATAGATAGATAGAGAGAGAGAGAGAGAGAGAGAGAGAGAGAGAGAGAGAGAGAGAGAGAGAATGAACGACACCCCTTGATAATAATGGCTGCTAGGGGTGGATGTCGAGTGAGAGATAGATAGATAGATAGAGAGAGAGAGAGAGAGGAGAAGAAAGAGAGAGAGAGGGGGGGAGAGAGTTAGTAGAATCTGCGTTGTCGACACCCATTGATAATAATGGCTTCACAATTCCGTATATTGTTTCATACTGACACTGTTAATGAAACTTGAGATCTAGCCACTTTCTAACGTGTTTGATAACCAAGGTGACATGTGTTGATAAAACGCTATTAACGTGAAACATTACCAAACTTTCTTTAAAAGGGTATCTTCCACGTAAATGCAGCCCTGTCGGCTGCGGCTGTAGAATACACCTACTGGACCTCTATAAGACCCTCCCTCCAATGGGTCCATTGCAGCGACCCGTGATAACGGAATCCTGCAGGTAGTCCATGACCTACAATATTCTACTTTGGCCATTTGATGCAGATGGTCAGTCGGAGAGGCCCACTTCGATCAATCAGCAGATCACGTCAAGCCCTAGCACCTATATGAATGCCCCGAGCGTATTGCTCTTATGGCAAAGCCCCGAGATTTCCATCATATATGTGCTAAAGGCGGTGGCTAAGGGTCTTCGTGTCCTGTGTATGACATTAAACTGTATCTAGTGGTGAGGTTCAACCCCAACTCTTTTTATCATATATGTGCTAGAAGGCAGTTGAGTGCCCTTCATTGCTATTACACCAAGGTCCACTTAGAGTGGAGTGGTGTTACCCATTAGGGCCCCATATATGGGTTGAATAGAAAAATGTCTTTAAAGAAATTGAGTACCCGTGAAAATTGAAAAAAATAATGTCTTTGGCATAAAATAACCCAACAAGGGTTGATATATCGTAAAACCCAACCGGATAAATCACACTTAACGGACTTAAATTCCACCATCGTATGTCACCCCACCGAAAGAAAAAAAAGATATAATGAACCAGTTAATTTATTTAAAAACTTTCACATTTTTTCAGGTCAGTTAACTTTGAACCACGTATCTTTGAGACTCTGTGTTACGCCTTAAAGATATGTGGTTCAAAGTTTACTGACCTGAAAAAAATGTGAAAGTTTTTAAATAAATTAACTGGTGCATTATATCTTTTATTCATTAATTTATCAACACTGAAAATTTCATTAAATTTGGTTAATTCCCTGATTTTTGGTATTTTTTCTTTCGGCGGGGTGACATACGATGGTGGAATTTAGGTCCGTTAAGCTCGATTTAACTATCCAACTAACCAACCAACAAACCCATGAAAGTTATTGTGCTGAGGAATTAGTTCTAAAAGTAAAGTATTAGAATTTGGTATAAAAGTTACCACAAGGAATGACTTGAATGCCCTGAAAAATTGACGTCAAAACCAGAGAGTCTCGAAGAGAGTGGCGTAAACTACTTTATCAAGGATGATGGAACATTTGAACAACAACGTGTGAAGAATTCCTGAGAATTGAAATGTGTCCCTCGAAAACAGGATGATGAGGAGGCGATACCTATTTACTACGCAACATAACTTGACTCCCTTGTAAACGTGCGATTCTACCGAAGAATAGTTTTGCTAATCCCTTACAAGTTCACGAACATAAACAGCTGCATGCAACATCCTACTCACTGGACCTTAAAAGACTGCCTGCCGAACATTCAGCCAGATATACAAGTCGTTTAGTCACTAGACATACGAAAAGCATAAAAGGGATTTAAGAATAAACCACTACCACTATCAACTGATTATGAAGCAGCAAACCTTACAATTCTTGACGTAAAATTTGTTTGAATATGTTGTGTCCTTAAAAGGATACAATTAGACAAGGTTGTAGTCGGATGGAAGAAACGGTCAACACTTTTGTACATTTAAGATAGAGGGTCTTATTGCACAGAGATACAATAAGACAGACAAGAAATAGTGCGGTACGCTACTAATCCTCGAAGCCAGCTCAGCATAATGCCGTACTGACTATATATATAGTCAGACCACATGTGTTTGTGTGTGTGTGTGTGAGTGTGTGTGTGTGTGTGTGTGTGTGTGTGTGAGAGAGAGAGAGAGAGAGAGAGAGAGAGAGAGAGAGAGAGAGAGAGAGAGAGTGTGTGTGTGTGTGTGTGTAATATTACATTACAACAGAATAACTTGCGTCGCTCACTCTGTATGTTGCGCATCGTAAATTAGAAACAGATTGTTAGTTGTGGGCCAAAATTACTGACAGAAGAAGGATCATATTTTGCGTATAATATAATTATTTTGTTTAATTTCAATAAGTTATAGAAAGTGTCGATTCTAATGAGATTATCACATCCTCTTCTTGGCAAAGGGCCGGGTATATTTTCTCATTTTCTTTGTTCATTTAAGGGAAGGGATAAATAAATCAAATAAAGTCATAAAAAGTGAACAGCGACTACAATAAGCTGAAATGAAATGGCGTTTCTTTTTCTCTTTTAAGAAGTTCAAATGAATTTGCATTGATTTAATTTTTTTTTTTTTCGGTATTTCATTTTTTTAAAGACTTTTTACGCAGCCATTTTTGTTTTAAAGAAAAACGATGTTCGTAACGAATGGGTTAAATTTTATTGAATTTTTTCCGGTTTACACTTTGCCAATTTCTGTTCTTTTGGATTCTATTGAAATAAAATTCAAAGATCAAAGTAAAATAGAATGAAATAAGAAAATTTGATATCAGAATTTTTTGTGTGAAAATTTAGAGTTTGTTTTTTAGTATTCAATGAATGTTTTCGACTATCCTCATCTTCATTGTTGTTTTTGACTGAGACTTTGAGATGAGTTGTTAATATTCAATGAATATTTTCGACTATCCTCATCTTCATTGTTATTTTTGACTGAGATTTTGGAATGGGCTTTTGTTGATATTCAATAACTATTTTCGACTATCCTCATCTTCATTGTTGTTATTGACTGAGACTTTGAGATGAGTTGCTGTTAATATTCAATGAATAGTTTTGACTATCCTCATCTTCATTGTTGTTTTTGTCAGAGAATTTTTGATGGGGTGTTAATATCAAATTAATATTTTCGACTATCCTCACCTTCATTGTTGTTTTTGACTGGGACTTTTCGATGAGTTGTTCATCTTCATTGTTGTTTCTCGTTGTCTTTGAGAAAATACCAAGAAAACGATAATGGTAAATAAATGCTTTGAACATTAATTCGAAAATATAACTATATCCAGTCGGACAACGCCAGATTATCGCGTATTCAAATTACATATTCGTAACCTCGCTTCTTCCATTCATTGGACAAGCCAGAATCTTATCTCCCTTGAAAATATTCAATGGTCATGTTTTTGACCGACTTTTCGTGCTTCCAACTCGCACATTCAAGCAGATCTGTGTTAAACATGTCCGGCTTCCATCCACTATGTGATTGTCGATTTGTTTGTCTATCTAGCTATAACACGACGAAAGACAAAGCAAACATCAAGTCTAAACGTTGAGTAATGTGAGGAATGGTTGTTTGTATAATGTAGCAGTGTTCTCTAAATAAGAAAAAAAAATTATTATTAAACTGGCATTTCATTTCTCTAACCCCCCCCCCCATCTTTAAACTTGAACAATTTGTTCTGTGTGTGTTGCGGCGCACGGATGCAAAGTTGTTAGCAACGAAAATATTTATTTTATTTAATATCATTTTAGCACTTCTGGTGACTTAATTTGCATAAAGGTTTTGGAATAAAAGTCTAATTATAAAATTTTCAGGCTCTTTAGGTAATTATTTCCATTATTTTCTTTTAAAAACTTCTATCTCTTTCTCTCTCTCTCTCTCTCTCTCTCTATATATATATATATATATATATATATATATATATATATAGAGAGAAGAGAAGAGAGAGAGAGAGAAGAGAGAGGGAGAGAGAGGAAGAGAGAGAGGAGAGAGAGAGAGAGAGATCATACATACACATATATATATGTATATATATATATATATATAGAGAGAGAGAGAGAGGGTGGGAGAATGAGAAAGACCATATATATATATATATATATATATATATATATATATCTGTATGTCTCTCTCTCTCTCTCTCTCTCTCTCTCTCTCTATCTGTGTGTGTGTATGTTTGCTTCTGTCTCTTTCCATCTATTATTCTTTAACCTGTTTATATCTCTCTTTTAGTCTTTAGACATTTATCTATCTATCTCTATCTCTGTCTCTGTCTCTCTCTTTATATATATATATATATATATATATATATATATATATATATATATATATATTGACATCTAAATGTCACTCACACGCACACACACACACTCACAAACATATATATATATATATATATATATTATATATATTGACATCTAAAAGTGTCTGATACACACACACATTTATATTGATATCTAAAAGCTCTGACACGCACACACATACGCACACACACACACACAAACACACACACACAAACACATGCACACACAAAACACACAGACAGGGACATATATATATATATATATATATATATATATATATATATATATATATATATATATATACAGTATAGTGTCCTAGATACGTTACTCAAAAAGCAACGCGAAACGGAACTGCATTAAACCGGGTCATTATGTAGCACTATCTATATGTTCCCAGATTATACAGTATCTGGCTAAATTTAAGTATACACTTTTTTAAATCTGATATCATTCACCATTGGATAACAGTACCTATCACTCGATGTGCGTATTGCGAAAATGTTACAACGGAAACTTGTGCATGTTAGCCCTCGTCGATTTAGCTCAGTCGGTAGAGCGTCTGTCTTGGAACCATAAGTCTACGTGTTCGATACCGCATCTCACCAACTCAGCGATCTGCACAGAATGATAGGAGTGGTGATGGTAGGCGTGACACCACCTCAGACATAAAACCAATGTCGTTGATATAGCGCTCTTAAAAGGGGATAGACGCTATCACTGTCGAGCTGATACTGACAATAGGCCACTCCGCCGATTTTACTAATATATATATATATATATATATATATATATATATATATATATATATACTAATCTTATTAGACTATCCTCATCTTCATTATTATTTTTGTCTGAGGCTTTGATATGAGTTGTTAATTATTCAAATCAGATTCTTGTCCTGATGAGCTACTATGTGAAACTATCAGTAGGTATATCTGACTCATTATGTTTAACTTTATTACACACACACACACACACACACACACACCATATATATATATATATATATATATTATAAAATATTAAAATTCGAAGGCAATACAATGCGTATAAAAAAATAAAGACAAAAAGATGTTTTTTATGTCTAATCGATTTCAAAGCTAGAGCTTCATCATCAGAGTTTATTTTCAGAAATGACGTGCTTATGTTTTTATCTGTGTGGTTATAATTTCTCTTCTTATTTCCTTTTCCTCTCCTTTTTTTCCTCTTTCTTCTTCTCCTCCTTTATGAATGAAATGGGCGAATAACTGTAATTTCTTATTTCTCTCTCTTTTTTTTTTTTTTTTTTTTTTAAAGTTTGTTGAGAACGAATATTCTTAGTATCGGCTGACATCCGGTCAAATGTTGCAATATGTATACATGTCAAAATTTAAAAAACAAAAAAATGAACAAATAAATAAAACCGTTAATAGAAAAATTTATATACTTAGCTTTTGATTCGCTTTCACCTTTCCTTTCTTTTTCCTTCTCCTCTCTTTCTTTTTTTTTGTGTTATTTCTCTCTTTTTTTTCTTTTTTTAATATCCCCTTTGTTCTCTAATTTAATTTTTTTTTATATAGAAAATAAGTAAATAAAAGATTATCCCAAATTATGTATTATTATTGATAGAAAAAATAAATAATTTTTTTTTTCAAGAAAATATGTTTTATGAATACTTTTTTCTCTTTTTTCTTTTAAACTTAAATAGATTAAATATTATATTAATTATATATTAAAATATCATATAATAATTACATATTAGGATTGATGCAAAATTCAAAACAATAAAACAAACCATTTTCCTTTTAAATTTCAAATAGATTAAATAGATTAAATAGATTAAATAAATTTCAAATAGATTAAATAGATTAAATTATATATATATATATATATATATATATATATATATATATATATATATATATATATATATATATAAAAAACGTAAGAATCGGCTATTATGCGGTTATGGCACCATTTACACTCACAAATATCAGAATATACCCATGAGCCTCATCAGACCGCTTTCTTTATTGAAAATGGTATACAGATAAATTCTGATGTTTCTTTTATATATTTTCTCTTGATCCCTGTGATGGTATCGGGTTTCAATTCATCATATCGTTTTAGGCAGTGGTTATGTTTCCGACCTGGGGGAAGATATTTATATGGGTGGCTTAAGGCATGCCATCAGCATAGGGAAGGGCTAGTTGGCGGCTTAATGTTGGTTCTGTCAGCGATTTTTCGGACTGGTCATTTTCAGTTCAAAGTTTTATTTTCTTCCTTTTCATCTTCTCACGTCTCTTATCATGTGGACTCATTAATTTTTCTCCTTTCAAAAAGAGGGGTCTATTTGGGTGCCGGGTTAGCTCAGTTGGTAGAGCGTTCGGCTAGAAAATCACAAGGTTCCTAGTTCGATACCGGCCTACGCCAACTCAGGGTATGAGTAGTACAGGATCTGTGCGGTAGAGTAAGGAGCTGATGGTATGTGTAGCACTCCACCTCAGATGTAAAAACAATCTCCTTGGTCTAGCGCTAGTGAAAAGGGGATAGACTCCCCTCACTAATTGGTGGATACAGACTTTAGGCCACCCCGACGACTTTACTTACTTACTAGACTAAAGTATCTATATATATATATATATATATATATATATATATATATATATATGAGGATAGGAGGATTGGAATAAATCCAACAGAATGTAGTAAAGAATAGAGGGGAAAATGTGGACAAAGGAACAAAACTCAGACAAGTATATGTAGTAGATATATTTCGACGTGCATTGAGTGCATCAGTCGTTTATTTGAAATAAGCGACTGATGAAGCCGAGCTCAATTCAGGGCGAAATATTTCTCCTACATATACTTGTCTGAGTTTTGTTCCTTTGTCCACATTTTCCCTCTATTCTTAACTACACACACACACACACACACACACACACACACACACACACACATATATATATATATATATATATATATATATATATATATATATGTGTGTATGTGTGTGTGTGTGTGTTAAGTTCGACTGGTGGGACTGGTGAAACAGGTGGGTCTGTTGAGACTAAGTAATTAACCATTAACGCTAAGCTTATCGTATATGAATCTTCTGTCCTCGCCACATAGATGTAATCATCTGAAACGTCTATGCATTAGCTTCATTGAAAGGTGCCATTAAAACTTGCCACAAAAAGATTTTTAGGAAATTAGTTGGAACATATTCAATCCTGATATTCTAATGCTTTTTCTTTTACTTGCATTTTTTTTTTGTCTATGATCATTAAATCAAAAGTATTTAAGAATTAAAATTGTCCATAAAAAATACATGCTACATAGATACATTAAAAATACATACTATATAGATACCATTAAAAATACATACTACATAGATACATTAAAATATATATGCTACATAGATACCATTAAAAAATACATACTATAATAGATACCATTAAAAACACATACTACATAGAACCATTAAAATATATATGCTACATAGATACCATTAAAAAATACATACTACATAGATGCCATTAAAAAAAAGACATACTAAATAGATACATTAAAATACATACTACATAGATACCATTAAAAATACTACATATACAGATACATTAAAATAAATATGCTACATAGATACATTAAAATATATGCTACATAGATACCATTAAAAAATACATACTATATAGATACCATTAAAACACATGCTACATAGATACCATTATATAATAGATAATACTACATAGATACCATTAAAAATACCATAGATACCACATACATAGATACATAGATACATATACATACCATAGATAGCATAATTAATAATACATACTACATAGATACTATTAAAAATACAATAATACAATACTACATAGATACCATTAAAATACATACTACATAGATACTATCAAAATACATACTACATAAATACCATTAAAAATACATGCTACATAGATACCATTAAAAATACATACTACATAGATAACACAAAAATTACGTTTTCCTATATGGGAGTAAAATGAGGAAATTAATCCAACAGTATGTGGAGAAAAGTGGATAAACACGGGATGCTGCAATTGATGGAAATTTATTAGTTGTAGTGTCGATGTTCGAACATTTCGGTTTATAAAGAAACCTTTTTCAGGACAATATGAAACTAGTCAAGGAAAAAAAAAAGATTTATGTAGTTAAAAAGATGATGGATGTTTTGAATGCGTTGAGTTAGGAAAAATGTGTAAAAAAAGTCCCTAGCCGGTCGTTGATTAGCGTTCACAATTGAATGTTTGACTATATGTGTAGTTGGTTTGTTTGTTTGTTGTTGTTGGTTGGTTGACCTTTTTACATGATTCTAAAATTCCAACATGTATTTATTTTTCTACATAATTGCCATTTTGGTAGATGCATTTTTGTAGGCACTGTGGCAGTTTTTGTATGCTCATGTCATGCCAGATTGCTGACATGTTGTTGAGGAAGCGTTGAACCTTGTCGCCGTTGCAAACTCCCCACACCAATTGTGGACGTTTTTGACGTCCAATCATTTCCGTTAATTGCCGATGAATTTCAGTCGGTTTAATGCCTTTTGTGTTGGAAAACAAAATAACTGCTCGGTAGCGTCAATCAAAATCTCTCTTAGAAACGATTGCTAAGACAAGACTAAACGTTGAAGCGAGGTGCACACAGCAGCAGACGCATACACAACCTTGTACTTCATTGTTTTAGTTTTTATGGGCCATCCTTTGGCCTTCAAGCTAGAGCGTGTGTCCAGTAAAATTGGATCCTTGGTAAAGAGTCCCCGATAATGAATCTTTTGGGTCTTCTGGTAAAGAGTCCTCAGTTTTTTCGTTAATGGTCGTAAGTTCCTCCTCAATGATTGCAAGTGAACTGTGGCAAGTATCCGTGTTTAAGTAATGTATCAGCCACGCAGTATGGCTTGTTGATTGGCTGGAGGAGTAAACCACGTGACCTTGGCTAGTCTATAACTCCAGGTGGGGAATTAGAGCACACCTTATATTGCAAATATTCCAACATTCATCAAAAAGAAGGAACATTTATGGATTCTTGTAAATTGAAACGTGTCCCTCGAAAACAGCATGATCATAAGGTTTTACCTTGTAATTGTTCATAAAGTGTGTATTTTGTTAGGATATCTTTGAGAAACAAAAAAAAATGATCGTATTCTAAAAATAAACAAAACCAGACTGACCGACGCCAAATTCAAAACTCCCGCCGACAAACGGACATTCTGAGAGCGGGAGAAGAGAAAAGGATTTCTAGTAGAAGAGGCAGAAAAGCAATAACAAGTGCAGGGACCAGTCACGAGTACAATCCTTTTAGAATCGGGTGGACTAAAAAGATAACTAAGCTTTAACACTAATAAGATTTTGTAAAAAGGAAAATTCATATACCAAACCACACCTTTGTAATTTGTTGTTCATTTGATACAATTTATAATACACATATAAAGGACAAATTTTTGTTACAAGTCAAACTTTGTTTATTACTAGTAATTTTTTTGCTCGTTTCTTTAATGGTATATTTCACATAAAAATTACCTGCGACCAACGTACAGCAACCTACATACTAACTTGCCTTCCTTTTAATCGTCTGTTCCTAGCAAAAGATAGTTTTGCTAATCCCACCTGAGGTTCACAAACGTAAACAGCTGCGTACAACAACATCCTACCCACTGGACCTTAAAAGAATGTTTGCAGAAGATGCGGCCAGATGTGCAAGCGACAAGATACATAAAAAAAAAGCATAAAAGGGGGTTTAAGAATGAACAATGTGCTTAATAGTAACAGCACACCACGGAACATGCGTCTATGACAACAAATTTGTTTTGATTAACGCGTCTTTAAAATTAAAAGAAAAGAACACACGAAGGTGTAATAAAAGTGAACTCATCCATGAAATTAATATAATCACTTTACGGTCAGGTTTCTGCCATACAGTCCCTTCCTCAGCAAATTAGTGTTAGATGCTAAAAGACATAAAAGAACAAAACATTAAATTCTTGTGAAATAAAATTTCCCATATAATATATATATATATATATATAATATATATATATATATATATAATATATATATATATATATATAATTAAAGAAATAACAAAAGACTTAGAGGTTTTGCATTATAACTATTTCGGGGAGCTTAGACAAAGTGTCTAATTCTCCCCGACTCATCAGATGCGAATGATGAATTCTTTATTACTTTTAAGGCATTTGAAAACAGAATTTTCTTTTTCCCTTCCTCCCTTCCTTTTAAATTGTTCTGTCTTGCTCAGCCTGTAGAGTAATAAAAATGTGAATAAAAATAATAAGAAGAATAAAATAAATAAAAACAATAATAATAAAAAACAAAGATATCTGACCGCTTGTCAGTAATTTGTTTAGGAATTACTGTTAAATCAATCCATTCCAGAATTCAGGGCCACATATATATATAATTTTTGTGTGTGTTTTATGTGTGTGTATGTGCTAGCATATATATATATTATATAATATATGATATAAGTTATATAATATATTAATATATATATAAGGTGTCC
>CM042163.1:52540782-52563282 GCA_023376005.1 Doryteuthis pealeii
GATTTTAAAACTTGCACAAAAAATTTTTAGGAAATTAGTTGAACATATTTTCAATCCTGATATTCTAATGCTTTTTCTTTTACGTTGCAATTTTTTTTTGTCTATGATTCCAGTTAAATCAAAAGTATTTAAGAATTAAAATTGTCCCATAAAAATACACTGCTACATAGATACCATTAAAAATACACTATTACAAGATACGATTAAAAAAATACATGCTATATAGATCCAATTAAAATACATCATATAGATACCCTTAATAACATACTACATACATACCATTAAAATTACATTTACTACTAGATACATTAAAAATCATACCAACTGTCCTTATATGCTATACTGTCCATTAAAACACATACACATAGATACCATTAATTTGCTACATAGATACCCATTAAATACTTACTACATAGATACCATTAACACCATACCCATAGTCCATTTGACTCATAGATACCATTAGAAATACATACTACATAGATACCATTAAAAATATATACTACATAGATACCATTTAATATATACTACTGTACCCATTAAAAAATACATGCTAATATATACCATTAAAAAATGCCTACTAGTACAATTAAATATATTTGCACAATAGATCACATTAAAAATACATGCTACATAGATACTATTTAAAAACACATGCCACATAAGAACTATTAAAAATAAATACATATAGTCTAGATCTTACTAGATACGATTAAAATACATACTACATAGATACCATAAACATACATACTATAATAGATACCTTAGATACATACTCCATAGATACCCATTAAAAATACATATTACATAGATACTATCAAAAATACATACTACATAGATAACCATATAAATACATACTAATAGATATATTAAAATACTACTCATAGTCCTTAAAAATACATACTCAAGATAACATTAAAAAATACATTACTACTAGAAATACCAAAAATTACGTTTGCCTTAGTGAGTAACGGTTATCCAAAGTACAGTGGAGGAAAGTGGACACACGGGATGGCTGCAATTGATGGAAATTTATTAGTTTAGTGTCGATGGTTCGCACATTTCGGTTTATAAAGAACCTTTTTCAGGACAATATGAAACTAGTCAGAGAAAAAAAAAATGAGTTATGTAGTTAAAAAAGATGATGGATGTTTTGAATGCGTTGGAAGTTAGGAAAAAGTGTAAAAAAGAGTCCCTAGCCGGTCGTTGATTAGCGTTCACAATATGAATGGTTTGAAACTATATGTGTAGTTTGGTTTGTTTGTTTGTTTGTTTGTTTTGTTGGTTGGTTGACCTTTTTACATGATTCTAAAATTCCAAACATGTATTTATTTTTCTACATAATCTGGCCTTTGGGTAATGCATTTTTGTAGCACGTGGCAGTTTTGTATGCCTCATGTCTGCCAGCAATGCTGATCATGTTGTTGCAGGAAGCGTAATTGAACCTTGTCGACGTTGCAAACTCCCACACCAATTGTGGACGTTTTTGACGGTCCATCAATTTCCGTTAATTGCCGATGGAATTCAGTCGGTTTAATGCCTTTTGTTGTTGGAAAACAAAATATACTGCTCGTAGCGTCAATCAAAATCTCTCTCGAAACGATTGCTAAGAACAAGACTAACGTTGCACGGGTGCACACATCAGCAGCCGCTACCCTTGTACTTCTTGCTTTTATTTTTATGGTCTATCCGTTTGGGCCTTCAGCTAGGTGTTGTCCGTGGCCCGGTCCTTGGAAAGAGTCCTCCGAGTTCTTTTGGGTCTTCGGTAACGATTACTCAGTTTATTACGTTAATGGTCGTAAGTCCCCCTCACACATGATTCGCAAGTGAACTGTGGCAAAGTATCCGTGTTAAGTACTGTCATACGCACGCAGTTTCGGCTTGTTGATTGGCTGGGATGTACCACTGCTGACCATTGGCTAGTCTATACTCCAGGTGGAGAATTATGAGCACACCTTATATCCCGCCAAATGTATTCCAACATTCGATCAAAAAGAAGGAAACATTTAATGGATTCTGAAATGAAACGCGTTTCCCCCTCCGGGAAAACAGCATGATCAAAGGTTTTACCCTTGTAATTGTTCATCGAAACTGTGTATTTTTTGTTAGGATATCTTTGAGAAACAAAGACAAATGATCGTATCCTAAAAATAAACAATAACCAGAGCTGACCGACGCCAATCAAAAACTCCACCCGCCCGACAAAACGACATTTCTGAGAGCGAGAAGAAGAGAAATGATATTTCTAGTAGAAGGAGGCAGAAAGAATGGCAAGTGGAGGGACCCAGTCACTGATAAATCCTTTTAGAAATCGGGTGAACTAAAATGATAACTAAGCTTTAACACTAATAAGTTTTGTAAAAAGGTTCATAAGCCCCACACCTTTGTAATTTGTTCATCATTGATACAATTTTATAATACACTTATTCAAGGACAGATTTTTGTTACAACTCAAACTTCTTGTTAAATCTACTTAGTAATTTTTTTGCTCGTTTCTTTTAATGGTATATTTCACATAAAAATTACCTGCGAACAACATACAGCAACCTATATACTAACTTGCCTTCCTTTAAATCGTCTGTTCTAGAAAAAAGATAGTTTTGCTAATCCCAACCCTTGAATTCACCGAACGTAACAGCTGCGTACAACAACATCTACCCACTGGACCTTAAAGAATGTTTGCAAGAAGATGCGGCCAGATGTGGCAAGCGACAGATACATAAAAAAAGCATAAGGTGGGGTTTAAGAATGAACAATGTGTTTCAATAGTAAATAGCACCCACGGAACATACGTCTATGACAACAAATTTGTTTTGATTAAACGTCGTCTTTAAAATTAAAAGAAAAGAACACACGAAGGTGTAATAAAAGTGCACTCATCCATTGAAATTAGTTTATATCACTTTCCGGGTCAGTTTCTGCCGTATAGAAATATGCTGTCCTCGGCAAATTAGTGTTAGATGCTAAAGACATAAAAGAACAAAACATTAACATCTTTGTGAAATAAAATTTCCCATATATTATATATAATAATATAATATATATTAAATAAAAATCACACCAACAATACCAACAACACACATATAAACTTAACGACAAATCAGTTCCTCACATATAACAAAAAAACAATTAAACAGACAACAGCACACACACCACACACAACATCACACATATTTAGCTAAACCAATCCCACACAATCTACACCTGTGGTACACCATTCACCATTTCGGCACTCCCCATTCCAGAGAGAAAAGAATCACTAACCACACCCCAACTACACCTCCCCCTACTGACGACCTTCCGTTTTCAGCATTTTGAGAATTTCCCATCATTGGAGTAAGACTATAATCAAGTCCTGAAGATGTCTAATAAGAGACGAAACGTTGCACGCGTCGACAATAAACATCAAGTTTTCATAACATCCCGTGTTTGTCTACTTTTCTCCATATATATATATTATAATATTAATTATATATATATATATATATAATATTATATATATATAATATATATAAATGTTGTTCTGGTTCCAAAGGAGAGAAAATTCAATATTTTATAAAAAAGGAAGGTCCGCAAAATGTATTTTGTTCTCAGAAAAACATTTTTTTTAATTCTTTTGTGTTTACATGTAAAACAAAAAGAATTAAAAAAATGTTTTTCTGAGAACAAAATACATTTTGCGCGACCTTCCCTTTTTTGTATAATATATATATATATATATATATATATATATATATATATATTATATATATAATTAAAGAAATAACAAAAGTCTTAGAGATTTTGCATTATAGACTATTTCGGGGAGCTTAGACAAAGTCTAATTCTCCGAATCATCAGATGCGAATGATGAATTCTTTATTACTTTTAAGGCATTTGAAAACAGATTTCTTTTTCCCTTCCTCCCTTCCTTTTAAATTGTCCTGTCTTGCTCAGCTGTAGAGTAATAAAAGATGTGAATAAAAATAAGAATAAGAATAAAAATAATAATAAACAATAATAATAAAAAACAAAGATACCTGACCGCTTGTCAGTAATTTGTTAGGAATTACTGTTAAATCAATCCATTCCAGAATTCAGGGCCACATATATATATATATTTGTGTGTGTGTGTTTGTGTGTGTGTATGTGCTAGTATATATATATATATATATATATATATGTGGTGTTGTGTGTGTGTGTGTGTGTGGTGTGTGTGTGTGTGTGTGTGTGTGCTAGCACATATACACATACACACACGCACAACAAAAATTAACGTTCCATTCATTGTTCATTTCCATCTTGGTAAATAGAGCTTCAAACTCGGAACTTTTAGGACGCACCTTATATATATATATATATATATATATATATATATATATTAAGGTGCATCCTAAAAGTTCCGAGTTTGAAGCTCTATTTACCAAGATAGAAATGAACAATGAATGGAACGTTATTTTTTTTCAGAATACAAGGTGTGTCAAAAATCTCGATAATTTTTTTTGACAAGCCTTGAATATATATGTGTGAGTGGGGATGTATGTGGTGTGTTTGTACGTGTGAATATATATATATATATATATATATATATATATATATATATATATATATATATATATATATATATGTATATGTGTGTGTGTGTGTGTGTGTGTGTGTGTAAGTGTGTGTGTGTGTGTTGGGGTTTGTCATTAGAGCAATTCGCTTGCGATCATCATATAGATTGGCCTGACCAGCCGATTATTCGGAATAGCATTTCTGACTACCCATCAGAAAGGGTCAAAGTGGTGTGTTGAATGTCATGGACTGTTCAGTCACCAAAATTCTGTCCTTAAGCACGGTCGCCACCCACAGCCAACAAGTAGTGTCCATTGGGGCATGTTGTTATCCCTCTGCAGCGGTCCTGTGGTTGTATTCAACAACTCTAGTCGAACGGTAGTTGATTTATAGAAGAGCTGCCTTCCTCGCAGTTTAGACTGTCATTAGACAGAAACCCCTTCTACCCCTATATATATATATATATATATATATATATATATATATATATAGTCATCCACATACAGTACTATTTTACCGTATCATGTCCCCTCAGTGTGGCTAGAATTGCAGGCTGCCTCACGCCGAGATCGAAACTCGACCAATTTTTACGTCAGTCAGAGCCGCCACCAACCGAGCATTATATATATATATATATATATATATATATATATATATATATATATGAACAAGTTAAGTGAGACACACAGATAAGTAGGTAGATAAATAAACATATTTTTAGGCCGATAAACGTCAGTGGAATTAAAAGCTTTTAACTGTTGATCGAATAACAATAAATGCAACAACAAAAAAGATAAGAAAAGAAAAAGAGAAGAAAAGAAAGAAAGAAAGAAAGAAAAAAGAAAAGAAAGAAAAAAGAAAGAAAAAAAGAAAGAAAGAAAAAAGAAAAGATAGAAAAAAAGAAAAGAAAGAAAAAAAGAAAGAAAAAAGAAAGAAAGACAGAAAAGGTAGACAAAAGAAAGAAAGAAAGAGAGAAAGAAAAAGAAAAAAGAAAGAATGAAAAACGAAAGGAAAAAGAAAAGAAAAGAAAGAAGAAAAAAGAAAGAAAGAAAAAGAAAAAGAAGAAAAGAAAAAAGAAAAGAAAAGAAAGAAAGCCAATGACGATTTGCAAACTCTGATTCTTTTCAGTCCCAACATCCATTTGACTCAACAGATGTTTCTTCATTCAGACGACAGGTCGGCCATTGCAAAATACCAGTTTCTAAACTATCAGGTCTTCTTTTATGCTCGGACGACGAGTGTAACTACAAATCGTCACAAGGCCATTTAATATACGCATCTCATCCATATTCTCGGCCCAAAAGCGCACGCGCAGAAACTCACGTAGTCATTCAAAGAAATGTTATCTGATTCAGCCATAATTTTGACGATGGAACTGTAAGAGACGCCATTTTGTCTCCTTCCTTGAGTTTGGTTTTATATCTACGTTTTTTTTTTCGTTTATTTTATTTATTTATTTATTTATTTTTTTTTTTTTTACTTTCTTTTGATTCATTGATAAAAATGAAAAGTTTCCATTCAGAAATCAACTAAATGGGGAGGAGCTGAAGCAAACTGAGTGGAAACGAAATGGAGTGAACAAGGAGTAGGGTAGGTGTGATTGAGAAGAAGAAGAAGAAGAAGAAGAAGAAGAAGAAGAAGAAGAAGAAGAGAAGAGGTGGATGGAAACGAAGAGATACAAGAAGAAGAAAGAGGAGGAGGAGGAGGAAAATGAAGAAGGGGAGGGGAGAAGAAGAAGAAGAAGAAGAAGAAGAAGAAGAAGAAGAAGAAGAAGAAGAGAGTGGGAGAAGGAGGGGAAAACATAGAAGAAAAGAAGAAGAAGAGGAGGAAGAAGAGGAGGAGAAAAAATAAAAAGAGGTGAGAAGCAGGAGAAAAACGTAGAAGAAGAAGAAGAAGAAGAAGAAGAGAAAGAAGAAGAAGAAGAAGAAGAGAAGAAGAAGAAGAAGAGAAGAGTTCAACAATTGAGAATATGAAATGAAATAACTTGATTGAGAATGAATAAAGACAAAAAAGAAAAATATATTTTGAAATCGCGAAGAAAAAAGAAGAAAAGGGAAAAGGGGAATGATGGCGAAAAGAAGAAAGTGAATGGGGATGTAAAGGAGGAGAGAAAAAAGGAGAGTAGGAGGTTTAGAGATAGTGGGAGGAGGAGCAGGAAAGAGGGGGAAGTGGTGGGTGGGATAGCCTCAATTCTAACAATTTGCCAACATTAGATGAATAACATGGAGAATGATAAAAGACAAAAAAAGAAAAAGAGAAAAAAGAGAAAAAGAAGGAAATGTGGTAAATAAAGAGAGGGGGTTATAAGAGAAGAGAGACAGAGAGAGCAGAGAGAGAGAGAAAAGAGGAGAGAGACAGAGAGAGACAGAGAAAGCGAGAGAGAGAGAGAGAGAGAGAGAGAGAGAGAGCAGGTCATAAAAAAGAGAAAAGATGGGTTGATAGAACGAAGAAAGAAAAAGGGTCGAAAGAAAGAAAAAAAGAAAGAAAGAAAGAAAGAAGGTAACAAAAGGATAGAGAACAAAAACATTTGATAATAACAAAAAAGAAAGAAAGAACGAAGAGGGTAAAGAAATGAAGAAAGAAAGAAAGAAAAGAAAAGACAGAAGGTAATAAAAAATTAGATAGATAGATAGATAGATAGATAGAGAGAGAGAGAGAGAGAGAGAGAGAGAGAGAGAGAGATTAATAAAAAAAAGTAAACGGATTGAGAAAAAAAGAGCAGTTAACAGTAACAAAAGAAAGAATGAGGGAAAGAAAGAAGGAGGAGACAGAGACAGAGACAGAAGGTAATAAAGATGAGAGAGAGAGAGAGAGAGAGAGAGAGAGAGAGAGAGAGGGGGGGAGGGGAGAGAGTAATAGAAATGAAAGAGCATAGAGAAGAAAAAAGACCATTTAATCGTAACAAGAAAAAAGAAATAAAGAAGTTAAAGAGAGAAAAGAAAGAAAGAAAAGGCTGAAGAGAGAGAAGGTCATGAAGATAAGAAAAAAAGATAGCGAAGAAAAAGACGGGTTGATAGAAAGAAAGAATCGAAAAAGAAAGAAAGAAAGAAAGAAAGAGAAGAAAAAAGACCGGTTGATAGAAAGAAAGAAAGTAAAAAGAAAGAAGAAGAAAGAAAGAAAGAAAAGAAAAAAGACCGGTTGAAAGAAAGAAGAAGGAAGAAAGAAAGAAAGAAAGAAAGAAAGAGAAGAAAAAGACGGAATGAAAGAAAGAAAGAAAGAAAGAAAGAAGAAAGAGAAGAAAAAAGACGGAAAAGAAAGAAAGAAAGAAAAAAGAAAGAAAGAAAGAAAGAAAGAAAGAGAAGAAATGACCATTTGAAAGAAAGAAGAAAAAAAGAGAAGAAAAAAGAATTTGAAAGAAGAAGAAAGAAAGAAAGAAAGAGAAGAAAAAAGACCATTTGAAAGAAAGAAAGAAAGAAAGAAAAGAGAAGAAAAAAGACCGGTTGATAGAAAGAAAGAATGGAGAGAAAGAAAGAAAGAAAGAATAAAAAGAAAGAAAGAAAAGAAAAAAGACCGGTTGAAAGAAAGAAAGAAAGTAAAAAGAAAGAAAGAAAGAAAAGAAAGAAAGAGAAGAAAAAAACGATTGATAGATAGAAAGAAAGAAAGATTTAGAAGAGAAAGACCTGTTGATAAATAGAAAGAAAGAAAGAAAGAAAGAAAGAAAGAAAGAAAGAAAGAGAGTGAGGTGGTAGTAGGCGACATATATTCAGATTTAGTGGCATTGGTAAAAGAAGAGGAAACGTGCGACTTAGTGTCATCCGGGTTTCAATGACGCCATTATCAGCTTAAGTAATTGACTCTACCCCCCGCCCTCACGTACCTCCTTCACTCCCTCGTTTGGGCAGCTGAATAAACAGAGCTGGTGGTCAGAGTAAGACAAGGGCACCCTTGTATCGACTATGTGAGAGAGAAAAGACAGAGTACACTCCCTCGCTTTTTTTTTATTTTAAAGATGCGGAGTTGTGGTCAATATCTTGCAGTAAATTGCAGTCCTGTGCGACCGAAATGACAACGCAGTTAGCGTTCATCACGTTCGTGTGGCACTCGACAGGGGGCACGGAAACGTTTCTCAAACCAGGGGTCGCGGCCCAAATTTATATATGTATATTATAAATTGTATAAAAATATATAATAACGTATAACAATAAATAATATAAAACATATAATAACAATAATAATATAAGTAATAACGTATAACAATAATAATATAAAAATATATAATAACGTATAACAATAATAATATAAAAATAAATAATAACGTATAACAATAATAATATAAAAATAAATAATAACGTATAACAATAATAATATAAAAATATATAATAACGTATAACAATAATATGTATAAAAAATAATACGCAGTTAGCATTCATCATGTTCGTGTGCACTCGACAGGAGGCACGGAAACGTTTCTCAAACCAGGGGTCGCGGCCCAAATTTAGTGCGTAATACGGTTTACGCTATTTTAGTGAAGCTTTTAATTAATGTCGGTGAATCTAATAGATTTTTTATTGGAACTAGCGGGAACCGTGTATATACCACGGTATGATAATTTGACAATTACAATATTTGATATGTTTACTTAAGAGCTATTGCTAAATAGTTCAATATGTAAAAAGTATAATAATCTGACAACATTCTTTCTTTCTTTTTCTCTTTTCTCTTCTTATTCGACTTATTTTTCTAGATTTCTTTTTCTTTTCTGTTTTTTTCTATTTCATTGAAACAGACGATAAGTGCTATTGTTCTCTATCTCTCACTTTTTTTTCTTTCTCTCTTTCTTTCTACATTTGCTTTCTTTTTTCCTATATTATATTATATTATATATATTATAGTAAAGAAATCTATTTGAGTAATAGATGAAACCCTGACGGATACTACAATTATCTTCTTAAAATACTTATCTTGTATATATTTCCTATTTTCTGTCTGCTACCTTCGATGCTGACCGGATTGGATTAGAATGGACTCAGTGACTCTAGTTCAAATTCTCGATTCAAAGGCTGTTTGAATTTCACATAGTGCTAATACCCTTTTGAAAGGTATCCTCTCTCCAGCTATGTGTAAATAAATAGTACGACAGACTAGGTTATTTAACATTATTTAGGCAACCAGTCTAGGAGAAGAAAAACTCTGAATTAAAACCTGTTAAACTCCACTCAAGAAACTGGCCTTGTGTCACATCCTGCTCGTGCGGAAAGGGTTAGTAAATATTCATCTGCTTTTTGTTTTGTCTTGCCCGCCCATTGGTCACTTCATACCGGAAGCTGCTGCTGCTACTTCTACCATTGCTGGTAAAGTCTACATATGCAAATGACGATTGTATTTACATCTTATATCACCATTATAATCCAACAATTGGTGCCCTTGGAACGATCCTTAAAGGCCTGGAAAATAGACTCGGGGAACTGGATATCAGAGGAAGAATTGAGACCAGACCACAGCACTGTTAAAATCAGCTAGAATTCTCAGAAGAGTCTTGGAGACTTCAGAAGACTTGATGTCACTTATATTCCAGTGAAAACCAACCAATTAAAACTGGTAATGTGAAAAGCTCACAAGCGGTTAAATAATATGAAAGATAAATTAACTAAGTGATTATTCCATGTCAAATCATCCAGAAAAAAAGAAAAATTGTCACCCACCCGCTTCAATTGTTCTGAAAATTTTTCCAGATGTGGATTATGTTAAAGTTAGACAATCACCAAAATTTAAGCTTCCAATTCCAAAAATTGGCGGAGTTATGTCGATTTTTAGCACTCCAATTTTTTTTTTGGGGGGGGGGGGAAACTGTAATTTATTTTTGTCTGTAAAATGAGTTCTAGAGCTTTTCTACAACTAAAGATTGGTTTATAAAAACATTTTGGCCCAAGGAATCCAAAAATGTTATCAGAAAAGTTTAAAAGTCAACATTATTAGTATAGATCATGATAAGATAGTTTGATTTTTGCTAAGAACCGAAGCTACAATAGGGTAATTCCATGTCAAATCATCCAGGCCATGTCAATCACCCCCTTCAATTTTTCTGAAATTATGTACAGGTGTGGCCATGTTAAAGTTAGATATTCCCCAAAATTTGAGCTTTCAATTCCAATAATTGGTAGAGTTATGTCAATTTTTAGCTCTCCAAATTTGAGGGGGGGGGCGGGCACGAAAAATGGCGACTTTTTGTAATCTATTTTTGTCTGTAAAAATATCGAAAAAGTTTTAAAGTCAACCAATTTAAAGTTATTGATTATTTCTAATGTTTTCATAGAAATATCAATATCCCGATGTGGCACTGCATCTATGACAAAGATTTTTTCTATTATTATTATTTCATATCTAGAACTCATTTTACAGACAAAGAAAGAATACAAAAAGTCGCCAAATTTGGAGAGTTAAAAATCGACATAACTCTGCCAATTCTTTGAATTGGAAGTTCAAATTTTGGGGAATATCTAACTTTAACACAATCCACACCTGTACAAAATTGTTTAAAAATTGAAGAGTGTGTGTGACAATTTTACTTTTTGCTGGGGGATTTGACATAGAATTGCTCAATATTTAATTAATGAAAATGTTTTATCAAAGAATTTCCAGAAATGTAATCATCTTTGCAAAATGGCGAAAATGCTCATCTAAAAATAGACTCGGCTGTTTTTTTTTGTTGATGTGATGTTATAATAAGATTTTAAGAATCTTTATCATTCTTATCGTCTTTTACAGGTTCGTCGTTGTTAAGTCTTTTTAATCTTTAGGGCATCTTTTTTCTTCTTTTTTCTTTCTTTCTTTTATCTTGAATTTCTTAACGTCAGCTCATTATTCAGTACTTGCAATACGAATTTTAATAGTTTCTCTCACTCTCTCTCTCTCTCTCTCTCTCTCTCTCTATATATATATATATATTAATATATATATATATATATATATATATATATTAGTAAATGAAGAAAAAACTCTAAACTTGCTTCATTACAATAATTTATTTCAACCGTATTAATACGGAATAAATTATTGTAATGAAGCAAGTTTAGAGTTTTTTCTTCATTTACTAAATATCTTGCTCTGTCCTTTTACTCACTGTATTAGGCACATTGAGCTCCCTTATGGTCTACCTGCATCAGCTTTAAACCATACATGGAAAGATCCTGACTACGGAAAAAAAACTATATATATATATATATATATATATATATATATATATATATATATATATCAGCCTTTTCATTTAATCTATCACTCTATCTATCAGTCTTTTCATATCTATCTATCTATCTATCTATCTATATTAACTCGTAAACCACCACTCTAAGTCGAAGCACGCAATCTTTTTTGTTTACTCATATCATGTCACAAATTTTCATATTTGGATTGATTGATTAATCGATTTATTTTAACGGCATGTCAACACGTCTGGAGTTATTTTATACATAAGAGGTCAGGGGATTGCGTTCACTGTATATTTGAATTTACATTTATTGTATAGTTTCTGTTATGACTGAATTAATCAATCGACAACATTGAAAATCTGGAAAAGGTTTATTACTTTTTGTACATGACCCTAACAGGTACTACCACTACCGACCAGAGTGGATCTATAAGTAAAGCATTGAAGTTCTATTCTACACTCCCCAAAACTGGAGTCACACCACCAGATGCTGGTAAAAAGGGAGCAGGTGAGGGATTAAAAGAGCTGTGAAATTATAGTAATCAGAGGAGAGAGAGAGAGAGAGAGAGAGAGAGAGAGAGAGAGAGGGGGGGGAGAGTCCCATTGCCTGCTTTTCAAGCGCTTTAATGTCTTTCTCTTTCACACACTTAACTATTCTAGATGTATTGAGAGAGGGGGAGAGAAATAGGCTATACGTATAGACAGAGAATGGTAGATTTTTGAAAGAGAGAGAGAGAGAGAGAGAGAGAGAGAGAGAGAGAGAGAGAGAGAGAGGGGGGATACAGAGAGAGGGGGATACAGAGAGGGGGGAGAGTCCCATTGCCTGCTTTTCAAGCACTTTAATGTCTTTCTCTCTCTCACACTTAGCTATTCTAGATGTATTGAGAGAGGGGTGAAAGAAATAGGCTATACGTATAGACAGAGAATGGTAGATTTTTGAGAGAGAGAGAGGGGGAGAGGGAGAGGGAGAGGGAGGGGTAGATTGGGCAACAATGGCTACCCTGTAGATTCCAGCTATTATTTTGTCTTATTGGCTATTCATTTTTTTGACCTGTGCTATTCGAGGAAGATGAAAAAGAAAGAAAGAAAGAAAGAAAGAAGAAGAAGAAAAAGAAGAAGAAGAAGAAGAAGAAGAAGAAGAAGAAGAAGAAGAAGAAATAAAAAAAGGTTGATACATTGAAGAATTGCCTTATTCATTGGAATTTCTTCTACTGACTCCGTGTCAGTAGGTTAGACCATTCCTTTATAGCTGATTGGATCTTTCTTTGTGAAAGACTTCAATCTTGGGGAACGCCATTTCCGATCGCCCTAGGCTTTTTATCTCTTTAACTTTGTACGAATCAGAATTTTTCTTTAACAGAAAATATTCCTGATATTGTTAGGTCGTAAGTTCCCTATACGCCGTAGGGTGACTTATTTGGTATTAGCAAACCTACCATGTGTTGCCCGAAAATCGATACTGCTATGGGTAAAAAATTCTATCCGGAAGAGTATCGTTTCGGTGTAACATGAAATGAGCACAAAAATCTCTCTGAGTAGTAATTACAGATTCCCCATCAAATGGATGTATCAGGGGCAATCAATAAAATAGGGACCATATGACCTAAAGGTCAAACAAACCGGATGTTGACGGTGTAAATGAAAAAAAAAATGTACTTATGAATCAGCAAAGCAAAAGGGGTGCCTAAAGGTCATAGGTCCAAAAATATTTAGGTATTAGCTAGATTGATCTACCATTGTCATTTGCCTAATTTCTTTTGCACCATACAGATGACAATTTAAGATGTGGGGGTAGTGGTGTGTTAACGTCGTGATCCAGGGACAGGGGCAAAATCACGACCCGGTGCCCCCTCCAGTAGCCAATAAATACTGTTTTTTTTTTTTCAAAGCTTTCCCTATTTGCCCATTTTCAAATTTTACGCATTCATAGTTCAGGAGTATAGTGGCAAAAGTTAGGCAACATATTTCAATGTTAAAGCAACGCAACGCCTTTTGAGGTTAGTGCGATTTTTTTTAATCGGCTCTGGATGCCGTGCAGGAGACCTACCAGGAGCAATGGCCGACAGGAACGGTAGGCCAGGGAAAATCATTGGAATCCGTGCTAACAGAGCGACCTGATGATCCTCATCATGATCATGATAAAATGGACCACCAGTCTAGATACCAGCGGAAGATTCGATTTATAATCTAAATATAATGATGAAATGGACCACCTTTTGTAAAGAGAAGAGCAAGACCTGTATATATACCACAGTATGATAATTTAATCATCACAACGCTTGATATGTTTACTTAAGAGGTATTGCAAAATAGTTCAATATGTAAAAAGTATATAATAATATTGATTTAGCTCTCTCTATCCCTCTTTTTTCCTTTCTTTCCTTCTTTTATCTTTTCATTATGTTCGAAAGAAACAGATCAACGTTATCGCTTCCACGCGCTCCCGCCCTCTCTATATTTCCCCTACTCTCTTTCTTTCTTTCTTTTTTGAAAAAATAAGGATAAGAAAAATATTTTTCAATTCTAATTGGTTTTCTTGGTTATTATGTAGTTGGCTGTTTGATAAAACTAGGCACATTTATTGAATTCTAGTCAAGATAAATTTATAATAACCAAATGACGGTTTGTTAAGTTCTTTCTTATATATATATATATATATATATATATATATATATATATATATATATATATTTGGGCAGTTTTTTTTATCATTTATGCATGTTGAATTAAACAAAAGACACATCTCCTGTTTAACAATTTTATTTGTGATTTTTTCAAGTTTCCTGGCCAACTTTTGGGTGGAATTCGTAGATTAGTCCACCAAAGTTCATGTCCCGAGTACTTTCGGCACTTCGAAGTGCCATCATCAGAGGTGATGTGTTCCAGTTTTTCAAATTATATTAATGGATGTGGAGGCTGGAAGGAGGAGAATTGATGAGAAAGGTGCTATAGGCATTTTAAAATGTGTGTACTGCATTGGAAATTAATTTTGTTTAAGGATGGTTTGTATTGTTTTATGTATAAAGCTTCTAGTATTTGGATTTTTTTGTGCAGAATGTGTGTGTTTTCCGTTAAGATATTTCGGTAATTATATATAATATATATATATATATATATATATATATATATATATATATATATAAAGTTGTTTACTTCCGCGTTTGTTGCTAATTAATTAATTATTTTAATTCATTTGTTACAGTAAACCCAGATGATCCTTGGGTGAAACTTGCTTCTCTCGGTCGATAACTTTTACTATATATACTAGCAAATATATGCACCCTCCGGGTGCAAGTGTTTAAGTTTTAATGTAATAAAATATTATATTAAATTAGAAAGGCTAATGATACTAAATAAGAATCCAGATAAAAAGATTTGAAACAGAGGTGGGTATAATCGAAAAATAGAACAACTGAAACTTACTCTTCCATCACTCTCGTCTTTCATTGTTTTTTTTTCTAATTTAAGTATTTAGTTAAAATAGGAAGTAAAGAATAAAATGACAGTTATTTTTTCTTGTTAATGGATTTCATTTAAGATTCATTTAAGAGATTTTTGCTTATATCCATTAAAATAAAACCAAACATTTAGAAATCAATAACACTGAGCACATATTTATTAAATTCGATTTTTTAATAACAATATGCAAATTAGCCTTCCCGTTCACACTGTAAGACAATACTTTGTTGTATATATAAATACAATTGCATGTTGTTAGTATGTAGATATGGCTAACAGTATTAATGATGCAAAACAATTTTATTAATAATTGAGGTTAAAATAAAAATAAAATCATTGACAATGTGATGTCAATAACTAAGGGAATTGTGACTTGAGTAGTAATATAGTTTCGGTTACAGACAGAAAAACACACAATCTCCATTATAATAAGATATATAAGTGTTTCACTTCTTGCTTTTAACATAACCCGTATCTTCTTTTTCATCCATATAACACCGACTGATGGGTCCCCTGACGTGGTGTAATGGTGAGCAAGCTAGATTTGCAGATCATTGTTAGTGAGTTCGATTCTCATTGGGCGCCCAACACTACTGGCCTTGTGCCGCATCTAAGCTAAGCTTAGTAAATAACTAATGAGCACTTCACGTGGTGTAATAGTTAGCAAGTTAGATTTACAGACCATTGTTAGTGAGTTTGATTCTTATTGGGCGCCCTATACTTCTGGCCTTGTGCCGCATCTAAGCTAAGCTTAGTAAATAACTATAACATGGGCACCTCACGTGGCGTAATGGTTAGCAAGCTAGATTCATAGTCCATTGTAAGTGAATTTGATTCTCCTTGGGTGCTCTGTACTGCTGGCCTTGTGTCACATTTAAGCTAAACATAGTAAATAACTATAACATGGACACCTCACATAGTGTAATGGTTAGCAAGCTACATTCACAAACCATTATTAGGGAGTTTTATTCTCATTGGGCGCCCCATACTTCTGGCCTTGTGCCACATCTAAGCTGTCGCATCTATGGGTTAAATAGAAAAACATGAGTTGATAAACAAAATTGTATTATCCAATAAGAATTGATTAATTTCAAAACTTTATCGGCATCAAATGACCCACCGAGGTTAATATGCCGTAAAACAAACCAAACCAAACCAAACATCTAAGCTAAGCTTAGTAAATAACTATAACATGGGCACCTCATGTGGTGTAATTGTTAGTCGAGCTAGATTAACAAACCATTGTTAGGGACTTTGATTCTCATTAGGCGCCCCATACTTCTGGCCTTGTACCACATCTAAGCTAAGCTTAGTAAATAACTATAACACCGACTGATCTTGCTAGTCGACAATCAAACTAATTTCGTCCCTACTTCGCCTATCCCCTTTCTCAGCAAAAACAGCAACGAGGTATTTGTTGTTTTTTTTTTTTTTTTTTTCAAATTCCTTGTCATTTAAACGAAAATTCAGCCAGCGATGTTTTATTTATTGCCACAACAGATGTGTAGATGCAAGGGGTGTTTGTTTACGAAAAAAATCCTTCTTATTACAAACAAAATGAAATCTTATTAAGGCCGATAAGAAGGTTTTATTTTTCTGACTCGTACAGAAGTTTCTTTCTTCTCGCCGATGCTAAGGTTAAATGTTTCGCCTCTGATAAATATCAGACAAGACATGCTAAAAGTAAATCAAAATTTCGCAAACGAGGCTACCCATCCGATACAACATTAAAACTAAAGTAGCCGTTACGGATGTTGTAATAAAACAATATCCTTAGCTCTTTAGTCTCCCGGGTTATCTCCCTTTATGAGAAACCATGAAGTACCAATGTTCCATTTGGGTAATTCCATGTCAAATCATTCAGGCCTTATCACCCACCTCATACGATCTTTTTGGTACAAATAATGTTCAATATATGTGAAATAGTAATAGAAAAAATTGTTTTAGATTCAGTGCTATATATTGATCTTGCTATGAAAAAAAATAAAAAAATCATCAATAACTTAAAATTGGTCGACATTCAGACTTTTTTTTATAGCAGTTTTTGGGTTTCTTTGGTAAAAATGATTTTATAAACCAATTTTTAGGTGTAGGAAAGCTCTAGAACTTATTTTACAGACAAAATTAGATTACAAAAATGTCGCCATTTTTCGCGAACCCCACCAAATTCGGAGAGCTAAAAATCGATATAACTTCGCCAATTTTTGGAATTGGAAGCCCAAATTTTGGGGATTGTCTAACTTTAACACAGTCCACACTTGTACAAAATTTCAGAATTTTTTTTTAATTGGGTGCCAATTTTACTTTTTTCTGGATGATTTGACATGAAATTGCCCATTTATTAATACTCGTGTTCCTAAATTGTGCGACCGTTATCATCTTGCAACACCCTCTGGTTAAAAATGAGACCATCCAAATCGTCCAAGATGAAATGTAAAAGTGTAAGTCCTGATTATCTAGCGTTGCTTATCCGCCGGATTCTTATTTCTTATTAGTGTCGTCACCTCATCTAAATAGTAGAGCACTCCGTTTTTATTATATTATAATATATATTAATATTTGATTTACTGGCACCCACCATGCCAGTTGGACAAAAGGATCATTAACGTGGGGGACAACGCACGAACTGGAGGTCATATGTGGCCAGTGAAAAATTGCGTGGACCCTTCGGCATTCGTCTATTGAGGTGCCTTGCATTGGGCAATAAACTCAGCCTTGTCCCTTTAAACCAAGAGGGTAGGTGTTGCCTGGGGTGATGGGCCCCTGGGATCACACTGAATCTATATATCGATACTCGTGTTCCTAAATTGTACAACCATTATCATTTTGAAACACCCTCTGGCTAAAAATGAGACCGTCCAAATCGTCCAAGATGAAATGCATAAATGTAAAATCTGATTATTCGGTGTTGCTTATCCGCCGAATTCTTATTTCTTCAGCTAAATAATGGACAATTCCGTTTTTATTATAAAGGAAGGAAAAAGAATATTCTACTCAAAAATATGATAAGAAAGAAAGTTTTTTCCTGGTTGGCCAACTGGTGTGTCCATGTGTTGGAGTCCATATGAAAACATTATTTATGAATTCATTTTTACTTCTCCAGCAGTGCAGAGCATGTCTTGCTTGTCTTAGTCTTACTTAGATGGATTGTGAGATCGGGGTAAGTGGCCAGCTGTTTTTTTTGGGTTTTTTTTTTTTTTTTTGGATACTGCTTCTCGGATTAGTTCATGACGCAGCATCCTTGTGTAGTTCCCAAAGAGGCTAGATTACTCCTGCATTTAACTAAAAATAATCAGAGGGACTAGACTATTCTTGTATTATGAAGAAATATCTATCAAGTAGGTGGTTGGGGCTCTTCATAGAAATGCGCCCCGGCCTCCTGCCTTAAAAAAACGCTAAACTGTGCCAGCTCAAAAAAGTCGATAGCTGAAGCGGTGCCTGCTGAAAAAAAAAGCAGCGCTTAAGAAAGCGTTTTCCCCGAAAAGTTAATGCGATATTTACCCCCCCCCCACTCCAGTCTTTTTTCGACAAGTAAATGTACATATTTTAACCCACCCCCTTTTAAGGCGGGGGGGGGACTAGATATTTACATTTACCTGTCGATAAAAATATGGCTTACTTTTAACGCCTTCAAACCACTGAAAAAACGTAATTTGTCGATAAAAACGACTTTAATCCGCTAAAAAAGTTTTTTTGGGGGGGTATTTTCATTTTATTTCAATATCTTTATTCTAATATCTTTTAATTTTTTCGACAATCACTACAAATAAGAAATACCGAAAAAAATATTTTTAAAGAAGCCGGGACGCATTTCTGCGAAGAGCCCCGGTAGGTTATCTCCTTTGGTCGACATATTCTTTTTCGAACCAACCAATCACTGGCCTGCAATTGTTGGTGCCAGAAATCAAAAGATAAGTATCTCTCTCTTTTTCAACCGATCCTCGAAATAGGCGGATGCTTAGAATACGAACAGAGAAAAACGTGAAGAACCGTACGTAAATTTCTCTCCTTTAAGACGTCCGTCGCCGACGACGATGACGTCATTCCATGTCTTCAACGGTTGTGAACCCTCTAGTGGCTAGTTAGTCCATTTCCGGACTTGCAGATGCGGTCACACTCATTGCAACTGAAATTCTCATCTGCATTTGGTGGTTCTTGACGACGAAGACGTCGCCGCTCTGCAGCTCTATTAACCTCGATATTGAGCCGCTTAGCACCTGTGCGGCAGGCGTCTCGTCAACCTTGTCTGTTAGAAGTCATATCTTCCACGCTTGAAGGTTTGATGGTGCATTTCTTCAGCGTTGTCTTAATATGGTCTTTGAACCGCTTTTTTTTTTGGGGGGGGCTCATGTACTCCGCATACCATCTAAGTAAGTACGTGCGTAAGTACGTTAAACTATTTACCAAGAACTTCAGTTAAGTGGACTAATATTATTATATTTGATATAACTAGTACAAAATAAATAGATTTTTGAAACATATTGCCTGAGGGGTGGGAGTAAAAAATTCAATGTCAGCGGGTTTGTACCCTAAGTAAGTAAAATCATCAAATTCATTAAAGAATTAAAAAATAAAACAATTTGAAATGTAAACTTTAAATATGTATTTAAAATAAAACAAACTATATATAGATATACAATACCAGTCATCTATTTATTAAAACTCGTTTTAAAAAAACAATGAGGACTGTCTAATGTTGCATGTTCAAATTTTGAGTGTATTTATTCTGTTATGACGATTTTGGGTAATGTGACGTAAGCAGTGACGTAATTTTTGTTACAGACAAAAACCGGAAGCGAATCTCCATTATTGATAGTATAGATACAATATAGCCGCAAACTGAACAATTTGTTTGCAACTTAACTTATTGTCACACTGTATTTTCTTTTATAAGACTATAATATAACATTCGTTGTTCCATGTGCTTTCCTATCATTAACTTATGTTATCACCCTAACCACCATATTTGCGAGCTAAATTATCATAGTATTTAACTGCAAATAACCGGAGAGACTTGACTATTTTTGTATTTAACTAAAAACAATAACCAGAGAGAAATGAGAAAGTCTTAAAAGAGAGGTTTATTGAGTCGTAAGAATATTTAAACTGTTTCTTCTTTTTTTATATATTTGAAGAGGAGTGTCTCCATAGGTTTTATAGCGCGCTCTTTAGTCGAGGAGATAAATTTGTCATTATAAGATTAACGCAAATATTACTTTTTGTTCTTATCGTTGTTTGTATTATAAAAACTGAGCTAAGGTTTTTTTTTTTTTTTTTTTTTTTTTTAGAGATTAGAAAATGCTGCGCACATAATTTCTGGTTTTTTGTTGATCTTATCATTAAAATAATATTAGTTCAAATAACTTCTGCTGGAATAATGACAATGTCTTATCTCAGAATTCCAGGCAATTGCAGGAAAATATGAGGACGTATTGACCCAAACAATGATAAAAGACAGCCCCGCCACAAAAACGGGGGAAGGGGGGGTAAGGATATTAGTTTAAACAGCCTAGAAATTAATTGTAGAATGTTTATTAACATCCGGTTGGGATGTTTTTCACTGAATTCTACGACTATCTCGGCTTCTTGGCTAAGAGGAAAACTCTTCCCGCGTGTTTTCAGAGGGTCGTCCCCTCAAGCAACACCTGCCCCCTCGATTAAAAAAAATTAAAAAAACAACCAACCAACCAACTAGCCAGAGTGAAAAAATCCACGCGTTTTAGAAGGAAAAAAAATCCAGAAACGAATATAGAAGAAAATTATTCATTTACTAGCAGGACCTGTGGATATACCACAGTATGATAATTCAATTATTACAACGTTTAATATGTTACTTGAGAGCTATTACCATATAGTTCAATATGTAAAAAGAATAATAATCTTGATTTAACTCTCTTTCTCACTTTTTTCTTTCTTTCCTTCTTTTCATTATGTTCGATTGAAACAGATTAGCTTTATCACTTCCACGCGCTCAACCCCTCTCTCTATCTTCCCCCTACACTCTTTCCTTCTTCCTTTCTTATATTGTTTTGTCTTTTTGTTTTTTTTAATTTTTAATTTTTTAGTTTCATTCGGCACCGGGATTTTAAATTACATAAGTAGAAAGAAAAAAAAAAAGATAAAGTCCACGGTGAATTCTTTTTTCAATAAATTCCACTCCTGTAAAACCTTTCATTTAGAAAAAAAAATTTTGTTTAAAGGAGTTTTAAAATAATTGAATACCCAACAAGAATGAAAAAAAAAACGTCTTCGGCATGAAATAACCCAAGGGTTGGCATGCCGTAAAATCAAACTAACCAGTATTTTGGGTATGACGTTAAATTGTATCTAGTGGTGAAGTTCCAATTTTGGAGCTCTGGAGGGGGGAGTACCCGTTTATTGCCATTAGTTCTAGATCCATCCTGACCCGGATTGGTAGAATCTGTTAGAACCTATGGGTTAAATAGATAAAAAAATATTTTTAAAAGTTTATGCTTGGAGGTGAGCCAGACCTGGAATTTTAATCAGACACTGTTGAACAGGCACACACACACACACACACACACACACACACACACACACACACACATACACATAAACAAATATCCCACACATATACACACACGCAGATAGTTTGGAAGACATGACACAAACCAAAATGGACAGCCACTAACAACGAATTCAGTTTCGGAGATATTATGTAGATGAGATTTCTATCTCGAAATATTAAGAATAAATCAAAGGTTAACAAACAACACCAACAACTTATTTTTCTTTACACTTGCATTATGATATCCTTCAAAACCAACCACCAAACCAATAAAAAAATGTTTTCAAAAAATGTGTTTAAAAAAATTGAGTTTGAAAAAAAAATGAATATTCAACAATAATGAATAAATCAAAAACGTCTTCGGTATAAAATAAACCAAGAGTTTACATGCCGTAAAATCAACCAACCATCCAACCAACCAACCAAGAGCGAAAAATCCACACGTTTTAGAAGGAAAAAAAAATCCAGAAACAAATATAGAAGAAAATTAATTCTCTCTGACGAAAGATAAAATATCTATCTGTGCCGTTAGATCCCAAAATGTTTTTTTCTGTCAATTGTTGAAATTTAATTATTTGCTGAAAGCGGAGACGTTGTAAATTAAAAATGAATATTCGTGCGAAAAACAAAGTCGGAAAATAGAATTTGTTTGCTTTTTTTTTTTGTTTATTTTTATTTATATATTTATTTATTTTTTGTCTTTTGTCTTTTTTTGTCTTTTTTGTTTTTTGTCCTTTTCTTTTTTTTATTCACCAGCGGGCTTTTAAATTACATAAGCAGGAAGAAGAAAAGAATAAAAGTCTACGGTGAATTCTTTCTTTCAATACAT
>CM042163.1:52568282-52592282 GCA_023376005.1 Doryteuthis pealeii
TGAACATTACTGGGTATGTCCCAATCCTCATAAATACAGACGTATTATGCTGGCTGAGTAGTCTTATACCACTAACAACTGTTTACCTTTCTTCATGTCGCTGGCAGGTATTGTATTTTGTTAAAGTTATAAAGATTCCATTTCATTTCCAATCTCCGTTTTGGTTATTTCTCATTTAGTAACCTTTATTGTGTTGCAACATCAATTTTCTTATAAATAGATCTCTTAGCATTCAACATGCTCTTTTCCATCGAATTTTCTATTGGTCGAAGCACCTTTGAAACTCATTTTTTGATATTGTGTGAAACTCCGGCATCATTTTCTTTTAATGTCCTCCGCTTCATCAAATCTTACTTTTGAAATGAATTTTCTGTCTCAGACGCTAGAAAAAGTCACACAGAACCATCCAAATTCTCGATATAACAGAGAAAATAATCAAATGCTAATTATAATCATTTCCCCCTTCGTAAATAGAAGTATTAATATCATCATGGACGGTTGTTAACTATTAAATGCTAATTAGAATCCTTCACTCCTTCCAAAATAGAAGCATCGATATTATCATGGACCACTGTTACCTCTATAATGCTAATTAGAATCCTTCACTCCTTTCTAAACAGAAGCATCAATATCATCATGGATCTCTGTTAACTCTGAAATGCTAATTAGAATCCTTAATTCCTTTCTAAATAGAAGCATCAATATAATCATGGACTGATGTTACCTCTAAAATGCTAATTAGAATCCTTCACTCCTTCCTAAATAGAAGCCTCAATGTCATAATGGACCACTGCTAACAATGAAAAGCTAATTAGAATCCTTTAATCCTTCCTAAATAGAAGCATCAATATCATCCTGGACCGTTGTAAACTATTTTAAAGTTCACTATCCATTCACCTCAGAACTCATTCTATGCAAATAAAATCCTATTGTTATTGTAATCCGAACCCTTCTGCTCAATTATAATGAACTAACCATCAGTTGTTGTACTTTGCTTACAGTAGGATCACAGTGGTCGGAGAGTCGCTATGAGCGGTTTAAAGTTGACAAATAGTTTGGGTGGTTGGATGACGTTTTATTTATTGATTCTTGAAGGGTACTCAAAATCTTTTTAACTCAATTTTTTCCGCCCTGTAGGCTGGGGCGTTAGAATGCGCCGACTGCACCTCTGCAGAGGGTAAGACTCTCCCAATAGGGCCACCTGTTGGCCGTGGGTGGCGACCCGTGATGCTTAAGGATAGAACCCAGGTGCATGAGCAGTTCATGACATGCAATACTCTACTTTGGCCCTATCTTGGGCTAGACGGGCGGCCGGAGAGGCCCCCTTCGATCAATCGGCTGGTCACGTCAAGCCCTAGAACCTATATGATTTTCCCAACCCTATTACCCTTATGGTAAGCCCCAACCCCTTTTTATCATATGGGTACTAGAAGGCGGTGGCTGCGGGTCTACATGTCCAGGGAATGACGTTAAACTCTATCTGATGGTGAGGTTCCAGTTTTGGAGGTTTGGGGAATGTGGAGCACCCCTTCATCACCATTGCTCCCTGGTCCACTCTGACCCGGAGTGGTAGTACCTGTTAGGGTCCCATCTATGGGTTAAATAGAAAATGTATTTATAAAAAAATTGTATTATCCATTAGGAATTGATTTATTTCAAAACTTTATTGGCATTAAATGACCCACTGAGGTTGATATGCCGTAAAAAAAAAAAAATCAATTTTTTTTAAACGTATTTTTTCAAGCTCATTTTCTTCTATTTAAACTAAAAATGGGAACCTAACAGGTATTACCACTCCGGGTCAGAGTAGGCAAAGAGTTAAGTCGCTATACTACGATAGTTTAATAAGCAGAATGTATAGGAAATAGAATAATCCAATGAGAGAGGTTTGGTTTCTTTCTCCCTCTCCCACCCGACCCCAAGAGAGACTTTTTTTTCTTATTTCTTATCCTATTCTTCTTGTTTAATTGTTTTAGAATAGTGAGCTGAGTTTTATGATTAAAATCAACACAACTAGAATGAAATAAATAACAGCAAAAAACAAACTAATAATAATGTAATCTTATCTTTTCTAATAAATGTGGACGTCAACACAGAAAAAAAAGGAAGGAAGAAAAAAGACAGTGAAGAAATATGGGGGCCATTGTAAGCAGAAATTCCTGAGATTTTTGTAGGGAATTAAATCTTCACAGTAAACAAACTGAAAATGTACAAATAATAATAATAATAATAATAATAATAATAATAATAATAATAATAAGAGAAACTGAATCACTAATAATTGCTGCACAGAATAATGCCATAAGAACAAACTATATCAAAGCAAAAATTGATAAGACCCAACAAAATAGTAAGTGTAGACTTTGCAGTAATAGAGATGAGACTGTAAACCATGTACTATGCGACAACAGGAGTACAAAACCAGACACGACTGGGTTGGGAAGGTGATCCACTGGGAATTATGCAAAAAATTTAATTTTGACCATACAACAAAATGGTATATGCATAAACCAGAATCTGTTCTGGAGAACGAAACATAAAATTCTCTGGGACTTTGAAATAAAAATGGATCACCTTATCCCAGCAAGAAGACCAGACCTAGTGTTGATAAACAAAAAAGAAAGAACTTGTCAACTGGTGGATTTTGTAGTGCCAGCAGATCACAGGGTGAAGCTAAAGGAAAATGAAAAAATGGACAAATATCTGGACCTTGCCAGAGAACTGAAAAAGTTATGGAATATCAAAGTGAAAGTGATACCAATTGTAGTTGGTGCACTTGGAACAATCCCAAAAGGATTGGAAAAGGGTCTGGAATGTTTGGAAATCAGAGGAAGGGTTTAAACCATTCAGAATACAGTGCAATCTTCCAGAATACTCAGAAGAGTCCTGGAGACCTGAGGAGACTTGCTGTCACTCAGACTCCAGTGAAAGACCATCAGCTAATGCTGATGTGAAAACTCAAAAATAATAATAATGAGACCGGACTTAGTATTAATTGACAATAAAGAGAGAACCTGCCATCTCGTGGATTTTGCTGTCCCAGTTGATCACCGAATGAAAATGAAGGAAAGCGAAAAGATAGACAAATACTTGGACCTTGCTAGAGAACTGAAGAAGCTGTGGAACATGAAGGTGAAGGTCGTACCAATTGTAATTGGTGCCCTTGGAACGATCCCTAAAGCACTGGAAAATAATTTGGGTGAACTGGAAGTCAGAGGAAGAATCGAGACCATCCAAACTACGGCACTGTTGGGATCGGCTAGAATACTCTGGAGTCCTGGAGACCTGAGGAGACTTGCTGTCACTCAGCCTCCAGTGAACCACCAGCTACAACAGGTGTGAAAAACAAAATAAATGCCATAAGAACAAATTACATCAAAGCAAAAATTGATAAGACACAAGAAAACAGAAAATGTAGGATGTCTGCTGACAGAGATGAGACCATAAACCATGTATTAAGCAAATGCCGTAAACTAGCACAACGAGAATACAAACCTAGGCACGACTGGGCTGGAAAGATAATCCACTGGGAATTATGCAAAAAACAAAATTTTGAATGAAACACATACAGTTCTCTGGGAATTTAAGATCAAGACTGATCGCCTTATCCCCACCAGAAAACTAGACCTAATATTGATTAATAAAAAAAGAGAACTTGTCAACTAATAGATTTTGCAGTTCCAGCAGATCACAGGGTGAAGATGAAAGAAAACGAAAACATAGACAAATACCTGGACCTTGCTAGAGAATTGAAAAAGCTGTGGGATATGAGAGTGAAGGTGATACTAAGAGTAGTTGGTGCATTTGGAACGGTCCCAAAAGCTTGGAAAAAGACTAGAAGAACTGAAAATCAGAGGAAGAATTATAATCATCCAGACAACAGTTGTTGAAATCGGCTAGCACACTGAGGAACAACTAAACAGGGTCCTAACAGGTACCTCTCCTTTAGTTTGTTTGGTCACCCATTTAAGTACTGACCCGGCTCAACATTTCTTAACTTTGGTGATTGGACAAGAACCAGTGTTTTTAACTTGGTATGTCCGTAAACCATATCTCGCATTCAACTATTCTACCAATTGATTTGTTTGTTTGTTTTGTTTTACGGCATATCAACCTCAGTGGGTCATTTAATGCCGATAAAGTTTTGAAATAAATCAATTCTTAATGGATAATACAATTTTTTTATAAATACATTTTTCTAAGAGCGTTCGGCTAGAAATCACAAGGTTCCTAGTTCGATACCGGTCCCCGCCAACTCAGCGTATGAGTAGCACAGGAATCTGTGCGGTAAAGTAAGGAGCTGATGGTAGGTGTGGCGCTCCACCTCAGATGCTAAAACAATCTCCTTGGTCTAGCGCTATTGAAAAGGGGATAGACTTCCTCGCTGACTGGCTGATACCGACTTTAGGCCGCCCCGTCAGATGGGACCCTAACAGGTACTACCACTCCGGGTCAGAGTGGACCAGGGAGCAATGGTGATGAAGGGGTCTACCAATTGAGTTACAAGAAATCTATAACTGACTGAAGATAAAATCTAAGAACTAAACTTAATTTCTATTTTTTCCCAATTGCATGGTGCCATATTTGACTAACTGATTGATTTTAATGGCATGTCAAGCCATCAAGGATTATTTTATGCTTAGAGACTAGGCAATTGCAGTCATTGTACATTCATATTTACATTTTTAGTGTAGTACTTCCTTATTGGGCCGGTTTAGCTCAGTCGGTAGAGTGTCAGACTAGGAACCACAAGGCTCCTGGTTCGATACTTGTTGTCACTCAGACCCCAGTGAAAGATCTCTCAAGGAGTGAAATCTATTAATAATGAAGATTGTCTGTATTTCTGTCTGTAACAAAAACTACGTCATAGCTTTACATCACAATATTCTTATGCTATATACACCCAAAATTTGAGTAAGCAATTATAAAAATTGTTTTTTACTCTCGTCCTTTTTTTTTTTTTTACAGTAACAAGAATTTAACTAAAAATTTTACAAATAAATAAATACCTACAATTTTGTGTAAAATTGATGTAGAAAATATTCAAAATAATTGTTTGATTATTACATGCATGCAACATTTAATTTGAGAGGGACGGAGATCAGTTTTCATTTCAAGTTGTTTTATTTTTTATTTTTTTTTACTCCTTTAATAAATATGAGGATTTGTCTTACTTACGATACAAACTCTCTGACATTGAATTTTTAACTCCCACCCTCTCAGGCAATGTTTTTAAAAAATTAATCTTTACGACGCCCGGAGGGTGTTTTCTGTTGCTATTAATAATGGAGATTCGCTTCCAGTTTTTGTCTGTAACAAAAAGTACGTCATTGTTTCCGTCACATGATCCCAAATCGTCATAACAGAATAAATACATTCAAAATTTGAGCATGCAACATTAGACGATCCTCATTGTTTTTTTTAAACAAGTTTTGATAAATACATATCTGGTATTATATATTTATATATAGTTTGTTTTATTCTAATATATGTTTAAGTTATCAGAACAAAGTTTCCATTTCAAATTGTTTTATTTAAGAACATTTAGAAAAAAAAAGAGAAATACAAATACTTGGGAGTATTGGAAGCGGGCACCACCAGACCGACAAAGATGAAAACAAAAAGTTAGAAAATACTACCTCAGAAGAACAAGAAAACTTCTAGAAAACAAGCTTTGCAGCAGAAATCTCGTCAAAGGAATGAACATCTCTTGTAAGATACTTTGTGCCATTCTTAGGGCATCCCATCGTGGTGTAATGGTTAGCAAACTAGTGTCGCAGATCCATTACCACTGAATAGCAACACAAACAATACCCTAAGGACCAATAAAGTAAAAATAGATGGAAACTACGTAGAGAGACATGAAGACATGCCACATCGACATCAACACATGGGTGGCTTATGCAGAAGGCCGTACGACCTGGCGCCTCCTCGTCAAAAAAAGGAACGAAAACGAATGAAAACGAGAGGAGAGAAGCCGCCGCAGAAAAGAGAGCCATAAGGAAGGAGAGACAACAGAATCTCCAGCAAGCATCACTGTTTGTTTGCAATCACTGCACCAGAGATTGCCATTCAAAAATTGGTCTGTTCAACCACTCACTCAGTTGCAGATAAAAAAGAAAGAAAAAAAAAGTGGACACTACGCCATCGTCTTTAATAGAAAGAAGGATTCCAACAATAAAAAATAGATAAGACACAACAGAATAGCAAGTGTAAGATGTGTAGAAACAAGGACGAAACTGTTAATCATATAATAAGCAATTGCCACAAAGTAACTCAAAAGATTTGGTTTGGTTTGTTTTACGGCATATCAACCTCAGTGGGTCATTTAATGCCGATAAAGTTTTGAAATAAATTCATTCTTAATGGATAATCAATTTTATTTATAAACTCATGTTTTTCTATTTAAGCCATAGATGGGACCCTAACAGGTACTACCACTCCGGGCCAGAATGGACCTGGGAGCAATGGTGATGAAGGGGTGCTCCACATTCCCCAAACCTCCAAAACTGGAACCTCACCATCAGATAGAGTTTAACGTCATTCTCGGGACATGAAGACCCTCAGCCACCGCCTTCTAGCACCCGTATGATAAAAAGGGGTTGGGGCTTGCCATAAGGGCAATAGGGATGGGTCAATCATATACGTGCTAGGGCTTGACGTGACCAGCCGATTGATCGGAGGGGGCCTCTCCAACCGCCCGTCTAGTCCAAGTAAGGACCAAAGTGGAATATTGAATGTCATGGACTGCTCAATCACCTGGGTTCTATCCTTAAGCATCACGGGTCGCCACCCACGGCCAAGAGGTGGCCCTATTGAGGGAGTGTTACCCCTCAGCAGAGGTGCAGTCGGTGAGCTCAAAAGAAGTACAAGACCAGATACGACTGGACGGGAAAGGTGATACACTGGGAATTGTGCAAGAAATTAAATTTTGACCATACTGCCTAATGATTGGTTGTATTTGTTTTACGGCATACCAACCCTTTTCGAGTCATTTAATTCCGAATCAATTCCTTTTGATATTCGGTTTCTTACAGTGCCTGCTGTTTATTGCATGGTCACCCATTAACAGGCTCATCGCTGCTTAACTTGGGAGATCTAGCGAGAACCGGTGATTTCAATGTGAGTTGGCCGTAAACCCGGACAGCGAGGGAGAACCTCCCCTTTTCACTAATGCTAGACCAGGGAGATTGTTTTTTGCGCCTGAGGTGAGGCACCACACCTACCATCAGCTCGTAACTTTACCTCATTGATTCAAGCAGTGCTACTCATGCGTTGAGTTGGCGAGGGCCAGTATCGAACCCGGAATCTTGTGGTTACGAGGTGGATGAATTTAAAAATTACGAAATTTCCTAATGTACCTTCTATAAAAAAAAATAGATTAATAATAATTTTCTTTGCAAACAGAGATACAGTGATAAATATTACTTGTCAGCTGGGGGTGTAGAATACACCGATTGCACCTTTGCAAGGGGTAAGATCCCCCCCCCATGAAGCCATCATTTGGGCGCGGTTGGCGACCCGTGATGATTAAGGACGGAATCCTCGTGGCTGAGCAGTCTATGATAGGCCACACTCTACTAGGGCCCTTATTTAGGCTAAACGGGCGGTCGGAGCGTCCCCCTCGGCTGGTCACGTCAAACCCTAGCATCTATATAATTATCCCAACCCTACTGCCCTTACGACAAGCAGACAACTATTTTTAATATATATGTGCTAGTAGGCGGTGGCTGAGGGTCTTAGTATCCTGGGTATGACTTTAAACTGCATCTAGTGGGGAAGTTCCAATTATGGAATTCTAGGGAACGCGGAATATCCCTCTATTATCATTACACCAAGGCCCACCCTGACCCGAAGTGGTAGTACTTGTTAAGGTCCCACCTGTTTGTTAAATAGATTAAAAATTAAAATTAAAATTTTTTAAAAAATTACTGAGAAAAAATTGAATACCCAACAAGAATGAATAAAACAAAATATCTTTGGCATAAAATAACCCAACAAGGGTTTAAATGTCGTAAATTCCAGCTAACCAACTAATCAACAATACTTCATGCACTAATATTCATATCATTCAAAGATCGGTGAACTCCGGAGTCTCTCGGCAAAGTTCGACAATATCTACAGACGTCATTTGCAGTGCAGCGACGGGGTGTTAAGGACTGAACTGTCTGGAACTGTTAACAATGCTTAAGAGTTAATCCGTCCGTTGGCCGGTTTGGTTGTGTTTCAATCGAATAAGAAGCGATCAAATATTTTAATCTTTAAAGTCGCTCAATAGTAAAAACTCTAATCAGTCAATAAATCTTCTTAGAGTGATAATTTTTAAAAAAATACGATGATCGATAACTTAAGTAAAGAAGAGATAAGTATATAAACCATTTGATGCCGGCGAATATAGGTATATTAATAAGCTTATTTGTATCTACAAAGACATACACAGAGACACAGGTAATTAACTATGCAAATTTATAATTGCAGTTTTAGATAGTCAGTTAAAAGTCTGTCTGCCTATTTCTAAGTGCATGAGAACGCTTTATATATATATATATATATATATATATATATATATATATATATATATATATATATATAACGCGTTCTCATGCACTTATAAATATATATATATATATATATATATATATATATATATATATATATTAATGAAAATAGATAGAAAATAGCAACAAAAAAAGCTTTGGTTTTCTATCTATTTTCAATCATACTGTCGGGTTTATTTCCATTTATATATATATATATATATATATATATATATATATATATATATATAAACAACGCTCTCCTATATAAGGGATGGAGCACTATATGGCGGCCTTTACATACATAGGAATGTGTGTATTAAAAACAGTTAAATCCCCCTCGCATTCTGTGGTCACTATTGCCTAGCGGTTAAGGTGTCGGACCGATGCAAAACCGATCAGATTTCAATCCTGGCTGTAGGTAGCTTACAAATGTCTAGCCATACTGAAGAGACTTGATAAGTCAAAAACACGTGTCTGTGGATCACTATATATATATATATATAATATATATAATATATATATATATATATATATATACTCAATCTTATTTTCATTTCTCCAATACAAAATAACCCTCTTTCTCCCACTATATATATATTAATATATATTACTGGTGTAGCTGTATTTAATTGTTATAGTGTACAATCCAATTAAAAGGCGATTGTTACCATTGGTCTCAAAGCTGCTTACTAGTCACTTCTCATCAGGACAACACATCTGTGAAAACCTCTCTGTTGAAAATTGTATAGAATGTTCGGATGGTAAGTGTTTATCGATTAACAACAGGAATGTATATATATATATATATATATATATATATATATATATATATATATGAGTGCATGGTGCATACCAAGGTTTATCAATGTACTCATAGATAGGCAGTCTAAGACATTATTCAAATGTATTTATTCACACACATACACACACACACACACACACACACACACACACATATATCTAGTTTCTATATAATATATGTCATATTTATAAGTAAATTAAAGTAACCAATGTCATTGTTGTAAGAGAATATATTTTTAGGAAAATTGTTAGGAAATTGTTTGAAAAAAGAAAAAAAGGTTGAAAACAATATAAGGATTCTACTATGTTTAACCAAATTTGTTTGAATCTATATATTTTATCTATCTATCTATCTATCTATCTATCTATATAGATAGATAGATAGATATATAAATATATAGATTCAAACAAATTTGGTATATATATATATATATACAATCGTCAAGCTTTGCCCCCTTGATAAGCAATAGCTTCGAGCCACTTACGTACCTATTGTCCTAGACTCCTCGACCAAGCTAATGGGATTATACAAAACGGATTTATTATAATAACTATGCGAATTTTTAATACTGCAAGAACCATGAACACAAAGTGCGCAAGAAGGTTAAGGTTAGATTAAGAAAAAACATATATCAAACCACAAATATTATGCACATGTATTAATAACTGCAACTACCCCCAATATATATATATATATATATATATATATATATATATATATATGTGTGTGTGTGTGTGTGTGTGTGTGTGTGTGTGTGTAGGGTGTGCAAAAGTAGGTATACAGTTTCTCTCTGAATGTTTGAGATGAGTCTTGAAGATTAGTATTATCTGCGTTATTCGGACTATTGTCCCCATCTTCGTTGTTATTTGTACAATGTTTCGGCCGATATACCCCCCGGACTTCTTCAGGTATTTCTTGTCGGACTCGGGAACTATGGCTCCCGAATACGACAAGAAAGTTCCCGAATTCGAAAAGCAGGTTCCCGAGTCCGAGAAGGTTCCCGAGTCCGACAAGAAATACCTGAAGAAGGCCGGAGGGCATATCGGCCGAAACGTTGTACAAATAACAATGAAGATGGGGATAATAGTCCGAATAACGCAGATAATTCTAGGTATACAGTTATTTTAAAAAACACATACAATACTCATTGCATTTATTAAACAAACAAATGGTACACATACGTGTAATAACATTAATTATTATTATTAACACTAATTATTAGTCACAATTAAATATGGCTAATGACACCAACATTTTACAAAATGAGGACACCTAAGACAATATGCAACTAATTTAATCTGTGTATACCTACTTTTGCACCCCCTGTATATATAGATATATCAACCCCTCCCCACGGAAAGGATATGGCACATGGTCAATTTAGAGTTTAACAGGTTGGAATTCATAGTTTTCCTTCTCCTAGACTGGTTACCTAACCAAATATATAGAGCTCAGTCTATCCTACTATTTACCCATAGCTGGAGGAAGAATATTTGCGCTATATGAAATGCAAATAGCCTCGTCCAGGATTTGAAATCGCCTAATCGTATCCATTTTCTACGGCGGTGACCAGTACACCACGTACCTCCACATATATATAAAGAAGTGGCGTCTGTTTTTTGGTATGTACGTGTCGACTTATAACTCTGAAAAATGTCATTAAGCATCAAAATGAAAAATCACTACGTGTACACCTCTGCCATATTTATTTGAATAGAATTAATTCTGTGTGGAAAAATTTGATGGTCAAAGAGTTCAAGGTTTAGCGAAAATTATATTATATCGTAGTTAAGTATCTTATTTTTTATTTTAATCTTTTATTTGTTTATTTTTATTATCAAATTTTATCAAATTTTATCAACTCTTTACTTACTTTAAGCCGCGCACAGCAGACGGAGTCAGATTACAATAATAATATGACTTTATTTGAATCGAATTAATTCTGAGGTGAATAGATAGTGAACTTTGAAATATCCTATCATACAGGTGAAAAATACCAAGAAAATTTGGTGCAGCCGTGTGGAAAAATTGATAGGCAAAGAGTTAAGGTTTAGCGAAAATTACATTCTTTCGCGAGTTATTTACATTAGTTATATGGTGTTTGTTCTCATTTTCTGGGGGAAATGTGGTTGGCAAAGAGTTAAATCAAATCAAATCATTTTAAGATTTAATAAGGATAAACAGCTCATTTGATTGTGGCATATGGAAATCTGATAGTTATTAGAATAATAATTAATAAGAATAATCTTATTTATTTTGCTATAGACTTAAATAACTAAATTGGTTAAATTACAAAAATAACTATATTGGACACCTTACAAGTGGTGTAATGGTTAGCAAACTAGATTCGCAAACCATTGTTAGTGAGTTCGATTCTCATTGGGCGCCTCATACTTCTGGCTATGTGTTACCTCTAAGCTCAGCTTAGTAAATAACTATACCCCATCTCACGTGGTGTAATGGTTAGCAAGCTAGACTCGCAGACCATTGTTAGTGTTATAGGTGATACATCCTATAAGACTTATGGAACGCACCGACAGGTTACTATAAGTAACAGGGACAATTGTGGCTTGGCAGTAAGCCAATGCGAGTAAGCCAATGACTCTATATTGTCGGACGTAATTTCCACTTATCTCTATTGTATTTGTCTACTTTTTGTTAATACATTTTACTACATTTGTTGCCTGTCATTTTATTCTTATTTGACCCCTTAAAACCTCACAACAGTTAGTGAGTTCGATTCTTCCTGGGTGTCCCATACTTCTGACCTTGTGTTACATGTAACTTAAGCTTAGTAAATAACTATACCCCACCTCTGGTGGTTTAATAGTTAGCAAGCTAGATTCGCTGACCATTGGTAGTGAGTTCGATTCTCATTGAGCGCCCCATACTTTTGGCCTTGTGCCACATCTAAGCTAAGCTTAGTAAATATAAAATAGATACCGATTTCAACCACTATCACGGTTATCTCCACTGTTGTAAAACATCCCTACTCTCTGATTGAAGAAAGACAAAAAAGGTACCCCCCCCCAAAAAAAAAAAGACAAAAAAACAAAAAACAAAAGGGTATTGTGATAAATCAATAATAAAACGTTAATCCATAAATATTTAATCTTGTGAAAAACTCGCGCCAGGAGATAATCCGACCTTGTCCGAAGATTATAAATTCCCTAGGCTTTCAATTAGTAAATTGTTGCAAGGTGTTTGATCCTAAAGGTTAAATCGACGGCTAACGATATAGCGAATTCCTTAAATACCAGAAAATCTGATGACGCAAGCAACAATTGGCAAACCCCTAAAAATATCAGATCGATATGGGACGCTTATTTACGCCTTTTGGTGATCTGGATTTTACAAGCAGAAAAATTTTCTAAGTTCACTTTGGTTGGTTGGTTGGTTGGTTGGTTGGATTTTAGGGCATATCAACACTTATTGGGTTATTTTATGCTGAAGACATTTTGTTTCATTCATTCTTGATGGGTATTGAAAATTCTTTTTTGAGCCCATTTTTCAGACATTTACTCCAAAAAACACCGACGGAAGTGAACACCCTCTATTGTAAGATTGTTATAATAAAATAATTGGTTGGTTGGATTTTACGATATGTCAGCCTTTGTTGGGTTATTTTATGCCGAAGACATTTTGTTTCATTCATTTTTGATTGGTATTAAAAATTCTTCTTTTTTTCTCTCAATTTTTTATACACTTACCCCAAAGATACCGACGGAAGTGAACACCCTCTATTGTAAGATTGTTATAATAAAATAATTGGTTGGTTGGATTTTACGATATGTCAGCCTTTGTTGGGTTATTTTATGCCGAAGACATTTTGTTTCATTCATTTTTGATTGGTATTAAGAATTCTTTTTTTCATTCAATTTTTTACACACTTCCCCCAAAGATACCGACGGAAGTGAACACCCTCTATTGTAAGATTGTTATAATAAAAGAATTGATTGGTTGGATTTTGCGACATATCAACCTTTGGTGGGTTATTTATGCCGAAAATATTTTTTATTCATTTTTTATGGGTATTGAAAATTATTTTTTTCTAACTCAGTTTTTCTAAAACACATTTTTTAACTCGTTTTTTTTTTTTATTTAACCCATAGATAGGACCCCAACAGATACTACCACTCCGATTCAGAGTGGACCAGGGAGTAATGGTGATGAAGGGGTACTCTACACGCTCCAGAGCTCCAGAATGAGAACTTCACCATTAGATGCAGTTTAACGTGAAATCCAGGACACGGCACACTTTGGTCCGACGCAAGTCAGGCGATACAGAGGAGTCGCCCAGCATAACGGTTATCATTGTAAAATATGAAATCAGTGAGACGAGTTCAAATCCTGGACGAAGCTCATTGTCTTTCACTTCGCGCTAATGCCCTAAGGAAAGGCATGAATTCATTTATTCTTCGTCCGGTAATGGTTGAATAATAGGGTTTCTTTAGCCTTGGTTAGGCAACCTGTCTTGGAGAAGGAAAGCTTTGATTTTAAACGAGCTTTACTCCGCTTGAAAAGATTTAGCTTGTGCCACATCTTGTCCGTGGCCGAGGGGTTGGGTAAATATACTCAGTTGGTTGTTTTGTTTTACGGTATATAAACTCTTTTCGGATTATTCAATGCCAAACCAAGTCATTTTGATGAACAAACAAGTCAGGTTGCATACAGTACCTACTGTTGCTTAAGTGGTCACCTAATTAAGTTTTGAATGGGCTCATCGCTGCTTAACTTCGATGGTCTAGCGAGAACCGGTACTTTCAGCGTGACTTGATCGTCATAAATAGATAGATAGATAGATAGTAGGTTGTTTTGTTTTGCTTTACAGCATATAAACCCTTTTCGGGTCATTTAATGGTGAATCCTGTCATTTTGATAAACAAATGATTCAGGTTGCTTACAGTACCTGCTATTGCTTAAGCGGTGCTTTCAGTCTGACGTGACCGTGATATATATATATATATATAGATAGATAGATAGTTGGGTTTTTTAAAGCATATAAACCCTGTTTGGGTCATTTAATGCTGAATGAAGTTATTTTGATAAATAAAGAACCCAGGTTGCTTACAGTATCTACTGTTGCTTAAGTGGTTACCCAATTAAGTATTGAACAGGCTCATCACTGCTTATCTTCGGTGGCCTAGCGAGCACCGGTGCTTTCAGCGTGACTTGACCGTCATAAATAGATAGATAAATAGATAGATAGTTGGTTGTTTTGTTTTTTTTTTTAAAGCATATATATATATATATATATATATATATATATATATATATATATATATATATATACCCCTCCGCATGAGCAGGATGTGACACGAGGTCAATTTCTTTAAGCGGGGTTTAATAGGTTTGAATTCCGTGTTTTCTTTCTCCTACACTGGTTACCTACCCATTGTTAAAGAGCTCAGTCTTGCCTGCTATTTACCTATAGCTGGAGGTAGAATTGGATTCATACCTTTCCAAAGCGTATTAGCGCCATGTGAAATGCCAACAGCTTCGTCCAGGAATTGAACTCGGGTTGACGAGTCCATTTCCTACGACTCTAACCATTACACCACTTGCCTCCATGTTTTAGAGCATATAAACTCTTTTCGGGTCATTTAATACTGAATGAAGTTATTTTGGTAAACAAAGAACTCTGGTTGCTTACAGTATCTACTGTTGCTTAAGTGGTTACCCAATTAAGTATTGAACAGGCTCATCGCTGCTTAACTTTGGTGAGCCGTAATAAATACATTCAATGGGAATCACACTCACACTCATTAGACTGGACGGAAATACTAGATTGCGAATCACCTTGTTACGGTAGACGAACATGTTTTGATAATATTTCCTCCCTACGCGTCAATTGTCCTAATATTTTACGAGGCTGAACGTTGACCCACAAAAGGTCAAATAGATGAATAGTGTGGAAGATGAAAAAAATTCAAATGCGAAATTTAATCAACATTGGCCCATTAAACACGGAGTCTATAGGAAACAAGTAAACAAAGTGTATCATATATATATATATATATATATATATATATATATATATATATATATATAATAATCGTAAAAAATTCCTTTTCTAAAAATCTTTTGAATTCCAACCGTCACATTTTTTAATACCCATCCCCTTCCGATTAAATTGATTCGTCTTGTTGCCAACATCTCAAAATCCGCTACAATTGGATAGTTTACCGACAAAATATATACATAGCGACATGACCGACATATATATGCCGCGAATACCCACATTGGTGAATAATGTAACAACTTTCGTTCTTTTTTGCAGTATTAGGGTTTTTTTTTGTTTGTGAACTGATTTGACATTCTTCTCCAACCCAAACAACCACGGAGTGAATGAGCTCTGATGATGATTTTTGTAAAATCGAAACATTGATCAGTATCAGCTATGATTATATTATAAATTGTTTTCTCTTTATCAGCATTGTGTGGTGTTTTCATTCAACCTTTTCATATATATATATATTATATATATATATATATATATATATATATATATATATATATTATTATTATTATTATTATTATTGTTATTGTTATTATTATACTAAAGCTGAATGAATCAATGATTGTTTTCTAAAGATGTTTTCCTGTTTAGTTTAATGCCACAAAGTTCATACTAAAATATTCCTTAGTTTTAGGATTGAGTGATGTTTGAAAAAATCCATTTTAATTGGTTCTAATTAGTCATAATTTGCAATTAAGTTAAAAACTGACCCGTCTCTTACTCACATTCTGCCTGTCACTTCCTCTCTATGTATATCTTGATTACCTCTTCGTTTTATATGTTAATTTCTCAGTGAGTGTAAAGAGAGACATATTTATATGTTAAATTTCTCAGTGAGGGCAAAGAGAGATATTTGTATGCTAAGTTTAAAAAGCAGACAGAATTATGTCAAACGGTCTTAGAAATCTTACAAAATGATTTAAAAATTTTTTTTTTTAATTCTTTGGCCTTATTTTTAAAAATTCAATTCGCTTTGCAATCCTATTTTCCCCTAATCTCAATTATCTACTCAGAGCTCAATGGGTGACCCAACGGCTCCCGTTTTGTCTAGTATGTATTACTGTTGTAACTCGAGTACCGGAGTTAACAGATAAATAATAGGAAGAAGCACAACGAGTATTAAGGACAGGAAAAAAAGGTTTACTAAGCTAAGATACAAGGTGAACAGAGTAATTAGTAATTGCTAGGTAGAATTAACAAGTCTCGTGAGATCTCGTTGTTTCTTATCTTCGAGGTTTCGTCAGACAATATATATAGGGAAAACAGACGAATCCATTCTCCTAATTTAGGTACTATACGACAATTACTATTGTAATACCATTTCAATGGTATAGATACTATATTCTCATTGCTTTTATTGCCAGCATCACAACACATGTATTCTGATTGGTAGAATTATGGGATCATGTCACCAATAGGCACCCCAGTTGCGAGCTGTTTTCAAAGGAATGGAATTTTGCTTTTCACCTGTTGTTAGTAAATAAAATCAACAGACGATTTTTTGACATTATAATTTCATACAAACGTTTTTATAATAAAATAGTTTTTATGATAAATTGTTTTTGATTTTAATTTTAAAAATTATTTATTTCATGTTGTTGTTAGCATATGTGAAAAAATTAATTTTGCACTAAAGATAAACTAATATTGTTATTTTTCTTAATTATAAAACTTTAAATAGTTTTTATTTAACCAGAATAGGAATCAAATTGAGATCTCTGGTACCCAGGTATTAATTTAATAATTCAGAAGTTTTGCTAATTAATCAGAAGTTGACGAATATTTTTCCAATATATTAAGATAAAAACGCATCTTTCATTTAAAGTTTTATAATTTAAAAAAAGAAAGAAAAACAATATTTATATTGAAAACAGCTCGCAACTGGGGTGCTTATTGATGACTTGATCCTAAATATGAATTAAAACTTATGAATTACTTCTTTCTGGGCTTAACCGTTGGTAACTGAAACCGTGGAAAGCAGAAAACCGTCGGTAAACTAGGGTAAAAGATATGTGTGGTAAATTAAGGTACTATATGATAGATATATATTGCTATTGCCCTTATGGCAAGCCCCAACCCCTTTTTATCATATGGGTGCTAGAAGGCGGCGGCTGCGGGTCTACATGTCCTGGGAATGGCGTTAAACTCTATCTGATAGTGAGGTTCCAGTTTTGGAGGTTTGGGGAATGTGGAGCACCCCATTCATCACCATTGCTCCCTGGTCCACTCTTACCCGGAGTGGTAGTACATGTTGGGGTCCCATCTATGGGTTAAATAGAAAAATGTATTTATAAAAAAATTGTATTATCCATTAAGAATTGATTTATTTCAAAACTTTATCGGCATTAAAGGACCCACTGAGGTTGATATGCCGTGAAACAACCCCCCCCCCAAAAAAAAGATATATATATATATATTGAATAGAGTAATTAGCAATTGCAAGGTTGAATTAAGATGTCCCGTGAGATCTCGTTGTTTCTGTCCCCTAAGGTTTCATCAGACATTACTCATAGGAATAACAGACGATTCGATTCTCCTTATTTAGGTACTATATGACAATTACAATCAGATTTCAATTTTTCGCCTCTTCTTCATACTAAACAAACTAACTTTAATAGTACTGGGTACTCGCTTGGTTACCTCATTTCAGGAAGGAAGCTGAATGAGAACAGGATACATCCGTGGACTGAATAATGGGTTATGTTCTGAGTTCCATGATGGCTCCCGATCATGACAAGAAGGTTCCCGAGTCCAACTAGAAATACCCGAAGAAGGCCGGAGGGCACATCGTCCGAAACATTGTACAGATAACAATGAAGATGAGGACAATAGTCCGAATAATGCAGATAATACTATTCTTATATACCAGATACCAGATACTTTTTACAATATCACATTTTTTTAAGGGGATCGTCTTTTTGGACAAACATGTCCAAGGTCTAAATTTTGATCCGCCCCCAGATCAGTTTAATATTTCAATAACACAAATACTACACTTTGATTGACATAATTGCCAGCATCACAACACATGAATACTGATTGGTTGAATTATGAAGTAAAATTTATGAATTACTTATTTCTGGGCTTAACCGTTGGTAACTGAAGCCGTGGAAAGCGAAAACGACCGGGAAACTAGGGTAAACGATATGTGTGGGGTGGGGGGTTAGATTTTCTTTGAAACTGTTCTCATTGATTTCCAGGTTGACCTAAATCCTCAAGTTTCTTCTGGCCTCTGTTAATCCTGGTTAATCCCCCCGGCCAAGCAAGTCAGAACATTTAAGGAATCCTGTGTCAAATCAACGATACGTTAATCCTGCGTTCATCTTTTTTTTTCTTATAGCTATCATTTCTCATCTGCGACCCCTCCCCAACCATACACCAAGGTTATTGGCGCCAAATTTTTCCCCTCAGACCCCCCCCCTCCAAAATAAAATAGAGACAGATTATATCTGCGGGGGTCAACACTCGGTCATGTACGGTTAATTGCTAAGCTTAAGTTTGGCACAAGGCCATAAGTTTACAGGATCTCATGGTGAAGTTTAAATTCTGGAGCTCTGGGGAATGTGGAGTACCTCTTCATCACCATTACTCCCAGATCCACCCAGGCCCTGGGTGGTAGTACCTGTTAGGAGCCCACTAATAGAAGAGAATGAGTTAACAAAAATGGGTTTAGAAATTTTTTAGAAACCATCAAGAATGAATAAAACAAAATCTCTTCGGCATAAAATACCCAACAAGAGTTGATCTGCCGTAAAATCCAACTAACCAGCCAACCAACCAACCAACCAACCAGCCATAAGTTTAAATGTCTCAAAAGAAGATCGAAATCACAATAGTAGTCACCTGAAAGACTAGCTTGCTAACCATTACACAATAGCGAGATGTTCTAGTTTGTTTTGTTTTGTTTTGTTTTGTTTTACGGCATATCAACCTCGGTGGGTTATTTAATGCAGACAAAGTTGTGAAATACATTCATTCTTAATGCATAATGCAATTTTGTTTATAAACTCATGTTTTTCTATTCAACCCATAGATGGGACCCTAACAGGTACTACCACTCCTGGTCAGAGTGGACCAGGGAGCAATGGTGGTGAACGGGTGCTCCACATTCCCCAAACCACCAGAACTGGAACCTCACCATCAGATAGAATTTAACATCATTCCCAGGACATGCAGACCCTCAGCCATCGCCTTCTAGCACCCATATGATAAGAAGGATTGGGGGTTGCCATATGGGCGATAGGATTAGGGCAATCATATAGGTGCTAGGGCTTGACGTGACCAGCCGATTGATCGGAGGGGGCCTCTCCGATCGCCCGTCTAGCCCAAGAAAAGCCTAAAGTGGAATATTGCAAGTCATGGACTGCTCAGCCACCTGGGTTCTATCTTTAAGAATCACGGGTCGCCACCCACTGTCAACAGGTGGCCCCATTGGAGGAGTCTTACCCCTCTGCAGAGGTGCAGTCGGGGCATTCTAACGCCCCACCGACAGGGCGGGGAGATGTTCTGGATATCTATAAAATTTGCCTTAGTGTGGTACAAGGACATACTTTTAGGAGTCTCAAATGAAGGTCAAAATCACTATAGTAATCTTCTACGAGATTAGATTTGCTCTACTGAGATATAATCCAAATATTCATTAAACTTGGCTTAGTGTGGTACAAGGCCTTACGTTTAGGAGTATCTGATGAAGATCAAAATCACTATAGTAATAATACATTAAATAAAACATTAAATTTTCTCTACTAAGAAATAATCAAAATATTCATCAAACTTGGTTTAATATGATACAAGGCCATACGTTTAGGAGTCAAATGAAGGTCAGAATAACTATTGTAATCCTCTGGGGGACTAACATGCAAAACATTGCTCTACTGCGAAATCTCAATACTTATAAAAATTCGGCTTAGTGTGGTACAAGGCCATACGTTTAAGAGTCTCAATGAAAATCAAAATCACTATAGTAATCCTCAGAGAGACGAATATGCTAACCATTGCTCTATGTCGACATTAGCAAAATATTCATTCAGAAATGAAAAAACGGAGATGTCTAGATGTGGAGTAGAAAAGGATTAAATTACCAACATATCTATCTATCTATCCATCTATCCATCTATCTATTAATCTATCTGGGCTTACGCTCAAGTCACATTGAAAGTACCGGTTCCCACTAGATCACGGAAGATAAGCCGGGATGAGTGTGTTCAATACTTAGATTTGTGATCATTCAAGCAACAGCAGGTGATGTAAAAAAAAAAAAACGAATACCAAAATGATTTTGTTCGGCATTAAATGGCCCCAAAAAGTTTGACATGACGTAAAACTGACAACCAAACCTACAATTCTATTTCAGACGTTTCAAAATAGTTTATTTCTATTTCCTTACCCCTGAGACAACAAGACTGTGAGTCATGAAAACATTCTCCCTGGGTCAAATGCTCATTGTTGTTTTTAGAATTAATGTTGCTTTGAGTCCAAATTTTGACACCAGAAATAATTGTCTTCTCTCTGTTTTTCTTTTTCAAGAGAAAAAACAACACAGATATACATATATGCATACATATAAACACACACACACACACACACACACACACACACATATATATATATATATATATATATATATAATATATATATATATATACACAAACACACACCATATTATATACATACGCACATACACATACATATATACATATATATACATACATATGTATGTACATATATATGCACACACATATATCCATATATATATATTATATATATATATATATATATATACATATGTATACACACACACACACATATATATATATATATATATATACAAACACACACATCTATATACATATATTTACATATTTACAGATACAGCACACACACACACACACACACACACACCACCACACATACACTTAGCGCTAATACCCTTGGGAAAGGTATGAATCCTACTCTCCCTCCAGCTATGCATAAATAGTAGGGCAGACTGGGCTCTTTAACCTTGGTTATGCAACCGGTCTAGGAGAAGGAAAACTCTGAATTCAAATCTGTTGAACTCTGCTTAAGAAATTGACCTTGTGTCACATCCTGCTCGTGCGAAGGGGTTGGTAAATATATATATATATATACACTGACATTCGCGAGTTCAAATCATAGACAAGTTTGCTTGCATTTCATATAGCGCTAATACTATTGGGAAAAGTATGCATCCATCTACCCCCTCTCTCTCTCTCTCTCTCTCTCTCTCTCTCTCTCTCTCTCTCTCTCTCTCTCTCTCTCTCTCTCAACTGTGGGTAAATAGTAGGGCAGAATGGGCTTTTTAACTTGGATAGGCAACCTGTCTAGAAGGAGTAAACATCTGTTAAATTTGTTAACCTCCGCTGCTTGTGGCGGAGGGGTTGGGTAGATAGATAAATGTTTTTTTCCTATTAAGCTTTCCAGGTGTTCGGAGAAATAAATGTATATTGTTCAGAATCTAATCATCTGGAACTCCTTTCTTTTACTAATTTAACTATTGTTGTTGCCCCCCCCCCCCCATCTAAGATCTTCCCAACACAGACGGATATCTGATATCGAATTCCGTTGGCCTATCGCATTTTGTGGCGATCACATAAAACTGTAATCTGTATTTAATACCATCACCTTACTGACCTCTTTTCTCTCTTGTTTTTTCAAGTTCACATTCCACCGACACTGAAAAAAACACATGCTAAATGCTATATATTCAGCTTTGTTTAGTCTGGCTCAAGGACAGCATATTCGGGCGCACTGTAAAGATCGAATTAATGAGTAAAATCAAAGAATCGTTGGTTATTTCCTATAACTCCAAACTAAAAAAAGGGAAACCACTGATTGACTGATAATTTATTTATTTATTTATTGATCCACTAGGAAAAAAGATGACGGGGTTAGGGTTAGGGTTAGGGATTAGTTTAATGGGAAAATAATGGGTAGATTAATTAACAGATAAAATTCATTCGGAGTGGTTCCCCCTTTTTTAGGTTGGAGTTATAGGAAATAACCGAATCATTTGATGGTTTATTTACAAAGGTTTTAGGTTTATAATTTGTCGAGGCTGAAAAAAACCCTTACGGTATCCCCTGCAGAGGAGTAAGACCCCCCCCCAAAAAAAAAAGGGTGGGGGTCTTGGGTATCTCCTTATATTGCATCTGATGGCCAGGCTCTGGGGAGTATGGAGTACTCTTTCATTGCTATTACACGCCTGTCCCAAGTCGGTGGAGTTAACTATTGTCGGTATCAGCCGGACAGCGAGGGAGACACTAACGCTAGACCAGGGAGATTGCTTTTGCGTCTGAGGTAGAGTGCAACCCCCCCCGCCCCTGCAATCAACTCTCCACTTTATCGCACAGATCAATATTCTGATACTCGTGAGCAGAAGTGGCTAGGGCCGGTGTCGAACCCGGAACCCTGTTGGTTCAAGGCGGATCCTCTATTGGCTGAGCTAATAAAAAAAAAAAAAAGAAAAAAGAAGGCATCCCTCGTGAGAGATTCAAAACAAACAGTATTTTCCCACTCATAATCAAGTACTTATAAAATTGTATTAATATGAATGTTTTCTTTTTTAGTTCTTAATTGTTATTATTATTATTATTATTATTATTATATTATTTATTAGCTAGTAGTGGTGGCGGGGAGGGGGTTGGGTAGGCAGATTTGATATCTGCCTGGGGTTACTTGGCATATTTACCACCCCACCCTTTCTTTTCTCCCTTCTCTTTCTCTCTGTCTCCCCCTCTTTCTCTCTCTCTCTCTCTCTCCCCCTCTCTCTGTCCCCCCTCTCTCTCTCTCTCTCTCTCTCTCTCTGTTCGTCTTTATTTTTCCTTCTATAATCATCGACCAATCCCTTTAATCATTATTAATTATTAACAAGACACAAAATACATTTTTACCGCGTTCGCCAACGCTTTCGCTTATCTCAGTATATAATACTAGCAGGACCTGTGGATATACCAGGTTATGATAATTTAATTATCACATTTTTATATTTACTTAATATATGATTTTGTTTAACTTCATGTGTATCAATAAATTGGAAAAAGTGTTAATTGGCAGAAATAATTTTCATTAACACCATGTGTATTAATGAATACTGGTGGTTGACCCTCAGTTAGCGTTATCACTTCCGCGCGCTCACTCTCTCTCTCTCTCTCTCTTTCATCTACTCTTTTTCTTTCTTTCTTTCTTTCTTTTTTCTTTCTTTCTTATTATATTTTCTGTGTAGTATGTCCTTTTTCTTCCCTGTCTTTCTTTATGATAAAAAAACAGAATGGTCCATCATTTAGCTGAGGTGACGACACTCATAAGAAATAAGAATTCGGCGGATAAGCAACATCAGATAATCAGGATTTACATTTTTGCATTTCATCTTGGACGATTTGGATGGTTTCATTTTTAACCATAGTGTTTCTGTTTCTCTTTCGGTTACGGCATTCACGCAACCAATAAATTCACGTGTGGTACATTTATGCAAGGGGCCGGGTTAACTCAGTCGGTAGAGCGTTCGGCTAGAAATCACAAGGTTCCTAGTTCGATACCGGTCCTCGCCAACTCAGCGTATTGTAGCACAGGGATCTGTGCGGTAAAGTAAGAGCTGATGGTAGGGGGGCGCATCTCTCTCT
>CM042163.1:52592382-52604882 GCA_023376005.1 Doryteuthis pealeii
GTAACATTTTATTCTCCTGTGCAATTCATTGCGCATTACCATTTGGTAGGCATGGTCAGTATTTCATCTTCTTTGCACAATTCCCAGTTGGTTACTATTCCTACTCAGTTCGTGGTATATCTTCTATATCCTGATCTTGCAGGGATTATTTCTCTTAGTAGTGAAGTTATTTTCAATTGGTCCCCTAAAACTAGTAAACATTTACTTTAAGTTCCAAATTTTAATGAACTCATAAGTAAGGTCTTCAAAGTGCTGAAGATGCAGGGAAAAAACTGTTTTTTCGTGCGGTAGTGCAACACTGTTTGTGCTTGTATTTCGCTCACGTCTTGCTTGTAGTCATTTTGTCTGATGGAACTTCCTGGTTAACGCTACCGCCAGTGTGATGTTTCGCTGCAGTTACTCATTTTTTGAACGCAAAATTGACCTTAAACGATTAACGGAAGTGTGTGACAAGTAGTGTAGGAAGTTTTTAACGACTTATTGAGGTTCAACGCTTCCCAATGTCATGGCGGCAAGCTTGATAGACATAGCATACAAAAACTGTCACAGTACCTACATAAATGAATTCAACTGAATTGTCTGGTGATTGTCAAGGAAAAATAGATACATATTGAAAGTTTAAAAATGGTGTAAACATTTCATAGACCCTAACCAATAAACGTTTCTGTTGATTTAAACTAAAATATTTTGGAGACCTTACAGTTGGGATTACGATCGGATATTGTAGTCGATAATGACGTGTTAAGACCCTTAAAAAAGTAAGTCGTCGGGGTGGTCTAAAGGTCTTGTACCAGCCAATCAGCGAGGGGTTATATCCCCTTGTTCACTAGCGCTTAGACCAAGGAGATTGTTTTTTTCGCCTGAGATTGAAGTTGCCACACCTACCATCAGCTTCTTAAAACTTAACCGCACAGATCCCTGTGTTAACTCATACGCTGAGTTGGCGAGGGCCGGTATCGATACTTAGGAACCTTGTGGTTTCTAGCGAACGCTCTACCGACTTGAGCTAGAGTTTCTCTAATATGGCCAGGTATTAGCAAAGTGACCGCATTTATTAATTTACAAGCAGGACCGTGGATATACAACAGGATGATAATTTGTTATTACAAATGTTTAATATGTTTTTTACTTAAGAAGCAGTGGAACAAAGCACCGGCACACCATCTTCAGGGGACAGCCTTTCAAATGCGACATCTGTGGTCGAGAATGTTTTTTTCAAACATTGAATTTTCACAGTCATAAGCGGCGCTGTAACTCAGAGGCACCAAAAACTAATATTATAGTCTTTCTGAGACTTGAAAATGCCAATAAATAAATTGCCGAATAGTTCAATATGCTAAAAAGTATAATAACCTTTGATCTCTCTCTCTTCTCTCTCTCTCTCTTCTCTCTCTCTCTCTCTCTCTCTCTCTCCACTCTCTCTACAAACACACACACACACACACACACAACACAAAACACAACATTCACTCTTTTTTCTTCTTTCTTTCCTTTTTTCATTTTTTCATTATGTTCGATTTGAAACATATTAGCGTTATCGCTTCCACGCCTCACCCTCTCTCTATATATACACTCTTTTCTTTCTTTCTTTCTATTATTTTTTCTCTGTAGCATGCCCTTTTCTCCCTTTTCTTTCTTTACATTAAGAACGGAATGGTCCATTATTTAGCTGAGGAACGCACACTTAAGGAAAATAGGAAATTCGTTGGAAAAGCAACAATGATAATCAGGATTTACACTTTTGCATTTTCAACTCGGACGATCTGGACGGGTCTGCATTTTTTAACCAGGAGTGTGTTGCCAAGGATTGATAACGGTTCGTACATTAAGGAACCCGAGTATTAATATATAGATTTAAGAACATCATTTCCAAATTTTCTGAGTGTTGTTAATGGAGTTCTGCAAAAATTTGCAAGGTTTACAGGAATGGAATGTATGAAAGAAAGAATTCACCGTTTAGACTTTTATTTCTTTCTTCTTTTCCTGCTTATGTAATTTTTAAAAGCCCGCTGCGTGAATATAAAAAAAGGAAAAGGACAAAAAACAAAAAAGACAAAGAAAAGACAAAAGATTAAAAATGGAATATTCGTGCGGAAAAACCAAGTCGGAAAATAGAATTTTGTTGCTTTTTTTTTGTTTGTGTTTATTTTATTTATATATTTTTATTTATTTTTTGTCTTTTGTCTTTTTTTTCTTTTTTTTGTTTTTTGTCCTTTTCTTTTTTTTATTCACCAGCGGGCTTTTTAAATTACATAAGCAGGAAGAAGAAAAGAAAAAAGTCTACGGTGAATTCTTTCTTTCAATACATTTTCCATTCCTGTAAACCCTTGCAAATTTTTGCAGAACTCCATTAACAACACTCAGAAAATTTGAAATGCAATGTTCTTAAACTATATATTAATACTCGGGTTACCTTAATTGTACGACCGTCATCATCTTGCAACACACTCTGGTTAAAAATGAGCGACCGTCCAGATCGTCCGAGTTGAAATGCAAAAGTGTAAATCCTGATTATCCATTTGTTGCTTTTCCAACGAATTTCCTATTCTTAAGTGTGTCGTTCCTCAGCTAAATAAGGGACCATTCCGTTTCTTTAATGTAAAGAAAGAAAGGGAAGAAAAGGGCATGCTACAGAGAAAAATATAATAAGAAAGAAAGAAAGAAAGAGTGTTTACTATATAGAGAGAGGGGTGAGGGCGTGGGAAGCGATAACGCTAATATTGTTTCAATCGAACATAATGAAAAAAATGAAAAAAAGGAAAGAAGAAAGAAAAAGAGTGAATGTGTGTTTGTGTGTGTGTGTGTGTGTGTGTGTGTGTTTTGTAAGAGAGTGAGAGAGAGAGAGAGAGAGAGAGAGAGGAGAGAGAGAGAGAGGAGAGAGAGAGATCAAGGTTATTATACTTTTTTACATATTGAACTATTCGGCAATTATTTTATTGGGCATTTCAGTCTTCAGAAGACTATAATATAGTTTTTGCCCTGAAGTTACAGCGCCGCTTATGACTGTGAAATTCAATGTTTGAAAAACATTCTCGACCACAGATGTCGCATTTGAAGGCTGTCCCTGAAGATGGTGTGCCGGTGCTTTGTTGCCACTGCTTTCTTAAGTAAACATATTAAACATTGTAATAATCAAATTATCATCCTGTTGTATATCCACAGGTCCTGCTTGTAAATTAATAAATGCGGTCACTTGCTAATACCTGGCCATATTAGAGACTTCTTAGCTCAGTCGGTAGAGCGTTCGGGCTAGAAACCACAAGGATTCCTAGTTCGATACCGGCCCTCGCCAAACTCAGCGTATGAGTAACACAGGGATCTGTGCGGTTAAGTTAAGAGCTGATGGTTAGGTGTGGCACCATTCAGGCGAAAAAAACAATCTCCTTGGTCTAGCGCTAGTGTGAAAAGGGATATACCCCCTCGCTGATTGGCTGGTTACAGACTTTAGACCACCCCGACGACTTACTTTTTTAGGGTCTTAACACGTCATTATCGACTGACAATATCCGATCGTAATCCCAACTGTAAGGTCTCCAAAATATTTAGAAATCACAGAAACGTTTATTGGTTAGGGTCTATGATGTTTACACCATTTTAAACTTTCAATATGTATCTATTTTTCTTGACAATCACCAGACAATCAGTTGATTCATTTATGTAGGTACTGTGACAGTTTTTGTATGCCTATGTCATATCAGCTCGCCGCCATGACATTGAGGAAGCGTTGAACCTCATCGTCGTTTAAAACTTCCTACACTACTTGTCACACACTTCCGTTAATCGGTTTAAGGTCATTTGCGTTCAAAAATGAGTAACTGCACGAACATCACACTTGGCGGTAGCGTTAACCAGGAGTTCCATCAGAAATGACTACCAAGCCAAGACGTGGCAGCGAAATACAAGCACAACAGTGTTGCCACTAGCCGCACGAACAGTTTCCCTGCATCTTCAGCACTTTGAAGACCTTACTTATGAGTTCATTAAAATTTGGAACTTAAGTAAATGTTTACTAGTTTTAGGGGACCAATTGAAAAATAACTTCACTATAAGAGAAATAATGCCCTGCAAGATCAGGAATAGAAGATTATACACGACTGAGTAGGATAGGTGACCCACTGGGAATTGTGCAAGAGATGAAAATATGACCATGCTACCAAATGGTATGCGCATGAATTGCACAGGAGATTAAAATGTTACCATATTAACAAATGGTATATGCACAAACCAGAATCTGTCCTAGAGAATGAGACGCACAAAATCCTCGGTGACCTTGAAATACAAATGTATTACCCAATCCCGGTCAGAAAATGAAACCTAATTTTAATTAACAAGAAAAAAGAAACTCTTATCTGGTGTATGTGTGTGTGTGTGTGTGTGTGTGTGTTATAAATATGTGTGAGTGTAGGCACGCTCACATTGTGTATAAAAGTGATGTATATGTATATAGACGAATAAGATCATGTAAAAGTGTGTGTTGTGTGTGTGTGTGTGTGTGTGTGTGTGTGTGTGTGTTTGTACATATATATTATATATCATTTTTTATAATAACCTAGTCATCTATTACTTTGAAGCACCCCTACTTTTTAAACATTATATATATATATATATATATTATATATATATATATATATATACGCGAGACCCCTACATTTTTAAGAATTATATATATAATATATAGGGATTTTGCATATGCTTCAAGTATTAGATGACAAGGTTATATAAAAAATAATATGCATATAAATATATATATATACACACAGCCATTATAATAGAAAAGTCGCAGAAACACAGACAACCTATCAAATATCGGACATATTCTGCCAAAATGATAATTCAATGCCCGAAGAAGACAACAGATCAGAAACACGTGTCGCATATGTAAGATAAAAAGAATTTTAAAAATTTTCTGAGAACATAATACATTTTGCGGACCTTCTTTTTTATATTATATATATATATATAAATATATATATATATATATATATATATATGGGTCTCACGTATATATATAAGATTTTGGAATGTTTGTTTATTTTTTAGAAGCATTTGTGGATAAAGTATATATTAATATTTATATTTTTGCTTGAAGGCAATTACAATGCGCATATCGCATAAAATTCGATAATTATAGAAGATAAATAATATTGACAAGTGAATCTCGCAAAGAATTACATACTGCATAAAATTCGATAATTATAGAATTTATTATTTATCTTATAATTTTATGCGATATGCGTATTGTAATTGCCTTCAAGCAAAAATATAAATATTAATATATATATATATATATATATATATATATATATATATATAAAGAATGTATAGCCCATATCTGTATTGTGTCAATTTGAATCACTTTTTTCTTTCAGCATCGTCAAACTTCCTTCATGCCTTGAATTTTTTTTCGCTCCACAGCTTTTGTAATCCTGACATTTGACTGTCACACAGCACAGCTTAGCCACTCCTACACCAACTACAACAATAACAATAACAACAGAAGGAAGTAATAAAGAATAACGCATATATATATAGTGTGCACATAAATAACCTACTCGAGTTTTACCATAAGGATTTTCAGGGTTACATCCACTGAATTAATCAAGATATTGATTAATTACAGTTAATTGCGGGAGTTCATGTTCTAATTATGCATAATGTGGATTTAATCCTGAAGATCCTTATGGTGAAACTCGAGTAGGTTATTTCTGTACACACTATAATACTAAATCCGCTGTACTTACGTTTTGAGCACCTTATATTTGTTATAATGCTGACTTGTCCGAGTAACACTTATACCAACCAAATATTGAGACCATCCCAATATTATAAAGTTATAATAGTAACTGCTAACCCTAACCCTAACCCTAACGCTAACCCTAACCCTAACCCTAACCCTAACGCTAACCCTAACCCTAACCCTAACGCTAACCCTAACCCTATTTTAGAATATTTTAGAATTAAATAGATCTTTGATTCATGTAAATTATGGATAAATTCTTTTTTAATTATTCTTAATTACTCTATACAGCTTATGACTGAAATGCATTTCTTGAAATAGAATATATGGGAAAAATAATTAGTTTCAATAAATTGCCTACTACTTATATCTATAAATATACTCTTACTGGGGTAGCACACATTCAAACCGGGTAGGCCACATACTGTAACGGCACCCAAAAGTGTTTTTAATAGATTTCGAAAGTGTTTGGAACCTATTAAGTATCCTAGTGACGTCTGACTTCTTTCATTGCCTTGAAAACCCGGACAGGTCAGTATTTTTTTTTGGGGGGGGGGGTGTAAGTGACGGTGAAATTAATTAATAATGGAATTCGACGATTGCGGACAATCTTTCCCTCCCACGCGTCTTGGCCAAAGGAACAACAAATCTCCCACTCAAGAAACAAATTTAAAATATTTTCAGTAACAAGATATTTGTTGAATTCTATCAATTAAGGATGGGCCCTGTTTTGAAATGCATGGTATGCTACAAAAACAAAACAAAAAAAAAAAAAAAAAAAAAAAAAACGACACAATAGAGTACCTTTATTTACATATGCGAGGTGCGTTCAAAATGTATCGAGACTGAAGCTGCATATACCAAGAAGGAAATGGACTTTTATATACCCTATTTATCAATAATAATGAGTATGTCCCAACTCTCATATACCCTACCTATCAACAATAATGGGTATGTCCCAATCTTCATATACCCAACCTAGGAACATTAATGGTTATGTCCCAATCCTCATATATCCTACCTATCAACAATAATGGGTTTGTCCCAATCCTTATATACTCTACCTATGAACATTACTGGGTATGTCCCAATCCTCATATACTCTACCTACCAACAATAATGGGTATGTCCCAATCCTCATATACTCTACCTATGAACATTACTAGGTATGCCCCAATCCTCATAAATACGGACGTATTTTGCTGGCTGAGTAGTCTTATACCACTAGCAACTGTTTACCTTTCTTCATGTCGCTGGCAGGTATTGTATTTTGTTAATGTTATAAAGATTCCATTTCATTTTCAACCTCTGTTTGGTTATTTCTCATTTAGTAACCTTTGTTATATACCCTAACTATGAACATTAATGGGTATGTCTCATATACCCTACCTATGAACATTAATGGGTATGTCACAATCCTCATACACCCTACCTATGAACATTAATGGGTATGTCCCAATCCTCATAACCCTACCTATGAACATTAATGGGCATGTCCCCAATGTGTCCCACCTCATATACCCTACCTATGAACATTAATGGGTATGTCCCAATCCTCATATTACCTACCTTATGAACATTTAAATGGCATGTCCCAATCCTCATATACCCTACTATGAACATTAATGCCATGTCCCAATCCTCATATACCCTACCTATGAACATTAATGGGCATGTCCCAATCCTCATATACCCTACCTTATGAAACATTAATGGGTATGTCCCAATCCTCATTATACCCTACCTATGAACATTAATGGGCATGTCCCAATCCTCATATACCCTACTCTATGAACATTAATGGGTCCCAATCCTCATATACCCTACCTATGAACATTAATGGCATGTCCCAATCCTCATATACCCTACCTATGAACATTAATGGGTATGTCCCAATCCTTATCAATACGGAAGTATTATGCTAAGTAGTCTTATACCTCTTGCAGTGGTTCACCTTCTTCATGCCACAGGCGAGTATTGTATTTTTCGTTAATGTTATAAAGACTCCATTTCATTTCCAACCTCCGTTTTGGTTATTTCTCATTTAGTAACCTTTATTGTGTTACAACATCAATTTTCTTATAAATAGATCCCTTGGCATTCAACATGCTCTTTTCCATCGAATTTTCTATTGGTCGAAGCACCTTTGAAACTCTTTTTTTTTGATATTGTGTGAAGCTCCGGCACCATTTTCTTTTAATGTCCCCCACTTCATCAAATCTTACTTTTGAAATGAATTTTCTGTCTCAGACGCTAGAAAAAGTCCCACAGAACCATCCAAATTCTCGATATAACGGAGAAAATAATCAAATGCTAATTATAATCATTTCCCCCTTCGTAAATAGAAGTATTAATATCATCATGGACCGTTGCTAACTATTAAATGCTAATTAGAATCCTTCACTCCTTCCAAAATAAAAGCATCGATATTATCATGGACCACTGTTACCTCTATAATGCTAATTAGAATCCTTCACTCATTCCTAAATAGAAGCCTCAATATCATAATGGACCACAGTTAACAATGAAAAGCTAATTAGAATCCTTTAATCCTTCCTAAATAGAAGCATCAATATCATCCTGGACCGTTGTAAACAATTTCAAAGTTCACTATCCATTCACCTCAGAACTCATTCTATGCAAATAAAAATCCTATTGTTATTGTAATCCGAACCCTTCTGCTCAATTATAATGAACTAACCATCAGTTGTTGTACTTTGCTTACAGTAGGATCACAGTGGTCGGAGAGTCGCTATGAGCGGTTTAAAGTTGACAAATAGTTTTGGGTGGTTGGATGACGTTTTTATTCTGTTGATTCTTGAAGGGTACTCAATTCTTTTAAACTCAATTTTTTTCCGCCCTGTAGGCTGGGGCGTTAGAATACACCGACTGCACCTCTGCAGATGGGTTTAAGACTCCCCCAATGGGCCACCTGTTGCCGTGGGTGGCGACCCGTGATGCTTAAGGATAGAACCCAGGTGCATGAGCAGTTCATGACATGCAATACTCCACTTTGGCCCTATCTTGGGCTAGACGGGCGGCCGGAGAGGCCCTCTCCGATCAATCGGCTGGTCACGTCAAGCCCTAGAACCTATATGATTTTCCCAACCCTATTACCCTTATGGCAAGCCCCAACCCCTTTTTATCATATATGTGCTAGAAGGCGGTGGCTGCGGGTCTACATGTCCTGGGAATGACGTTAAACTCTATCTGATGGTGAAGTTCCAGTTTTGGAAGTTTGGGGAATATGGAGCACCCCTTCATCACCATTGCTCCCTGGTCCACTCTGACCCGGAGTGGTAGTACCTGTTAGGGTCCCATCTATGGGTTAAATAGAAAAATGTATTTATAAAAAAATTGTATTATCCTTTAGGAATTGATTTATTTCAAAACTTTATTGGCATTAAATGACCCACTGAGGTTGATATGCCGTAAAAAAATAAATAAAAAATAAAAAAAATCAATTTTTTTCAAACGTATTTTTTCAAACTCATTTTCCTCTGTTTAAGCTAAAAATGGGAACCTAACAGGTATTACCACTCCGGGTCAGAGTAGGCAAAGAGTTAAGTCGCTATACTACGATAGTTTAATAAACAGAATGTATAGGAAATAGAATAATCCAATGAGAGAGGTTTGGTTTCTTTCTCTCCCTCTCCCACCCGACCCAAGAGAGACTTTTTTTTTCTTATTTCTTATCCTATTCTTCTTGTTTAATTGTTTTTAGAATAGTGAGCTGAGTTTTATGATTAAAATCAACACAACTAGAATGAAATAAATAACAGTAAAAAACAAACTAATAATAATGTAATCTTATCTTTTTCTAATAAATGTGGACGTCAACACAGAAAAAAAAAGGAAGGAAGAAAAAAGACAGTGAAGAAATATGGGGGCCATTGTAAGCAGAAATTCCTGAGATTTTTGTAGGGAATTAAATATTCACAGTAAACAAACTGAAAATGTACAAATAATAATAATAATAATAATAATAATAATAATAATAATAATAATAATAGAAACTGAATCACTAATAATTGCTGCACAGAATAATGCCATAAGAACAAACTATATCAAAGCAAAAATTGATAAGACCCAACAAAATAGTAAGTGTAGACTTTGCAGTAATAGAGATGAGACTGTAAACCATGTACTATGCGAATGTAGCAAACTAGCACAACAGGAGTACAAAACCAGACACGACTGGGTTGGGAAGGTGATCCACTGGGAATTATGCAAAAAATTTAATTTTGACCATACAACAAAATGGTATATGCATAAACCAGAATCTGTTCTGGAGAACGAAACATAAAATTCTCTGGGACTTTGAAATAAAAATGGATCACCTTATCCCAGCAAGAAGACCAGACCTAGTGTTGATAAACAAAAAAGAAAGAATTTGTCAACTGGTGGATTTTGTAGTGCCAGCAGATCACAGGGTGAAGCTAAAGGAAAATGAAAAAATGGACAAATATCCGGACCTTGCCAGAGAACTGAAAAAGTTATGGAATATGAAAGTGAAAGTGATACCAATTGTAGTTGGTGCACTTGGAACAGTCCCAAAAGGATTGGAAAAGGGTCTGGAATGTTTGGAAATCAGAGGAAGGATTGAAACCATTCAAAATACTGCACTGCTGCAATCTGCCAGAATACTCAGAAGAGTCCTGGAGACCTGAGGAGACTTGCTGTCACTCAGACTCTAGTGAAAGACCATCGGCTAATGCTAATGTGAAAACTCAAAAGGAGCAAATAATAATGAGACCGGACTTAGTATTAATTGACAATAAAGAGAGAACCTGCCATCTCGTGGATTTTGCTGTCCCAGCTGATCACCGAGTGAAAATGAAGGAAAGCGAAAAGATAGACAAATACTTGGACCTTGCCAGAGAACTGAAGAAGCTGTGGAACATGAAGGTGAAGGTCGTACCAATTGTAATTGGTGCCCTTGGAACGATCCCCAAAGCACTGGAAAAGAATTTGGGTGAACTGGAAGTCAGAGGAAGAATCGAGACCATCCAAACTACGACATTGTTGGGATCGGCTAGTATACTCAGAAGAGTCCTGGAGACCTGAGGAGACTAGCTGTCTCTCAGCCTCCAGTGAACCACCAGCTACGACAGGTGTGAAAAACAAAATAAATGCCATAAGAACAAATTACATCAAAACAAAAAATTGATAAGACACAAGAAAACAGAAAATGTAGGATGTCTGCTGACAGAGATGAGACCATAAACCATGTATTAAGCGAATGCAGCAATTAGCACAACGAGAATACAAACCTAGGCACGACTAGGTTGGAAAGATAACCCACTGGGAATTATGCAAAAAACTAAATTTTGAATGAAACCCATAGAGTTCTCTGGGAATTTAAGTTTAAGACTGATCGCCTTATCTCCACCAGAAAACTAGACCTAATATTGATTAATAAAAAAAGAGAACTTGTCAACTAATAGATTTTGCAGCTCCAGCAGATCACAGGGTGAAGATGAAAGAAAACGAAAACATAGACAAATACCTGGACCTTGCTAGAGAATTGAAAAAGCTGTGGAATATGAGAGTGAAAGTGATACCAAGAGTAGTTGGTGCACTTGGAACGGTCCCAAAAGCTTTGAAAAAAGACTAGAGGAACTGAGAATCAGAGGAAGAATTATAATCATCCAGACAATAGTTGTTGAAATCGGCTAGCATACACAGGAACATCTAAACAGGGCCCTAACAGGTACCTCTCCTTTAGTTTGTTTGGTTACCCATTTAAGTACTGACCCGGCTCAACATTTTTTAACTTTGGTGATTGGACCAGTGTTTTTAACTTGGTATGCCCGTAAACCATATCTCGCATTAAACTATTCTACCAATTGAGCTACAAGAAATCTTGGGTGTATATAGCATAAGAATACAAGAAATCTATAACTGACTGAAGATAAAATCTAAAAACTAAACTTAATTTCTATTTTTTTCCAATTGCATGGTGCCATATTTGACTAACTGATTGATTTTAATGGCATGTCAAGCCATCAAAGATTATTTTATGCTTAGAGATTAGGCAATTGCAGTCATTGTACATTCATATTTACATTTTTAGTGCTGTACTTTCTTATTGGGTCGGTTTAGCTCAGTCGGTAGAGTGTCAGACTAGGAACCACAAGGTTCCTGGTTCGATACTTGTTGTCACTCAGACACCAGTGAAAGATCTCTCAAGGAGTGAAATCTATTAATAATGGAGATTGTCTGTATTTCTATCTGTAACAAAAACTACGTCATAGCTCTACGTCACAGCTTACGTCACAATATCATTATACTATATACACCCAAAATTTGAGTAAGCAATTATAAAAATTGTTTTTTACTCTCGTCCTTTTTTTTTTTTTTACAGTAACAAGAAGTTAACTAAAAAGTTTACAAATAAATAAATACCTACGATTTTGTGTAAAATTGATGTAGAAAATATTCAAAATAATTGTTTGATTATTACATGCATGCAACATTTTATTTAAGAGGGACGGGGCTCAGTTTTTATTTCAAATTGTTTTATTTTCTTTCTTTTTTTTACTCCTTTAATAAATATGAGGATTTGTCTTACTTACGATATAAACCCTCTGACATTGAATTTTTAACTCCCACCCTCTCAGGCAATGTCTTTAAAAAAATAATCTTTACGACGCCCGGGGGGGGGGTTCTGTTGCTAGTATTAATAATGGAGATTCGCTTCCGGTTTTTGTCTGTAACAAAAACTACGTCATTGTTTACGTCACATGATCCAAAATCGTCA
>CM042163.1:52609882-52639882 GCA_023376005.1 Doryteuthis pealeii
TTTATGGGGGAAATGTGGTTGGCAAAGAGTTAACAAATAAAATCATTTAAAAATTTAATAAGGATAAACAGCTCATTTTATTGTGGCACATGGAAATCTGATAGTTATTAGAATAATAATTAATAAGAATAATCTTATTTATTTTGCTATAGACTTAAATAACTAAATTGGTTAAATTACAAAAATAACTATATTGGACACCTTACAAGTGGTGTAATAGTTAGCAAACTAGATTCGCAAACCATTGTTAGTGAGTTCGATTCTCATTGGGCGCCTCATACTTCTGGCTATGTGTTACCTCTAAGCTCAGCTTAGTAAATAACTATACCCCATCTCACGTGGTGTAATGGTTAGCAAGCTAGACTCGCAGACCATTGTTAGTGTTATAGGTGATACACCCTATAAGACTTATGGAATGCACCGACAGGTTACTATAAGTAACAGGGACAATTGTGGCTTGGCAGTAAGCCAATGCGAGTAAGCCAATGACTCTATATTGTCGGACGTAATTTCCACTTATCTCTATTGTATTTGTCTACTTTTTGTTAATACATTTTACTACATTTGTTGCCTGTTATTTTGTTCTTATTTGACCCCTTAAAACCTCACAACAGTTAGTGAGTTCGATTCTTCCTGGGTGTCCCATACTTCTGACCTTGTGTTACATGTAACTTAAGCTTAGTAAATAACTATACCCCACCTCTGGTGGTTTAATAGTTAGCAAGCTAGATTCGCTGACCATTGGTAGTGAGTTCGATTCTCATTGAGCGCCCCATACTTTTGGCCTTGTGCCACATCTAAGCTAAGCTTAGTAAATATAAAATATATACCAATTTCAACCACTATCACGGTTATCTCCACTGTTGTAAAACATCCCTACTCTCTGAGTGAAGAAAGACAAAAAAGGTACCCCCCCCAAAAAAAAAAAAGACAAAAAAAACAAAAAACAAAAGGGTATTGTGATAAATCAATAATAAAACGTTAATCCATAAATATTTAATCTTGTGAAAAACTCGCGCCAGGAGATAATCCGACCTTGTCCCAAGATTATAAATTCCCTAGGGCTTTCAATTAGTAAATTGTTGCAAGGTGTTTGATCCTAAAGGTTAAATCGACGGCTAACGATATGGCGAATTCCTTAAATACCAGAAAATCTGATGACGCAAGCAACAATTGGCAAACCCCTAAAAATATTAGATCGATATGGGACGCTTATTTACGCCTTTTGGTGATCTGGATTTTACAAGCAGAAAAATTTTCTAAGTTCACTTTGGTTGGTTGGTTGGTTGGTTGGTTGAATTTTAGGGCATATCAACACTTATTGGGTTATTTTATGCTGAAGACATTTTGTTTCATTCATTCTTGATGGGTATTGAAAATTCTTTTTTGACCCCATTTTTTAGACACTTACTCCAAAAGACACCGACGGAAGTGAACACCCTCTATTGTAAGATTGTTATAATAAACTAATTGGTTGGTTGGATTTTACGATATGTCAGCCTTTGTTGGGTTATTTTATGCCGAAGACATTTTGTTTCATTCATTTTTGATTGGTATTAAAAATTCTTCTTTTTTTCACTCAATTTATTATACACTTCCCCCAAAGACACCGACGGAAGTGAACACCCTCTATTGTAAGATTGTTATAATAAAAGAATTGATTTTTAAGAGTTGGATTTTACGACATATCAACTTTTGTTGGGTTATTTTATGCCGAAAACATTTTTTATTCATTTTTTATGGGTATTGAAAATTATTTTTTTCTAACTCAGTTTTTCTAAAACACATTTTTTAACTCGTTTTTTTTTATTCAACCCATAGATAGGACCCCAACAGATACTACCACTCCGATTCAGAGTGGACCAGGGAGTAATGGTGATGAAGGGGTACTCCACACGCTCCAGAGCCCCAGAATGACAACTTCACCATTAGATGCAGTTTAATGTCAAACCCAGGACACGGCTCACTTTGGTCCGACGCAAGTCAGGCGATACAGTGGAGGCGCCCAGCATAACGGTTATCATTGTAAAATATGAAATCAGTGAGACGAGTTCAAATCCTGGACGAAGCTCATTGTCTTTCACTTCGCGCTAATTCCCTAAGGAAAGGCATGAATTCATTTATTCTTCGTCCGGTAATGGTTGAATAATAGGGTTTCTTTAGCCTTGGTTAGGCAACCTGTCTTGGAGAAGGAAAGCTTTGATTTTAAACGAGCTTTACTCCGCTTAAAAAGATTTAGCTTGTGCCACATCTTGTCCGTGGCTGAGGGGTTGGGTAAATATATTCAGTTGGTTGTTTTGTTTTACGGCATATAAACTCTTTTCGGATTATTCAATGCCGAACCAAGTCATTTTGATAAACAAACGAGTCAGGTTGCATACAGTACCTACTGTTGCTTAAGTGGTCACCTAATTAAGTTTTGAATGGGCTCATCGCTTGCTTAACTTCGATGATCTAGCGAGAACCGGAACTTTCAGCGTGACTTGATCGTCATAGATAGATAGATAGATAGATAAATAGTTGGTTGTTTTTTTTTTTGTTTTTTGTTTTACAGAATATAAACCCTTTCGGGTCATTTAATGGTGAATCAACTCATTTTGATAAACGAATGATTCAGGTTGCTTACAGTGCCCGCTGTTGCTTAAGCGGTGCTTTCAGTCTGACGTAACCGTGATATATATATATATATTATATATATATATATATATATATATATATGGAAAGACGGTGAGGAAATTAAATCCGACAATATGAGAAGAAAATATTTAAAAATATAACAAACACAGGATGTTATGATTAGGGGAACAATTTTATGTGTCAATACTTAAGCATTTCGGTATATTGTACCATCTTACAGTGTCATGAAGAATGTTATATTTTAAAAAATATTTTCTCATATATATATATATATATATATATATATAGAGAGAGAGAGAGAGAGAGATAGTTTTTTTTTTTTAAGCATATAAACTCTGCTTGGGTCATTTAATGCTGAGTGAAGTTATTTTGATAAATAAAGAACTCATGTTGTTTACAGTATGTACTGTTGCTTAAGTGGTTACCCAATTAAGTATTGAACAGGCTCATCTCTGCTTATCTTCGGTGGCCTAGCGAGCACCAGTGCTTTCAGCGTGACTTGACCGTCATAAATGGATAGATAGATAAATAGATAGATAGTTGGTTGTTTTATTTTGTTTTAGAGCTATATATATATATATATATAATATATATATATATATATATATATATATATATATATATAACCCCTCCACATGAGCAGGTTTCGACACGAGGTCAATTTCTTAAGCGGAGTTTAATAGGTTTGAATTCCGTGTTTTCCTTCTCCTACACTGGTTACCTACCCATTGTTAAATGTCTTGCCTGCTATTTACCTATAGCTGGAGGTAGAATTGGATTCATACTTTTCCCAAAGGTATTAGCGCCATGTGAAATGCCAACAGCTTCGTCCAGGAATTGAACTCGGGTTGACGAGTCCATCTCCTACGACTCTAACCATTACACCACTTGCCTCCATGTTTTAGAGCATATAAACTCTTTTCGGGTCATTTAATACTGAATGAAGTTATTTGGTAAACAAAGAACTCTGGTTGCTTACAGTATCTACTGTTGCTTAAGTGGTTACCCAATTAAGTACTGAACAGGCTCATCTCTGCTTATCTTCGGTGAGCTGTTCAGTGGGAATCACACTCACACTCATTAGACTGAACGGAAATACTAGATTGCGAATCACCTTGTTACGGTAGACGAACATGTTTTGATAATATTTCCTCCCTACGCGTCAATTGACCTAATATTTTACGAGGCTGAACGTTGACCCACAAAAGGTCAAATAGATGAATAGTGGGGAAGATGAAAAAATTCAAATGCGAAATTTAAATCAACATTGGCCATTAAACACGGAGTCTATAGGAAACAAGTAAACAAGTATATCATACATATATATATATATATATATATATTATATATATATATATATATATATATATATATATATATATTATACTATATATTATTATTATTATTATTATACTAAAGCTGAATGAATCATGATTGTTTTCTGAAGATGTTTTCCTGTTTTAGTTTAATGCCACAAAATTCATACTAAATATTCCTTAGTTTTAGGATTGAGTGATGTTTGAAAAAAATCCATTTTAATTGGTTCTAATTAGTCATGATTAGCAATTAAGTTAAAAACTGACCCGTCTCTTACTCACATTCTGCCTGTCACTTCCTGTCTATGTATATCTTGATTACCTCTTCGTTTTATATGTTAGTTTCTCAGTGAGTGTAAAGAGAGACATATTTATATGTTAAGTTTCTCAGTGAGGGCAAAGAGAGATATTTATATGCTAAGTTTCATAAGCAGCCAGAATTAGGTCAAAAGTTCCCTTTCTTAGAAATCTTACAAAATGATTTTAATTATGTTTTTAAATTCTTCGGCCGTATTTTAAAAAATTCAATACGCTTTGCAACCCTATTTTCCCCTAATCTCAATTATCTAATCAGAGCTCAATGGGTGACCCAACAGCTCCCGTTTTGTCTAGTATGTATTACTGTTGTAACTCGAGTATCGGAGTTAACAGATAAATAATAGGAAGAAGCACAACGAGTATTAAGGACAGCAAAAAAGGTTTACTAAGCTAAGATACAAGGTGAACAGAGTAATAGGTAGAATTAACAAGTCTCGTGAGATCTCGTTGTTTCTCATCTTCGAGGTTTCGTCAGACAATATTTATAGGAAAAACAGGCGAATCCATTCTCCTTATTTAGGTACTATATGAGAATTACTATTGTAATACCATTTCAATGGTATAGATACTACACTCGTTGCTTTTATTGCCAGCATCACAACGCATGTATTCTGATTGGTAGAATTATGGGATCAAGTCACCAATAGGCACCCCAGTTGCGAGCTGTTTTCAAAGGAACGGAATTTCACCGGTTGTTAGTAAATAAAATCAACAGACGATTTTTGGCATTATAATTTCATACAAATGTTTTTATAATAAAATAGTTTTTATGATAAAATTGTTTTTGATTTTAATTTTAAAAATTAGTTATTTCATGTTGTTGTTGTTAGCATATGTGAAAAAATTAATTTTGCACTAAATATAAACTAATATTGTTATTTTTCTTAATTATAAAACTTTAGATAGTTTTTATTTAATCAGAATAGGAATCAAATTGAGATCTCTGGTAACCACGTATTAATTTAATAATTCAGAAGTTTAGCTAATTAATCAGAAGTTGATGAATATTTTTCCAACATATTAAGATAAAAACGCATCTTTTATTACATAATCTATGTGGTTGCATAAGATTATTGTCAATCCCCTGTAATTCTGAGGGGATGACCCCTTTCATACCATGGCCGGGTCCTTCTATGGAAAATTACAGAAGCCCGCCAAATATGTGAAGTCACGTGGGACCTTTTTCAGAGTCCCCAGTTTGCAGTTGGACGTCAGGCAGAGCAATCGGCCATCTTGTGCTCTGCCTAAGGCTGGGACTCGCGCGCGCTATGTTAGTCAGATATTTAGTTACATGAAATGTATAGTTAAGGAAATAAATGTTTATATAAGTAAAATGTTCTTGTGGTTGATGAATGTCTTGGTAACAAGACTAAGAAATGAATCCAGGACGACCAGCCAGCAGGAACATAGCAACCAGACCTTAGAAGATATACCAGACCAAGATAGGTGATAGACGATCAGAAGCAAAGCCGGCCAGAAGAAATACGACCAGAGTAAGAAGTAAGAAAGGTATATAACGTTATATGCTGATTTGGGTTAGTGAAAACCCCAGTATATAACACTTTCATTTAAAGTTTTATAACTAAAAAAAAAGAAAGAAAAACAATATTCATATTGAAAACAGCTCGCAACTGGGGTGCCTATTCATGACTTGATCCTAAATATGAAGTAAAACTTATGAATGACTTATTTCTGGGCTTAACCGCTGGTAACTGAAACCGCTAGTAACTGAAACCGTGGAAAGCGAAAACCGTCGGTAAACTAGGGTAAAAGATATGTGTGGTAAATTAAGGTACTATATGATAAATATATACTGAATAGAGTAATTAGCAATTGCAAGGTTGAATTAAGAAGTCCCGCGAGATCTCGTTGTTTCTGTCATCTAAGGTTTCGTCAGACATTGATCATAGGAATAACAGACGATTCGATTCTCCTTATTTAGGTACTATATGACAATTACAATCAGATTTCAATTTTTCGCCTCTTCTTCATACTAAACAAACTAACTTTAATAGTACTGGGCACTCGCTTGGTTACCTCATTTCAGGAAGGAAGCTGAATGAGGACAGGATACATCTGTGGACTGAATAATGGGTTATGTTCTGAGTTCCATGATGGCTCCCGATTATGACAAGAAGGTTCCCGAGTCCAACTAGAAATACCTGAAGAAGGCCGGAGGGCACATCGTCCGAAACATTGTACAGATAACAATGAAGATGGGGACAATAGTCCGAATAAGGCAGATAATACTATTCTTATATACTAGATACCAGATACTTTTTACAATATGACATTTATTTGAGGGGACCGTCTTTTTCGACATACATGTCCAAGGTCTAAATTTTGATCCACCCATAGATCAGTCTAACATTTCTATGGTACAAATACTACACTTTGATTGCCATAATTGCCAGCATCACAACACATGAATTCTGATTGGTTGAATTATGAAGTAAAATTTATGAATTACTTATTTCTGGGCTTAACCGTTGGTAACTGAAGCCGCGGAAAGCGAAAACGACCGGGAAACTAGGGTAAACGATGTGTGTGGGGTGGGGAGTTAGATTTTCTTTGAAATTGTTCTCATTGATTTCCAGGTTGACCTAAATCCTCAAGTTTCTTCTGGTCTCTGTTAATCCTGGTTAATCCCCCCGGCCAAGCAAGTCAGAACATTTAAGGAATCCTGTGTCAAATCAACGATACGTTAATCCTGCCTTCATCTTTTTTTTTTCTTATAGCTATCATTTCTCATCTGCGACCCCTCCCCAACCATACACCAAGGTTATTGGCGCCAAATTTTCCCCTCAGACTCCCCCCCACTCCAAAATAAAATAGAGACAGATTATATCTGCGGGGGTCAACACTCGGTCATGTACGGTTAATTGCTAAGCTTAAGTTTGGCACAAGGCCATAAGTTTACAGGATCTCAAGGGGAAGTTTAAATTCTGGAGCTCTGAGGAATGTGGAGTACCCCTTCATCACCATTACTCCCAGGTCCACCCAGGCCCTGGGTGGTAGTACCTGTTAGGAGCCCACTAATTGAAGAGAATGAGTTAACAAAAATGGGCTTAAAAAATGAGTTTTAGAATTTTTCTAGAAACCACCAAGAATGAATAAAACAAAATCTCTTCGGCATAAAATACCCAACAAGAGTTGATCTGCCGTAAAATCCAACTAACCAACCAACCAACCAACCAACCAACCAACCAACCAGCCATAAGTTTAAGAGTCTCAAAAGAAGATCAAAATCACAATAGTAGTCACCTGAAAGACTAGCTTGCTAACCATTACACAATAGCGAGATGTTCTAGTTTGTTTGTTTGTTTGTTTTGTTTTGTTTTGTTTTACGGCATATCAACCTCGGTGGGTTATTTAATGTAGACAAAGTTGTGAAATGAATTCATTCTTAATGCATAATACAATTTTGTTTATAAACTCATGTTTTTCTATTCAACCCATAGATGGGACCCTAACAGGTACTACCACTTCGGGTCAGAGTGGACCAGGGAGCAATGGTGGTGAAGGGGTGTTCCACATTCCCCAAATCCCCAGAACTGGAACCTCACCATCAGATAGAGTTTAACATCATTTCCAGGACATGTAGACCCTCAGCCATCGCCTTCTAGCACCCATATGATAAGAAGGATTGGGGGTTGCCATAAGGGCGATAGGGTTGGGGCAATCATATAGGTTCTAGGGCTTGACGTGGCCAGCCGATTGATTTGAGGGGGCCTCTCCGATCGCCCGTCTAGCCCAAGAAAAGCCTAAAGTGGAATATTGAATGTCATGAACTGCTCAGCCACCTGGGTTCTATCCTTAAGCATCACGGGTCGCAACCCACGGCCAACAGGTGGCCCCATTGGTGGAGTCTTACCCCTCTGCAGAGGTGCAGTCGGAGCATTCTAACGCCCCACCGACAGGGCGGCGAGATGTTCTAGATATCTATAAAACTTGCCTTAGTGTGGTACAAGGACATACGTTTAGGAGTCTCAAATGAAAGTCAAAATCACTATAGTAATCTTCTACGAGATTAGATTTGCTCTACTGAGAAATAATCAAAATATTCATTAAACTTGGCTTAGTGTGGTACAAGGCCTTACGTTTAGTAGTATCTAATGAAGATCAAACTCCCTATAGTAATTATACATTAAATAAAACATTAAATTTTCTCTACTAAGAAATAATCAAAATATCTATAAAACATGGTTTAATATGATACAAGGCCATACGTTTAGGAGTCAAATGAAGGTCAGAATAACTGTTGTAATCCTCTGGGGGACTAACATGCAAAACATTGCTCTACTGCGAAATCTCAATACTTATAAAAATTCGGCTTAGTGTGGTACAAGGCCATACGTTGAAGAGTCTCAGTGAAAATCAAAATCACTATAGTAATCCCCAGAGAGACGAAGATGCTAACCATTGCTCTATGTCGACATTAGCAAAATATTCATTCAGAAATGAAAAAACGGGGATGTCTAGATGTGGAGTAGAAAAGGATTAAATTACCAACATATCTATCTATCTATCTATCTGGGCTTACGCTCAAGTCACGTTGAAAGCACCGGTTCCCACTAGATCACGGAAGATAAGTCGGGATGAGTCTGTTCAATACTTAGATTTGTGATCATTCAAGCAACAGCAGGTGATGTAAAAAAAAACGAATACCAAAATGATTTTGTTCGGCATTAAATGGCCCAAAAAGGTTTGACATGACGTAAAACTGACAACCAAACCTACAATTCTATTTCAGACGTTTCAAAATAGTTTATTTCTAGTTCCTTACCCCTGAGACAACAAGACTGTGAGTCATGAAAACATTCTCCCTGGGTCAAATGCTCATTGTTGTTTTTAGAATTAATGTTGCTTTGAGTCCAAATTTTGACACCAGAAATAATTGTCTTCTCTCTGTTTTTCTTTTTCAAGAGAAAAAACAACACAGATATACATATATACATACATACAACACACACACACACACACACACACACAGACAGACAGACAGACATATATATATATATATATATATATATATATACACACAAACACACACCATATATATATACATACACACATACACATACATATATACATTATATATACATACATATGTATGTACATATATATGCACACACATATATCCATATATATATATATATATATATGGTGATTGCCGCTTCTTGACAGAATAAGGCCATTTCTACAAGTAGTTCAGTTGAGAGCAGTTGTGAGTGCGCAGATGGCCCACGGGCCCAGCTTTTTTTTTTTTTTTTAATTATGTACCCTGTCACACATGTGAGACCCTCGACATACAGGCCCTGCCACACAGGTCAGAGTTCAATGTAGGAAATGTTTGCATGGTGTCCGTCATGTGTTGCTTCAGAAAGGAGGGCTCTAGTCAACTTACCTCATACTTCTTACAGCTATCATCAGCCTGTCTTTCATGAGGATGTGTATCCAGCCCACCCCCTTCTGTCAATTGGTCCTTATAGCTGAAACTGATTTCTGCAAGGGCATCGATGTCGGCCCCATATCGAAATGCTCCCCTGTCACAATAGTATGTAGTTTCCCAAACTCTCAAGATCGGGAGGTGTCCAGACATTCCAGGAGGCTATTGTTAGCGTTATTTTGTGTTGTAGTGTTTTGTTTTCAGCCCAGCTAATGTGGACATCCGTCGAAGCGATGGTTTCTGTCCAGCTTGATAGCTGATCCGGCATTTGTTTAGGTTATCTTTTCTAGACACTCCTCAAATGGCTGGGTGAACAGTGTTAACCAAGGGGCTGTTATTCACCCGCAACCTCGCCGAGGCATGTTGCTAACCCGTCAGGCCTACACAACTCACCGTTCCTCCATAGCTCTGAGACTTGTAGAAATATCTGCACGTGTTTTGTTTTACATGTTGTGCGCTTGTGCGACACGCACCGCATGCTCTCCTTCCCCAAAGTCAAGTATCAGTGACAAGCCGAGGCATGATGACTGAGAGACTTTGGGGAACGCAGGTGGATAATCTGACGAGATCTACGGGTCCACCACACCGGGGAAAAAAAAAAAAAAAAAAAAAAAAAAGTCGGATGTGAGCACGCCGAGTGTCCGATTCAAGTTTCTTTCTTTCCTGTCACACATGAACCTCTTTCTAGGTTTCCAATCGCATGCGACCGTATGTGATCGAGAATCCCAGCCCTCGACAGGCAGGCCCTGCCACACAGGTCAAACATGTGGTCAGTCCCAGATGTAAGAGACGTTTCCATGCTGTGTCATGTGCCGCATACACAGAGGCCACTTTAGGATGGGGTGCTCGAGCTGCCTTACCTCAGTTCCATACAGCTACCATGAGGCTGCTTATACAAAAGAATGTGTACCCGGACCCCACCTCTGTCAATTGGTCCTCCTCGCTGAAGCGAACTTCCGCAGGCTCAAGATGTCTGCCCCATATCAAGGGTTCTTTGCCACAGCTCCAGTTCATTGTCCAGGGCCCGGGAGATTGTAGCCCAGGTTTGTTGTAATGTTTTCTTGCTTTCATTCTATTAATGTGAACAGCCACCAGCCGCAGGCTACCGACCAGCTTGATATTTGCTCCTTCCCAGATATCTGGGTGGGCAGTCCTACCCAGGGGCTACTCAGTCACTCACGGATGTAGAAATATCTGCACATGGTGACATGTTGTGCGCTTGTGCAACACGCTCAACATGCTCTCCTTCCCGAATACTGGAATCAGTGACAAGCCGAGGCAAGATGACTGAAAGTATTTGGGGAGCGCAGGTGGATGATCTCTCGAGATCTACGGGTCCACCACACCGTGAAAAAAAAAAAAAAAAAAAAAGTTTTTCCTAAGTTTTAACTTAGTTAAAGTCCACAGGTACAATTTTCTATTAGAAAATTGAGAGCTTATGAAATGGATGCAAATATTTACAAACAAAAATACACCGGCATATATATATATATATATATATATATATATATATATATATATATATAATCCAAAAGTCCAGAGAAGAAATCTTCCTTACGACATAGGTTTTTTTTAAAAACAACTTGTCGCAGTTTGAGAGCTCAATGTGTGCTCTTATTGTTAGAGTCACAGAGCAAATTTATATTTAAATAAATAACAAAAGACTTATAGATCTTGCATTATAGACTATTAATATTAAAATAGTCTATAATGCAAGATCTATAAGTCTTTTGTTATTTATTTAAATATATATATATATATATATACATACGTATGTATACACACACACACATATATATATATATATATATATACAAACACACATATATATACATATATTTACATATTTACAGATACAGTACAGACACACACATACACACACATACACACAAACGCACACACACACATATATATATATATATGGTTTAGCTCAATTGTTATCCACCTAGGAAACCCAAGGTTCCGAGTTCGATACCTCACTAACTCCGAGCCTGAGTAACACAGCTTGGATCTGTGCAGTAAAGTCAGGAGTTGAAGGTAGGTGTGGCGTCCCATCTTAGTTGCAAAAACAATCTCCTTGTCTAGCGCTAATGAAAAGGGGATAGAGTCTCTCTCTCTCTCCGGCTGATACCGACTATAGACCACTCCGCCTATACTTTACTACTTATACTCTAAATATATTCATTTACTACTTATATTATAAATATATTTTCCTGACCTTCCACCAGGCCGGATTAACAAAAGGTTTTTTTAATGGAGGGGGATTGTTTGCTTGTTATGGTACATCCAGCGAGGATCGAACTCGCTATTCAGTAGTTATGGATCTACGAGACTAGCTTGCTAACCATTACACTACGACGAGATCCCCTATCTATTGGAAAGGTATGGACCCAACGGTTCTTTCTATTTAACTCATACATAGGTATGAGTTAAATAGTTAAATATTAAATAGTTAAATAGTTAAATATAACTCATACAATAATGGGTAGATTAATTAACAGATAAAATTCATTCAGAATGGTTCCCCTTTTTTAGGTTGGAGTTATAGGAAATAACCGAATCATTTGATGGTTTATTTACAAAGGTTTTAGGTTTATAATTTGTCGAGGCTAAAAAAAAAACGCTTACGGTATCCCTTTGCAGAAAAAAGGGTGGGGGTCTTGGGTATCTCCTTATATTGCATCTGATGGCCAGACTCTGATGAGTATGGAGTACTCTTTCAATGCTATTACACGCCAGTCCCATGTCGGTGGAGTTAACTATTGTCGGTATCAGCCGGACAGCTGATACATAGGACCCTAACAGGTATTTCCACTCCGGGTCAGAGTGGGCCTGGAAGTAATGGTGATGATGGGGTACTCTAAAATCCTCAGAGCTCCAAAATTGGAACTTCACAATTAGATACGTCATACAAAGGACAACAAACAATATGTGTTACATGATAGATAGATTGGCCTATACACTGATATTCGCGTGGTGTAATGGTTAAAGTCATGGGAAATGGACTGGTCGCCCCGAGTTCAAATCCTGGACGTGCTATTTGCATTTCACTTAGCGCTAATACCCTTGGGAAAGGTATGAATCCTACTCTCCCTCCAGCTATGCATAAATAGTAGGGCAGACTGGGCTCTTTAACCTTGGTTATGCAACCGGTCTAGGAGAAGGAAAACTCTGAATTCAAATCTGTTGAACTCTGCTTAAGAAATTGACCTTGTGTCACATCCTGCTCGTGCGGAGGGGTTGGTAAATATATATATATATATACACTGACATTCGCGAGTTCAAATCATAGACAAGTTTGCTTGCATTTCATATAGCGCTAATACCATTGGGAAAGGTATGCATCCATCTACCCCCCTCTCTATCTCTCTCTCTCTCCAACTGTGGGTAAATAGTAGGGCAGAATGGGCTCTTTAACCTTGGATAGGCAACCTGTCTAGAAGGAGTAAACATCTGTTAAATTTGTTAACCTCCGCTGCTTGTGGCGGAGGGGTTGGGTAGATAGATAAATGTTTTTTTCCTACTAAGCTTTCCAGGTGTTCGGAGAAATAAATGTATATTGTTCAGAATCTAATCATCTGGAACTCCTTTCTTTTACGAATTTAACTATTGTTGTTGCCCCCCCCCCCATCTAAGATCTTCCCAACACAGACGGATATCTGATATCGAATTTCGTTGGCCTATCGCATTTTTGTGGCGATCACATAAAACTGTAATCTGTATTTAATACCATCACCTTACTGACCTCTTTTCTCTCTTGTTTTTTCAAGTTCACATTCCACCGACACTGAAAAAAACACATGCTAAAAGCTATATATTCAGCTTTGTTTAGTCTGGCTCAAGGACAGCACATTCGGGCGCACTGTAAAGATCGAATTAATGAGTAAAATCAAAGAATCGTTGGTTATTTCCTATAACTCCAAACTAAAAAAAAGGGAAACCACTGGTTGACTGATAAATTATTTATTTATTTATTTATTTATTGATCTACTAGGAAAAAGATGACGGGGTTAGGGTTAGGGTTAGGGGTTATTTTAATGGGAAAATAATGGGTAGATTAATTAACAGATAAAATTCATTCAGAGTGGTTCCCCTTTTTTAGGTTGGAGTTATAGGAAATAACCGAATCATTTGATGGTTTATTTACAAAGGTTTTAGGTTTATAATTTGTCGAGGCTGAAAAAAACCCTTACGGTATCCCCTGCAGAGGAGTAAGACCCCACCCTAACCCCAAAAGGGTGGGGGTCTTGGGTATCTCCTTATATTGCATCTGATGGCCAGACTTTGAGGAGTATGGAGTACTCTGTCATTGCTATTACACGCCGATCCCAAGTCAGTGGAGTTAACTATTGTCGGTATCAGCCGGACAGCGAGGGACACACTAGCGCTAGACCAGGGAGATTGCTTTTGCGTCTGAGGTAGAGTGCACCTCTCCCCACCCCCACTGCAATCAACTCTCCACTTTATCGCACAGATCAATATTCTGATACTCGTGAGCAAAAGTGGCTAGGGCCGGTGTCGAACCCGGAACCTGTGGTTCCAAGGCGGATCCTCTATTGGCTGAGCTAATAAAAAAAAAAAAAAAAAAAAAGAAGGCATCCCTCGTGAGAGATTCAAAACAAACAGTATTTTCCCACTCATAATCAAGTACTTATAAAATTGTATTAATATGAATGTTTTCTTTTTTAGTTCTTAATTTATTTATTATTATTATTATTATTATTATTATTATTATTATTATTATTATTATTATTATTATTATTATTTGCTAGTAGTGGTGGCGGGAGGGGAGGGGTTGGGTAGGCAGATTTGATATCTGCCTGGGGTCACTTGGCATATTTTACCACCCCACCCTTTCTTTTCTCCCTTCTCTTTCTCTCTCTGTCTCCCCTCTCTCTCTCTCTCTCTCTCTCTCTCTCTCTCTCTCTCTCTCTCTCTCTCTCTCTCTCTCTCTCTCTCTCTTTATTTCCTTCTATAATCATCGACCAATCCCTTTAATCATTATTAATTATTAACAAGACACAAAATACATTTTTACCGCGTTCGCCAACGCTTTCGCTTATCTCAGTATATAATACTAGCAGGACCTGTGGATATACCAGGTTATGATAATTTAATTATCACATTTTATATGTTTACTTAATATATGATTTGTTTAACTTCATGTGTATCAATAAATTGGAAAAAATGTTAATTGGCAGAAATAATTTTCATTAACACCATGTGTATTAATGAATACTGGTGGTTGACCCTCAGTTAGCGTTATCACTTCCGCGCGCTCACTCTCTCTCTATCTTTCACCTTTCTTTCTTTTCTTCTTTTCTTCTTTCTTTCTTTCTTTTTTTCTTTCTTTCTTATTATATTTTCTGTGTAGTATGTCCTTTTTCTTCCCTGTCTTTCTTTATGATAAAAAACGGAATGGTCCATCATTTAGCTGAGGTGACGACACTCATTGGAAATAAAAATTCGGCGGATAAGCAACATCAGATAATCAGGATTTACATTTTTGCATTTCAGCTTGGACGATATGGACGGTTTCATTTTTAACCATAGTGTTTCTGTTTCTCTTTCGGTTACGGCATTCACCCAACCAATAAATTCCCGTGTGGTACATTTATGGAAGGGGCCGGGTTAGCTCAGTCGGTAGAGCGTTCGGCTAGAAACCACAAGGTTCCTAGTTCGATACCGGTCCTCGCCAACTCAGCGTATGAGTAGCACAAGGATTTGTTCGGTAAAGTAAGGAGCTGATGGTAGGTGTGGCGTTCCATCTCAGATGCCAAAAACAATCTCCTTGGTCTAGCGCTATTGAAAAGGGGATAGACTCCCTCGTTGACTGGCTGATACCGACTTTAGGCCGCCCTGACGACTTTACTTACTTACATTTATGGAAGGAGTAACAAAAGAATATTAAATTCACAAGTGCTCCCCAAATCCCGCATGCATTAACGTACTTTTAAGGAACATGAGTATTAGTATCCGGCTAGGAATCACAAGGTTCCTGGTTCAATACCGGCCTCGCCTACTCAGCGTATGAGTAGCACAGGGAACTGTGCGGTAAAGTGGGGAGATGATGGTAGGTGTGACGCTCCACCTCAGACGCTAAAATAATCTCCTTGGTCTAGCGCTAGTGAAAAGGGGATAGACTCCCTCGCTGTCCTGCTCATACCGACATTAGGCTGCCCCGACGACTTTACTTACTTATTGACTGGAACAAGACACATTTAATTCGCTAAAGGTTTCACTTATCTCAGTAAATACTATAGAAGATCCATCTTATTCACAGGATTGTAATACAACACTGCATTTACTTGCAGCCTCTCTTTCGGGCCCCTTTTCCATCCCCGACTTCCAAAAATATCATGGCCACAACCATCTGACCATTCACTCACACCACCCACGTATTCTTTCCTAATCGTCTTACTACGAACCACTCACTCGCAACAGGCAGCTGACCTTGTTTGTTTGGCTTGTATTGAGTAAATATAAATTACAAAGAGGAGGGAACAAAGAGATTATGTCTCGTTCGGTTCACCTTACTGATTATCTTACTATCCTATCGAATCGAGATTTGTGCAACTCTCTTTGAAAAGAATAAATGCGTCGGCGTCTTTTGTTATATTGTCTGATTATATTCCTTTTGAATTGGGGCCCTAACTTCGGACATTTACAGTATCAGTCCGTAGAGCACCAGCCTAGGAATCGCAAGGTTCCCGGTTCGATACCGGTCCATGCCAACTCAGCGCATAAGTAGCAGCGATTGGGTAATCTGATCTGTGTGGAGCTGACCGTAGGTGTGGAGTTCCACCACAGCAAAAACAATCTCCCTGGTCTAGCGCTGGCGAAACGGAGATAGACTCCCTCGCTGTATGGCTGATACCGACAATAGGCTACTTTACTTTTTTATTTCCACTGCTATAGAGCACCATCTAATATAAAAAAAAACGTAAAGCTGGAGGAGCGGCCTATTGTCGATACCAGCCTTACAGCGAGGGAGGCTCTCCCCTTTTCGCTACCGCTAGACCAGGGAGATTGTTTTTGCTGAGGTGGGGTGCCACACCTACCGTCAGCTCCCCACAGAGCAGATAAACCGAATCTGTGCTACTCATGAGCTGAGTGTGCGGGGATCTTGCGATTCTTCGACGGGTGCTCTACCGACTGAGATAACCCGGCGTGTCACATTTTTCAACTTTACTTCAAGAGGCCGTACCACAATATATCATACCCTTTTGCAAATCAAAAATTCCGGGTCGATTCCGGACTCGCAATTCTGAATTTTTTAATTCGCAAGTTTTAATTATTGCAATTGCTTTCGGCGATTTTTTGCTTCACTTTTTTTTTTTTTTGGCTACAAGGGAGGTAATTATGATGTGACTTAAAAGAATTCAAATCCTGAAGGAAGCCACTGTTCACATAGCACTAATACCCTTGGGAAAGGTATGAATCCAACTATTTCCCCTCCAGCTATGTGTAAATAGTAAGGCAGACTGGGCTCTTTAACCTTGGTTAGGCAACCAGTCTAGGAAAAGGAAAACTCTTAATTCAAATCTGTTAAATATTCGCTTGGGCAGGTCACTACTAGAATAGGCTCAGGCCTACTTAGTGATCTATTTCAATTTTTATTTTTATTTTAAAAGATATATTCTATTCTAATAACAAATGCGAATATCAGTGTATTATATATATATATATATATATATATATATATATATATATATATATATATGCCAATCCCTCCTCACAAGCAGAATCTGACACAAGGTCAATTACTTAAACGGAGTTTAACAGATTTGAATTCAAAGTTTTTCTGCTCTCAGATGGTTGCTTAACCAAGGTTAAAGAGCCCAATGTGCCCTACTATTTTACCCACAACTGGAGAGAGAGAGAGAGAGAGAGGGGGAAGAGAGAGAGAGTAAATTGATGCATACCTTTCCCAATGGTATTAGCGCTATATGAAATGCAAGCAAACTTGTCTATCAGTTGAACTCGCGAATGTCCGTGTATATATATATATATATATATATATATATATATATATCAACCACTCCGAAATTCAGAGTTTTCCTTCTCCTAGACGGGTTGCCTACCCAATTGATGCATACCTTTCCCAATGGTATTAGCGCTATGTGAAATGTAAGCAAACTCGTCTATGATTAGAACTCGCGATTGTCAGTGTATAGGCCAACCTATTTATCATGTAACATATGGCGTTTATTGTCCTGGGTATGACGTTAAACTGCATCTAATGGTAAAGTTTCAATTTTGGAGCTCTGGGGTTGTAGAGTACACCCTCATCACCATTACTCCCAGGTCCACTCTGACACGGTATGGTAATACCTTTTAGGGTCCCATCTATGAGTTAAAAAGGGGAAAAAAGAGTTTAAAAAATGTGTTTAAAAAATTTGAATACCATCAAGACTAAATAAAACAAAACGTCTTCGGCATAAAATAACCCAACAAGGGTTGATATGCAGTAAAATCCGACGGACCAACCAACCAACTAACCAATTATTCTATCACAACAATGGCAACCCCTAACTCTTCTTATCATATATGTGCTAGAAGGCAATGGCTGAGGGTCTTAGTGTTCTAGTTAAACTCTATCTGATAGCGAAGTTCCAATTCTGGAAATCGGGGGAGTGTGGAGTACACCTTCATCACCACTCCCTGGTCCACTCTGACCCGGAGTGGTAGTACCTGTTTGGGTTCCATGTATGAGAAAAATAGAAAAATGAGTTTTAAAAAAATGGAGTACCCAAAAAGAATAAATAAAACAAAACGTCTTTAGCATAAAATAACCCAACAAGGGTTGATATGCCGTAAAAACCGGCCAACCAACCAACCAACCGATTCTTTTATAACAACAATCATACAATAGGTGGTGTTCACTTCCGTCGGTGTCTTTGGGATAAGTGTCTACCCTGAATATAATTCCAGAGTACCACGCATATCAACTTCTAAATACAAAGACTTTTGATTTGGTCTGGATTCTTCGTCTGGGTTATGTAATGCCAAACATATTCTTGTAGAAGAACAAGCAGTTGTATAATTTAACCCATAGCTGGAGGGTGAGGTGGTTCATACCTTTCCCAAGGTCGAAAGTGAACTTAATAGCGCGATTGGAATATGAACTCGCTTACTATGATGCCGCAGTTCAGGACATTAGCCACTACACCCCCCATGAAGACTTTTCTTGATAATATCAGTTTGTTTTCAATTTAGGTTCCTTTAATAAGCACAGATATGCTTTTCTTTAGCTTACAAAGACGAATCTAATGTGAGAAGATGCGTTTATTTTAAAATAGCAATCCTACGAAACAACAAATTCTTCTTCTTCTTCTTCTTCTTCTTCTTCTTCTTCTTCTTCACTTTCTTTTTCTTGTTTAGATTTTCTTTCTACTTTTTATTGTTTTTCTGCCCGTTTTGTTTTCTTTTTAGACCTTAACTTTTATTATCTCTTTCTTCTCCTCCCCTTCCCCTTCCTCTTCTTCCTCTTCCTCTCCTCCTCCTCCTCCTTCTTCTTCTTTTTCTTCTTCTTCACTTTCTTTTTCTTCATTTTTGCTTTCCTATTGATAAAATAAACGACCAGTCGGCTTCCATTTTGGGGTAGAACTCTTCAATCAGGAAACCCGTAAAAGATAATGAACGTACGCCATATTGTTTTTTATGCATCATTATTAGATCTAACAATTTGTTTTTATTTTTCATCCTTTTCTTTTTCATGATTTCATACTCCAAGCGGGGAAAATAATCATTGAGATAGAAAAACAACGTTGCTTATTGATCCAAATATTTTCTTCGCTCTCCTGAAAAAAATGTCTTCCTTTATTCAACTGCGTATAATTATTAGCTATTTTGTCACCGTCCACAGCATTAGATATATCAGCAGCAGCAGCTTTAAAATCTTCTATTATATTCTAGACCCCAGTATTGATGTTACTTTTTTTCTGTCATTCTTGTTATTTTCATAATCACCCCTGTCCCCCCTGTCACTTCATTTCTGGATAATAATAAATCCTATTTTTATGGTTGCTAACATCATAAATATTATATATCATTATGTATTCTTTTGGGCTTTGCAAATGCTTAGGCGTCTGATATTTCATCTCTACCTTTAAATGGATACGCATGGTGTAATGGCTAAAGTCGTAGGAAATGGAATTGTCGACCCGAGTTCAAATCCTAGACGAGGCTGTCTACATTTTACATAGCGCAAATACCCTTGGAAAGGGTATGAATCCACCTGCCCTTCATCCAGCTAAAATGAATAGATAAATAGCAAGGCAGACTGGGCTATTCAACCTTGGTTAGGCAACCAGTCTAGGACAAGGAAAAACTCTGAATTCAAACCTGTTAAACCCCGCCTAAAAATTGACCTTGTGTCACATCCGGCTCGGGTGTAGGGGTTGGTAAATATGTATCTTTACAACGGGAAATGTTACATAATTGGTGGGTAGCCTATGAGTAATGTATTTAAGTGTAGCTAAATTTTGAATTGAAGTCCGTTGAAGATTCAAAATCGAAGGGAGTTAAATGGAAAGTTACTGTTAGCCGTTATAGTTATAATTGGCAGCGAATGACCTTTACTTGACGCCTCCCCGATTTTAGCAATGGGAAGGCGTGAGAACAGAAATTAGGTTTTGTTAGAGATTTCGGCAGTTTGTCAACGGGAGAAGACGTAAGGATCGTTGGTACCCCAGATGCCGGCTTCTCACCGCGGTAGAAAACCCTTTTGGGGCTTGGGGGTTTTGTAATAAAGAATAGATGTGTAAAAATCTTGCTTATTTTCTAAGCAATCATCCTACCATTAGGAAAAGCTCTAATGCCATTGTGGCATTATTATCTACTTTCCACTCTTATAACAGTTGTTATTTATTAAAAATTCTATGGTTTGAAACTTCTGAGGAAATATAAACAGAAAAGGGAACCTACCCAGTGAGTCTCAATAAGCCTCTTGAGAAAATACAAACATTACGTTTGAATAATTATATAGGGTGTTTCAGAAAAATTGATATAATTTTGTAATCTAATAACTTGACCAATTCTCGTTTAATTTATCTAAAATTTTAACAGCATATATAGAAACCAAGATTGTGGATTCAGAGTCAAAAGCAATTAAGGGGTCACTTGAGTCAGAAAAAAATATACCGACTATGACTCCACCAGTTGAATTTACACTTTATATAGCCCTAATTTACTTTATAAAGTTGTACAGTGCACACTCCTTATTACAAACAAGAAATAAGTATAGACGACCCAGCTCAAACGAAGAAAGCTCAGAGGGAAATAGCAGCGATAAGTAGGAACAAGAAGAAAAGTAAGAGCCCATCTCCTCTCCCTGTCTACACTCTCCCATTTATATAAAGGAAATTTGTAAAGCGGCTAGGCTTTAGTTTATCTTATTAGGATTCTTGTTTTCATTTTATAATTTCTTGCATTTTGCAGTTCAGCTGTTGGAAAATATGACCCAAAATAGGAAAGAATTTCTCTAAATATGCACAAACATCGAAAAGAGTTTTTAGAAAATCAGGAATTTATAGACCGTGCGAGAGCCACCGCCAGCGGTTTACGGTAGGATCGCAGTGATAGGAGCAGTTTAAAGTAGGCAAAGAGTTAAGTATTCTTTTTTTTTATTCCTCGTAGTCAGGATTGAACCTTCAACCTCCAGATAACTGTCACTTAGAACTATGTTACCTCAACCCTTATATCCATTGCGCCATGTATCCAACTTACGTGTATCTAAAAAAATTCTGACACGTGATATTCCGATGTAATCTATATATTGATACTCATGTTCCTTAAAAGTACAACCATTGTCATCTTGCAACACCTTCTGGTTAAAAATGAGACCGTCCAAATCGTCCAAGATGAAATGCAAAAATGTAAATCTTGATTATCTAGTGTTGCTTCTCCGCCGAATTTTTATTTCTTATGATTATCATCACCTCAGCAGAACAATGTACCATTCCGTTTTTATTATAAAGAAAGAAAGAGAAGAAAAAGGACATGCTACATAGAAGATATTTAATAAGAAAGATAGAAAGAAAGAGAGTAGGGGAAATATATAGAGAGGGTGGGCGTGCGGAAGTGATAACGCTAATCTGTTTCAATCGAACATAATTAAAAGATTAAAAGAAAGAAAGAAAGAAAGAAAAAGAGTGAGAGAGAGTTAAATCTAGATTATTATACTTTTATATATTGAACTATATAGCAATAACTCTTAATTAAATATATCAAACGTTGTAATAATTAGATTATCATAATGCGATATATCCACAGCTCCTGCTAGTATTAATAATTACAGGGTTTTAACAAATGCAAAAATCATAATTGTTGCAGAAGATGCAGAATCACCTGTTAAGATGAAGGAGGTGGTTTGTCCCTTGACAACTGGCAGAACAGGTGTAGGTTTCTATCCACAACATCCTAATCCTTGATAAGAGTTGTGTTTGTGTTTCCCCTCTCCTATCTGACGACTAGCCATCACCGACATGGCAGTCGTCAGTGTAGGAAACTCTTTGTTCAACGGCTCTCTGGCACATTATTTCTAAGGTCCTACTCCTCTTCATCGCGGTAGGGCCTTATAAACTTGGTCGCATCAGAGCCACGTCATCGGGAACTTAAGTTCCTGGTCGACTCACACAAGGTGGACAGGTCTGGCACCCAGTGGTATTAAGGCCACAAGCTGAGCAAAGGGGCTCTGACGAAAATCCAAAGGGTGTCTCCATCATCGCCAGGAATCAACGGCTTTTGGTTTACCTGTCCCTGCGTCTGTTGAATAATATCTGCAGCGGGCATCTTCTTCCCTGATATGCATGCGGGGTTTTGGGACCGGTTGTGAATTTCCTATTCCCTTGGTACTCCTTCCATGAATTCACCATAGGTGAAATTTGTTGGATGGGACCGGCTCAACCAACCCAGGGTGAATGCCTGATTATCTGGTGTTGCTTATCCGCTGAATTCTTATTTCTCATGAGTGTTGTCACCTCAGCTAAATAATGGACCATTCCGTTTTTATCATAAAGAAAAAAAGGGAAGAAAAGGGATATGCTACATAGGAAAAATATAATAATAAAGAAAGAGAATAGGGGAAAGATAGAGAAAGAGAGACTACGCTAAAGTTAGTTTTTCGCGCCCTTTTCCAAAATCACGTTTAATGAAAAATAGAAAAAGAAAACATGACAATTGTAAACTGCGTGAAGGAATGAAGCAATTGTATCATTTAACAGGATTATTAGACACGAAAGTAAATTTGATTACGGCAGACGATAATGATACCGTGATCCATGTTGTTTTTTTTTATTTATCCTAAATTTCTATTCTATCATCCCTCAACGCCCCCTCTCTCTCTCTCTCTCTCCTCTCTCTCTCTCTCTCTCTCTCTCTCTCTCTCTCTCTCTCTCTCTCTCTGGCTACGCCATGATGGGAGAAAAAAATGCTAAAAACGCAAATCAAAACAGGAGAGTAAACAAAAACTAGGTCAACCTGAAATGGTATATTGATTTGCTTTGTGTATTAGTTCCTTTTTATTTTTTAACAAGACAATCGATTAATGTCATATATAGTTGCTAAATAAGGAGAATGGAGTCATCTATTCTCTCTATAAATAATGTCTGGCCAAAACTCACGGGAAAGAAACAAACGAGATCTCCCGAGACTTGTAAATTCAACCTAGCAATTGCTAATCTCTCTTTTCACTTTGTATCCTTGCATTAGATGTCAAAATAAGTCATTCGTAAGTTTTACTTCATATAATTCAACCAATCCAAATTCATGTGTTGCGGTGCTGGCAATCATGGCAATGAGAGCGTAGTATGTGTACAATTGAAATACGATTGTAATTGTCATATAGTACCTAAATAAGGAGAATGGAATCGTCTGTTTTTCCTATAAATAATGTCTAATGAAACATCAGAGGACAGAAACTAACAGATCTTACGAGACTTGTTAATTGAACCCGGCAATTGCTAATTACTCTTTTCACTTTGCATCTTTGCTTAGTAAACCTTTTTCCCTATCCTTTATACTCGTTGTGTTTCTTCCTATTGATTGGCAACCTTCCGTCTATTTTAGACGATGGTTTAGTGTCCATTTTTTAATTATCTACAGCTACGTGAGTGGCTGAACAGACCGATCCTTGAATGGCAGTCTCTGGAGCAGTGATTGCAAACAAAATGTGATGCTTTCTGTAGGTGTTGTGAGTGTTGTTGTCTCTCCTTCCTTTTTGCTCTCTTTACTGTGGCGGCTTCTTTCCTCTTTTTCACTTCTTTTTGTTCCTTGTTTGACGAGGAGGCACCAGGTCGCACGGTCTTCTGCACAAGCCTCCCACGTGTTTATGTCGACGTGGCATGTCTTCATGTCTCTCTTGCAGACATCTTTGAAGCGTAGGCGTGGTCTCCCTGCCGGTCGGGTACCCTCCACTAGTTCACCATACAGTAGGTATTTGGGGATGCGGCCCTTGTCCATCCTCCTGACATGGCAAAGCCAGCGCCTGTGTCTCTCGCAGGTGATGGCGGGCATGCTGTTTACGTTTGCTCGTTCCAGCACTTCTGTGTTGGGCACTTTGTCCTGCCAGCAAATGCGTAGAATGCGGCGTAGGCATCTGAGGTGAAAGCTGTCCAGTTTCCTCACGTGACGTGAGTAAGTGATCCAGGCTTCGCTGCCGTATAGAAGAGTACTGAGAACACACGCTCTGTAGACGCGCATTTTGGTTCTCTTGGTAAGGCTGGCATTGTCCCACACTCGCTGGCTCAGTTTCGCCATGACTGCCGCCGCTTTTGCAATTCTGCTGTTGATGTCATCGTCGGTGGAGACTGAATTGGCAATGGTAGACATAAGGTACTTGAAGTTCTCCACTGCTTCCAGGCTGGGCCCATTGATGTTGATGTTTGGAGGGTTGTCTACACCTTGTGCCATGACCTTTGTCTTGTTTAGATTTATGGTAAGCCCAGACTCCCTGCAAGCCTGCGTGAGTCGACTGACAAGCTGTTGCAGGCCGTCCTCCGTATTATTTCTCCGATACTCGAGTTACAACCATTGGTCTGGTTGGGTATTTACACATCCCAATACGTATCCTGGGTATGACATTTAACTGCATCTAAGGGTGAAGTTGCAATTTTAGAGCTCTGGGGAAATCGCCATTACTCCCAGGTCCACTCTGATCTGGTGTGGTATTACCTATAAGGGTTACATCTATGGATTAAATAGAAAAAATGAGTTTTAAGTAAATGTGTTTTTAAAAAAAATGAGTTAAAAAAATTGAATACTCATCAAGAATGAATAAAACAAAACATCTTTGGCATAAAATAACCCATCGAGGGCTGACATGCAGTAAAATCCAACAAACCAACCAACCTTAATACTCGTTGTGTTTCTTCCTATCATTTCTCTGTTAACTCCTATACTCGATTTATGTGTAGGAGCGCGTGGTGTAATGGTTAAAGTCATGGGAAATGGACTCGTCGACCCGAGTTCAAATCCTGGACGTGGCAATTATTTCACCTAGCGCAAATACCCTTGGGGAAGGTATGAATCCTACTCTCCCTCCAGCTATGGGTAAATAGTAGGGTGGTCTGGGCTCTTTAACCTTGGTTAGGCAACCGGTCTAGGAGAAGGAAAACTCTGAATTCAAACCTGTTGTACTCCGCTTAAGAAATTGACCTTGTGTCGCATCCTGCTCGTGCGGAGGGGTTGGTAAATATATATACTCGATTTATGACATTAATTTCTTAGATTATAGAAGCTAAAATCTGTAGAATTTTAAAAAATGGGTTAAAATATATAATGATTCTAATATAATAATACAGTTTCAGACTAACAAAACTTGCCATCTCATGGGTTTCGTAGATAATTCTACCAATCAGAATACGTGTTGTTTGGTTTGGTTTGTTTTGTTTTACGGCATATCAACCTCAGTGGGTCATTTAATGCCGATAAAGTTTTAAATAAATCAATTCTTAATGGATAATACAATTTTTTTATAAATACATTTTTCTATTTAACCCATAGATGGGACCCTAACAGGTACTACCACTCCGGGTCAGAGTGGACCAAGGAGCAATGGCGATGAAGGGATGCTCCACATTCCCCAAACCTCCAAAAGTGGAACCTCACATCAGATAGAGTTTAACGTCATTCCCAGGACATGTAGACCCGCAGCCACCGCCTTCTAGCACCCATATGATAAAAAGGATTGGGGCTTGCCATAAGGGCAATAGGGTTGGGAAAATCATATCGGTGCTAGGGCTTGACGTGACCAGCCGATTGATCGGAGGGACATGTGTTGTGATGCTGGCAATAAAAGCAATGAGAATATAGTATCTATACCATTGAAATGGTATTACAATAGTAATTGTCATATAGTACCTAAATAAGGAGAAATGGATTCGCCTGTTTTTCCTATAAATATTGTCTGACGAAACGTCGGAGAATAGAAACCACGAGATCTCACAGGACTTGTTAATTCAACGTAGTTACACTGTTCATCTTATATCTTAGCTTAGTAAACCCCCCCTCTCTCTCTCTCTCTCTCTCTCTCTCTCTCTCTCTCTCTCTCTCTCTCTCTCTCTCCTTAATACACGTTGTGCTTCTTACTATCATTTATCTGTTATCTCGAATTACAACAGTAATTCTGAAATATATAAGTATTTTAAATTATGAAATTTTAAAAAACCAAACATATTAAAAAAATAAGTTTTAAAAATACAGTTATTCTAATATAATCATCCAGCTTCAGACTGACAAAAATTTGAAGAACTTGTCATCTTCTGGATTTTTCCGTTTCAACGGACCACGGAGTGAAAATTAAAGGAAACGAAATGACAGACAAAGACTTTGATCTTGCTAGAGAGCTGAAAAATATGTGGAACATGAAAGCGACAGTGATACCAATTCTAGTTTAGAATTTATTATTTCTCTGTTAACTCTGATATTCGAGTTACAACAATTGATATACTAGGCAAATATAGTTGAAACTATGCAAGATGGCGGCCAGCAGTCACGTGGAAGCCATGACAACGAAAGTGGGGGAAATGGTCAGGTGTGAAAGAAAGTAACATTGATTTGATATGCATGGTTGTCCCGCTTTTGTGATATTATAACAATGTAAGACACAGAAACGATGAATTTACCAAGACTCCTTTAAAATGTTTTAAAATGAGAACAAACACCCTATAACTAGTGTAAAAGCGCTTGGTGTAATGGTTAAAGTCTTGGGGAATGGACATGTCGCCCCGAGTTCAAATCCTGGACTTGGTAATTGCATTTCGCTTAGCGCTAATACCCTTGGGAAAGGTATGAATCCTACTCTCCCTCCAGCTATGGGCAAATAGTAGGGCAGACTGGACTCTTTAACCATGGTTAGGCAACCGGTTTGGGAGAAGGAAAACTCTGAATTCAAACCTGATAAACTCCGCTTAAGAAATTGACCTTGTGTCGCATCCTGCTCGTGTGGAGAGGTTGGTAAATATATATAACTAGTGTAAATAATTCGCGAAAGAATTAGTAAACCTTAACTCTTTGCCAATCAAATTTTCCCCAAGCTGTACCAAATTTCCTTGGTATGTTTTACCTGTATGATAGGATATTTCAAAGTCCACTATCTATTCACCTCAGAACTCATTCTATTCAAATAAAGTCCTATTATTATTGTAATCTAAGTCCTTCTGCTGTGCGCGGCTTAAAACAGGCAAAGAGTTAATGAAATATGAAAATAAAAATAAACAAATAGAAACTTAAAATAAAAAATAAAATACTTAACTCTTTGCCTACCAAATTTCCCCCGTGGTTGTACCAAATTTCCTTGGTATTTTTCACCTGTACGATAGGATATTTCAAAGTCCACTATCTATTCACCTCAAAACTCATTCTATTCAAATAAAGTCATATTATTATTGTAATCTGAGTCATTCTGCTGTGCGCGGCTTAAAGTAGACAAAGAGTTAATAAAGTAGGAAAATAAAAATAAACAAATAAGAAATGAAAATAAAATAGTTAACTCTTTCCCTAGTAAATTTCCCCTACGGCTGCACCAAATTTTCTTGGCATTTTTACCTGTAAGATGGGATATTTCAAAGTTCACTCATTCTATTCAAATACATTCTTGGGTTACTGGAGTGGAAGTTGGTATCTTTTTTTTTACTGATTCTAACTTCTAATAAAGTTAAATTATGATATGTAAAATTTCCTACTGCAGAGATAATTTGATTCACTCTTTCTGTTTATATTTTGTCATTAACTACAGACAACAGGAGTCAAGTTAATGAACTTTTACTCGAGTTATTAGAATTTCATTTCATAAGTTTTAGTCAACTAACTAGCGTCAACTATTAACCCTTATATCTTGTTCTTCAGTTTACTGCTCTATCCTCCAATACAAGGGACACACACGAATGAGTTAAAGAGGAGAAAAATACGATGCGGTTGCTAAGAGCAAAATTTGATATCCATCGCGTAACTTTCAATACAGTGTTAGAAAAATCACTCGTGGATTTGCTTGTCTGCATAAGGTGAAAGTTAACACTAAAAACACATTTTAGTCATATCTTTTAAATAATGAACACCATAAAATGATGTTATTTACCTTGAAATAGCGTATATACAGAGTGAATATTTATTGTACTGTATATACATTTTTTAGGTAATCTTGAACTTTAAGTGATTAAATTCTTAATATAAAATTGTGTTTGTGCATTATTTAAAATGAAGGTAACTGTTACTAAAAACACATTTTATGATATATTGCAATAGAATTAATGCATTAAAATGGATTTTAAAACCGGCGTGTTTTCACCGTGAAAATTATGTTGAATCAAAGATGGCTGCCATTGCTTACACGTTCCCCTTCTCCAAATTCACGGGAAAAGAACAAAGGGGCGTCACTCTCCTTGCTTCATCAATTAATTCATCAAGTCCCTTGTTCTATTTCCGTGAATTTGGAAAAGAACCAAGTGTAAACAATGGCAGCCATCTTTGATTCAACGTAATTTTCTTGGAGAAAACACGCCGGTTTTCAAATCCATTTTAATGCATTTTTACTCCAAAATATCATAAAATATCTTTAAGATATAATATATGAGATGGAAATATCATGATATTATGAGACTCGAAATAACATATGTTATCTACTATGGTGTATTATACAATACTACCATTCTGGTGTTATATTTTATAGTTCAATATTAATTGTATCGCGTACTGTGGCAGTTATATTATATGTTAAGTTGATACCTGCATTAGTAATATAATATTATGGTTATAATATTAACAGTGAACGTCATTTCAAATAATGCGCAAGTACAATTTATGGTAAGAATGTAGTAACTTAAAATTCAAGATTATCCATTTTTTATAATTTATAGTTTTATAATTTGCTTGAAACATTGTGTTTATATTGGTTTTGAAAGGCTATCCCAATGCAAGTGTAAAGAAAAATGAGGTAACTATGATGTTGTTTGTTAACCTTGATTTATTCTTAATATTTCGAGATAAAGATCTGTTCGTCTAAGATCTCATTTATGTGATATAAATGAGGACCCTAACAAGTACTCCAACACCTGGTCAGAGTGGACCTGAGAGGAATGGTGAAGGGGTACTACACATTCCCCAGAGTTCGAAATTGGAACTTCACCATCAGTGTTTCACATCATGTGTTCAACGTAATACGCAGGACACTGAGACCTCAGCCACCGTCTTCTAACACATATATGATAAAAAGGGTTGGGGTTTGTCATAAGGGCAATATGGTTAGGACAATCCTATATGTGCTAGGGCTTGATATGACCAGCCGATTGACTGGAGGGGGTTACTTTGACCGTCCGTCTAGCCTAAGTAAGCACCAAAGTGGAGTACTGCATGTTATGGACTGCTCAACCCCCAGGGTTCCATCCTTTAGCATCACAGGCTGCCACCCTCTGTGAACAGGGGCCTCATTGGGGGGGGTCTTACCCTCTATAGAGGCGCAGTCGGTGTATTCTAAAGCCCCAGCCGGTAGGTCTATATGCCGATGGGATGCCCAAACTTTCCCAATGGTATTAGTGCAGTGTGAAACGCAAACCATTTCGTTTAGTATTTGTAGCCCACATCCTACAACGATAACCGTCACCCACGAGCGACTCCTGTTGTACAATTAAATAACTTAAATTCCATTACCAAATTTCGTATTGTTATTTTTTTAATGGCAACTGGTGAACAATCAAATTCAGTGACACGTGTTGTTTTGGATTTCTTAAAACGAAAAGTATTCTATTTTTAGTCAACGACCTGTCAATATATATATATATATAT
>CM042163.1:52644882-52667382 GCA_023376005.1 Doryteuthis pealeii
ATACTACATTTATGTTATTGCTATCTATAATAGTATGTGGTGCACAATGCATAGTACTTCGTAATGTACTATATGCATTTTCATATGCACATAGTTCAATAATAATATCAAAGTACATCACCATGTTATATGTGCATATAATACACCACACCATGCTATCCCTATTGCCCTTATGGCAAGCCTCAACCCTTTTTATCATATATGTGCTAGAAGGCAGTGGCTGAAGGTCTGCATGTCTGGAGAATGACGTTAAACTCTATCTGAAGATGATGTTCCAGTTCTGGAGGTCTGGGAAATGTGGAGCATCCCTTCATCACCATTGCTTCCAGGTCCACTCTGACCCGGAGTGGTAGTACCTGTTAGGGTCCCATCTATGGGTTAAATAGAAAAGAATTGTTTAAAAATTTTTTCTACCAAACAATCGCTTATAACAAACTTGAAATTTACCCTCTGAACTTATCCCTTAAACTGATTTCCAATCCACTTAGGAACAAACAATTACAAATAACCTATTGTCAAAATCAATAGAAGTCCTTGAAAAAAGACATAATAAATTTTATCATCCTCACAACCTACCTCTTGGCATAAAATAACCCTAGATGGGTTGACATGCCGTTAAAATCAATCAATTAATCAAACACCGTGCTATACACTTCTATGTTGTAGATATATTAATGTTCATATATTGTTTTATGTTACGATGTGTTATGTTATGGTATATTGTCCGTTGTATATAACGTAATCCACCATATTGGGCATGTTACAACGATATGTTAAATTGACTAGTACAAAATAAAAAAACACCCTCCAGGCGATGTAAAAGTAGATTTTTGAAACATATTGCCTGAGGGGTGGGAGTAAAAAATTCAATGTAAGTAAAATCATCAAATTCATTAAAGGATTAAAAAATAAAACAATTTGAAATATAAACTTTAAATATGTATTAAAATAAAACAAACTATATATAGATATATAATACCAGTCATGTATTTATTAAACTTGTTTTAAAAAACAATGAGGACTGTCTAATGTTGCATGTTCAAATTTTGAGTGTATTTATTGAATAAATACACTCAAAAATTTGAACATGTCAAAAATCGTAGAATAAATGTTATTCTATGTTATGACGATTTTGGGTAATGTGATGTAAGCAGTGACGTAATTTTTGTTACAGACAAAAACCGGAAGCGAATCTCCATTATTAATAGATATAACTAATGAATTTAGTCATATAGTTCATATATGTTATACTACATTTATGCTGTCGGACTCAAATCACGAATCATCCTGTCGGTTGGGCTTATAATGAATGTGATGTATTAAGTGATACTCCAGTCAATCATGAGATTATAGTGAACGTAATATCAACAGTTAGGGTATTTGCCTCTCACCCCACTTATGAGGGCGTGACACAAGGACATTTTTAAGTGGGTCCATCCACAAGCCGAAGCTCATGGGTGGTAGACACAAAAAATGCGTCGATCCCATCGGCATTTCTCCTCGAGGGGGCGCCTCAGGCGCTGGGCAATAAATCCAGCCCTGCCCCTTTAAATCGATGGGGCAGGTGTTGCCTGGAGGGATAGCCCCTTGGGATCGACGCTGTTAATTTAACACACCGGTTCAGTGGCCGAAGCACACCGGACCCCCGCCTCGAAGGACGGGTTGTTAGTGCGTAATATCAACAGTTAATGAGGATACTTGTAGATGGATGTGAGGATTCAATAGAGAGAAACGGAACTACAGTTCTGTGGTTATATTACAGGATTTTAAGTGCTCCACCACTTAAAATGTGGTGGTTTTTAGTTTAGGAGGTGGTGGTGGATGGTGGATGGTGGTGGTTGTGGTGATAGATTATGTATATGGGTCGAAGTGCGATAGTAGGTGTTTGTTCTCATGTCTGCGTTTAGATGATGTTTCAGATTTGTTGTTGTTGTCTTTTTATTAATCGAAACATTTTAAAAGTCGACAATAATTTTCAAATATTAATAAATCATCTTCACGACTCTTATTTTTCATATTTATTCATTGCTTTTCATATATATAATATATATATATATATATATATATATATATATATATGTGTGTGTGTGTGTGTGTGTGTGTGTAAGATAATTCAAATGACTTGTAATAAAGGGATGATTCTATTTGGGATCATCGAGATCCTATTGCACATCCATACTGTATGGTCTTGTAGGTGCAAACTTTAAACTCTTACAAGGATTTTCATAAATCCCTAAAAGAGCTCAATGTATAATAACTAATAAATTAATTATATACAGAGCAATATTTATACTTTCAAAGAAGAAAAACTTAACAAACCGTCATTTACTCACGATGAATTTATTTCGACCAGAAACTCAAAATGAATCTAGTCTCATCAGATAGATTTAAGAAAAAAAAAATAAATATATCATAGTTAAATAAAGTTTCTATTTCTTTGAAATATATATATATATATATATATATATATATATATATATATATATATATAATATATATATATATATTATAGCTTCTATAGTGCTTCTATATATTATATATATATATATATATATATATATATATATTATAATATATATATATATATATATTATATATATATAATATATATATATATAGAGAGAGAGAGAGAGAGAGAGAGAGAGAGAGAGAGAGAGAGAGAGGGCGCGTGGGCTAGTGGTTAGAGTAGTGGAAAATGGACTCGTCGATTCGAGTTCAATTCCTAGACGAAGCTGTTGGCATTTCACATAGCGCTAATACCCTTGGGAAAGGTATGAATCCATATATTTCCCTCCAGCTATGGGTTAAATAGTAGGGCAGACTGGGCCCTTCAGCCTTGGGTAGGTAACCAGTCTAAGAGAGGGATAACTCTGAATTCAAAATTCCTGAAGTCGGTCGTTGATTGGGTTTGTGGCAACCCTTGATGCACCAATTCCTTCCTATCGACTGTGCCAAAAAGTGTGGATGGTCCAACACAAGCCTCCACCACTATAAACAAATCACTGTGTGGGTATTCATTGTGTGTGTGAATCCTCATGCGTCGAAAATCGACGAGAGGGTCCATAATAATAATATATATATAATAAATAAGTATTTCCCAGCAAAAGGGGAACCGCATAGAGCGATTTTTATCAGAGCAATGCACTTAAGATACTTTGACAGTTCCATATCCAATTTGCTGCTTAATGATCGTTTAGGGGTCATGTTTTAGTCACACAAATTCTTGATTTAATGGAGATAGATATTAAATACTAATTACAATCCTTCACTCCTTCCTAAATAGAAGCACTAATATCATCATGGACAGCCGTTAACTACGAAATGCTATTTAGAACCCTTCATTCCTTCCTAGATAGAAGCACTAATACAATCATGGACAACTGTTAACTACGAAATGCTAATCCGAATCCTTCAATCCTTCATAAATAGAAGCACTAATGCCATTATGGACAACTATTAACTACGAAATGCTAATTCAAACCCTCCACTCCTTTCTAAATAGAAGCACTAGTATCATCATGGACAACTGTTAACTACGAAATGCTATTTAGAATCCTTCATTCATTCCTAATTAGATGCACTAATATCATCATGGACCACTGTTAACTATGAAAATGCTAATTAGAATCTTTCACTCCTAAATAGAAGCATTGATATCATCATGGGCCGCCGATACAGCGGGAAGCCAATGGGTTCACGGGTCATCTAGAATAATATAATAGTGTCTAGTCAGCTGATGGCAAAAGTTATCTTTGCATTGAAATGTTTTTGTTTCTCCGTTTCGACACTAGAGGGCGTTATGCCGTCACATGAAAATTCTTGTTACCTACATTATTTTTAACATCTATTCATTTCTTTTACTTATTCGTCACGCCGAATTATTTTCAACATTAATAATAATAATAATAATAATAATAATAATAATAATAATAATAATAAGCATTTAAAATTACCCCGCCTATTTTGGAATTCATAATGTACCTTATTATACAAAGGTTGATACTAAATTGACAGTAATTACTTCAATTGAATGATAAGTTTGTTGCTTTTAAAAAAAAACATTCTTCTTCATTTAAATGAACATAATAAAAAGCCAAGAATTCCCCCAAGGCCGCAATACTAACGCTTATTTATTATTATCTGTTCTACTAATGAAAGTCATGTGTTACTTTGAAAGACTTATAATCCTACCCAGGCTATCAACACGTTCAATTGTGTATGTACTTTTTCAGGTGCAGATAGCGTAACGGTTATCAACACGAAAAATGAAATCTAGGCTCAAGTTCAAATTCTGGTTGGGTCCGTTGGGGGTTCACTTTCTTGTACTAATGTAAGTCATGTGTTACTTTGAATGGTCTACAATCCTACCCAGGTTATCAGCACGTTCGATTGTGTATTGTGGACTTTTCAGGTGCAGATATCGTAATGGTTATCAATACGAAAAATGAAATCTAGGCTCAAGTTCAAATTCTGGTTGGGTCCCTTTTGGGATCACTTTGTAATACTAATATAAGTCATGTGTTACTTTGAAAGGGGTACAATACTGCCCAATGTTATTAACACGTTCGATTGTGCATTGTGTAGTTTTCATGTGCAAATAGCGTAACGGTTATCAACACGAAAAATGAAATCTGGGTGGACTCAAAGAAAGTTGTCAAAGACAAAGACGAAGTGAACAAATGACAAAGAGTTCATACCAAGAAAAAGTAACAAGCCAGACTTGTGGTTACATACAAAAATACAACTCCTTTATTACTGTGTTTCAAACTCCCTCTAGACCGGTCTCAAATCACGAATCATCATGTCGCCCGGGCTTATAATATACTGAATATATATTCTCTGCAGTGGTGTCAGACCACACCCCCAAGGTGTTTCCTGGGTATGAAGATAATCTGCGTCACGTTCAATTGTGTATTATATACCTTTCAGGTGCAGATAGTGTAATGGTTATTAGCACCAGAAAATTAAATCTGGGATAAAGTTTAAATTCTTGTTGGGTCTCTTTTGGGTCACTTTGTTGTACTAATGTAAGTCATGTGTTACTTTGAAAGGGACACAATCCCGCTCAGGTTATCAACACGTTCAATCATGCATTATGGACTGTTCACGTGCACATAGCGTAATGGTTATCAGCACAAAAAAACGAAAACTGAGCTCAAGTTCAAATTCTGGGCGCCCTGACAACTGGGGCAGTAGAATACGCCGATATCACCTCAACCGATGGGGTCACATGCTGGCCGTGAATGGCGATCCATGATGCTTAAAGACGTAATCCTGGTGGATGAGCAGTCATTGAAATGCAGCACTCTACTTTGGCCCTAACTTAGGTTAGACGGGCGGTCGGAGAGGCACCCTCTGATCAATCAGCTGCTCACGTTAAGCCTTAGCACTTATATTATTGACTCGACCCTATTGTCCTTATGGAAAACCTTCAGCTTTTTTTTATCGTATGTGTACTAGAAGGCGGTGGCCGGAGGGCGTTCGTGCCCTGTGTATGACGTTAAACTGCATCTAGTGGTGAAGTTCCAATTCTGGAGCACTGGATGTCCATACTTGTGACTTTGTCTTACATTCTACGCGTGGTAAACGGGCTTGGTAGAACAGCGTCCAATCGTGGTACAATTGTTTGCAGGCTAGTCTCGCTGATCCTATACTAAATAGCAAGTTCGATCCTCACTGTTACTTTGAAAGGTCTACAATCCTGTCCAGGTTATCAGCACGTTTGATTGTGTATTGTGGACTTTTCAGGTGCAGATAGCGTAACGGTTATTAACACGAAAAATGAAATCTATCACATCCTATCGATGGCGAACGGGTGGGTAGAAAACCGTTCCATCGTGGTGTAACAGTCTGCAAGCTAGTCTTGCAGATACAATTTACTGAATAGAGAGTTCGGTCCTCAATGGGCGCACCCTACTCTCGACGTCACATCCTACCTGTGGCGAACGGGCTGGGTATTATGATGACGTCCTATCGAGGCGTAATAGTTAGCAAGTTATTCTCGCAGATCTGATACTATTGAATAGTGGAACCTCACTAGATGTCTCCGCATTCTACCTGTGGCGAACGGGTTAGGTAGAAGACCTTCCGATCGTGGTGTAATATTTAGCAAGCTATTCTCGCAGATCCAATACTAGTGAATTGTGAGTTCAATATTCACCGGATGCCCCTCTAATTGTTACTTTGTGTCACATCCTATTCATGGTGAACGAGTTGGGTAGAAGAGCGCCTCATCATGTTGTAATAGTGTTGTGATGTTAGTCCAACAGTAAAAAAGAAGTCAAGTCGAGGTAGGGTAAAATAAGACAAGTGTATTTACAATAATGGTACAGGAACGGCTAGCTTGTCGTTAACGGTAACAGTACAACCTTTTCACTCGGTGTCTCACTATTTATAGTGAGAACCGGTGTATATTCTCCACTGTAGGAACGGTCGGTACAACAAATAGTTAGCAAGCTAATACAATACAACTGTATGAAGAGTTCGATCCTCACTGGGCGCACAATACTTGCGAACTTTTGTCACACATCCTACGCGTGACGAATGGGTTGGGCATTATAAAGGCGTCCTATGGTGGTGTAATAATTAGCAAGCTATTCTCGTAGATCCAATACTACTAAATAGTGAGTTCGATCCTCACTGGGTGTCCCCCTACTTGCGAACTTGCGTCACATCATATTCGTAGTGAACGGGCTTGGTAAATACTTGCTTCTTTTTTCATAGTTGTATAAAAGTTAGTCCCGTGGGTTCATTACTACTGAATAGCGAGTTCGATACTCACTGGATGCCTCACACTTGCGACCTTGTAGCACATCCTACCAGTGGCGAACTTGTTGGGTCAGTCCCATCGTGTTGTAATGGTTAGCAAACTAGTCTCGCAAATCCATTACTACTGAACAGTGAATTCGATCCTCACTGGATGCCACTCACATGCGACCTTGTGTCACATCCTATTCGTAGTGAAAGGGTTTGGTAAATACCAACCGTTGAATGAACACACGCTTAATCAGTTCATTCATAGATAGATAGATTTTTGTTTATTCACTGTTCACTAAGTCTTTCCCCCCTCCACACTGCCGTGGCGTGTTAAGCCATTGGTAAAACGGTCTTTCAATAAAGGTCCTTTGTGCGGGAAAAGATTTCTCGTTGTTTATCTGTAATCTCAAACAAAACGTAAAATCGGGACGCGTTAAAATAATAGTTTTTCAACGAAGACCTCACCCCCTCTCTCCCACGGGTCTGTCTGCCTGTTGTCTGTCTGTCTGTCTGTCTGTCTGTCTCTCTCTCTCTCTCTCTCTCTCTCTCTTTCTCTCCTCTCTCTCTCTCTTTGTCTTTTTAAAGATCCTTTGGTTATGAAAATAAAATGAAGCAAGGATAGATTAAAGAAAGAAAAAATAAAGAAAAAGCAATGAAAAGGATGGTTGTAACAGAGAGAGAGAGAGAGAGAGAGAGAGAGAGAGAGAGAGAGAATCAACATGGACGAGAGAAAAATTGAAAAAACAGATAGATAGAGAGAGAGAGAGAGAGAGTGAGTGAGAGAGAGAGAGATCAGGAGAGAGAGAGAGAGAGAGGGGGGGGAGATTGTGGAAGAGAGATAATCAACAAACAGAGAGATGGAGAGAGGAAATTGACAAACAGGAAGATAGAGAGAGAGAGAGAGGGGGGGAAGAGAGGGGGAGAGACAGAATGAGAGAATTAATTGGAGATAGAGAGAGAAAACTATTATCTTAACGTGTTCGATCTCTCTCTCTCTCTCTCTTCTCTCTCTCTCTCTCTCTCTCTCTCTCTCTCTCTCTCTCTCTCTCTAAAAGAGATCATTTGTTATGAAACAGATCTACAGATAGATAGGAAATGTCTTAGATAGACAGCGAGACAGAGTAGGGGTGAAAAGAGAGAGAGAGAGAGAGAGAAAGAAAAGAGAGCCTTGTTAAAAAAAACTATTATTTAACGCCCCCCCCCCTCTCTCTCTCTCTCTCTCTCTCTCTCTCTCTCTCTCTCTCTCCTCTCTCTCTCTCTAAAAGATCATTTGGCCATGAAACAGATCTACAGATAGGTAAAAGTCTTAGATAGATAGAGAGACAGAGAAAGGGAGAGAAGAGAGAGAGAAAGAGAAGAAAGAGAGCCGTGTCAAAAAACTATTATTCAACGCCCCCCCCTCTCTCTCTCTCTCTCTCTCTCTCTCTCTCTCTCTCTCTCTCTCTCTCAAAGATCCATTGGCTATGAAAATAAACATGATCAGTGTAACAACACAGAGACAACTGTAGACTCTGTTTGGTGAAATTTAAAAGCATTTAGTCTTAGTGAATTCTTTTTTGTTATTAGTACAAAACAGATTAACAATTAACTAAGATACATTCCCAGAAAATGGAATCTCCGAGTCTGTTTTCATTAACTTCACATAAATGTTGTTTTTGGGAAAAGGTACGAATCCATCTCGCCTTCCCCCAGCTATGGGTCAAATAGTAGGACAGACTCGCCATTCTAGAAGGGTTGGTTGGTTGGTAGGTTATGTTTTACGGCATTTCAACCCTTGTTGGGTTATTCCATGCCGAAGACGTTTTTTTAAAATTATTTTTATTGTGTATTCAGCTTTTTTAAACACATCTTAAACTCACCTTTTTTCTATTTAACCCATAGATGGGACCCTAACAGGTACTGCTACTTCGGGTCAGAGTGAACCTGGGAATAATGGCGATGAAGGGGTACTCCCCTCTCTCCAAAGCTCCAGAACTGGGGCCTTACCTCTAGATACAGTTTAACGTCATGACACGATCCTCGGCCACCGCCTTCTAGCATATATATCATAAAATAAAAAGATTGAAGATTTGCTATAAGGACAATAGGGTTATGAAAATACGCTACCCACAACCAACAGGTGCCCATTGGGGGAATTTTACCGCTCTGCAGATGTGCAGTCTGCGTATTCTACAGCCTCCACCGACAGGGCGGCTAGGAGGAAGGACAATTTATCGCGTTGCAGGGATCCAACCAACCCAACCAACCAACCAAAATCTGTTTGTTTCCCCTTGGTATTCACATTGTTGTACTAATGTATGAAGTGTGTTTGAAAAGTAATGAGACTGTTGTCACATACAATCCATTTAAAATCCAAATAACAAACTAAATGTTTTCTCCTCCAAAGTAGTCCCCTCTTGAATCTAATGCACTTTCCTATACTTCTCTTTACGCTTCTCTGTTCTGCTGGAAGGTTTCTTCTGGTATGTCTCTCAGCTCCGTCGTTACGGACCTCTTAATGGCCTCAACGCATTTCAAAACTGGTCCCCTTGATGAGCCCCTTCAGCTGGGAAAAATAAAAAGGTCTCGATTTGTCCTGCCACAACTATCGTCCTTTCCCGCACAGTTCCCAAGCTGAAGGGGTTCATCAAGGGGTCCCGTTTTGAATGCGTTGAGACCATCAAGAGGTCCGTAACGACGGAGCTGAGACACATACTAGAAGAGAAACTTTTCAGCAGGACAGGAAAGCATGACAGAGAAGGATGGGAAAGTGCATTAGATTCAATAGGGAACTACCTTGGGGAGAAAACATTTACCGTATTTGACGGCATATAAGACGCACTTTTATTTCCAAAATTTTGGCTCAAAAAATTACCCTGCGTCTTATACATCGTAGGTGAAGTTTGAGAACTCCAGTAGGCCTTTTTATTATTATTCACTCCTTTTGAGTTTTCACACCAGTATTAGCTGATAGGTATTTCACTGGAGTCTGAGTGACAGCAAGTCTCCTCAGTTCTCCAGGACTCTTCTGAGTATTCTGGCAGATTGCAGCAGTGCAGGTTCTGAATGGTTTCAATCCTTCCTCTGATATCCAAACTTTCCAAACCCTTTTCCAATCCTTTTGGGACTGTCCAAGTGCACCAACCACAATTGGTATCACTTTCACTTTCATGTTCCATAACGTTTTTCTGTTCTCTGGCAAGGTTCAGATATTTGTCCATTTTTTTCATTTTCCTTTAGCTTCACCCTGTGATCTGCTGGCACTGCAAAATCCACCAGTTGACAAGATCTTTCTTTTGTTTATCAAACTAGGTCTGGTCTTCTTGCTGGGATAAGGTGATCCGTTTTTTTTCAAAGTCCCAGAGAATTTATGCGTTTCGTTCTCAAGAACAGATTCTGGTTTATGCATATACCATTTTGTTTGTGTGGTCAAAATGTAATTTTTGCATAATTCCCACGGATCACCTTCCCAACCCAGTCGTGTCTAGTTTTGTATTCTCGTTGTGCTAGTTTGCTACATTCGTAGAGTATATGGTTTACAGTCTCATCTCTATTACCACAAAGTCTACATTTACTATTTTGTTGGGTCTTATCAATTTTCGCTTTTATTATTATTATTATTATTATTATTATTATTATTATTTCCTGCTATTGAGATGTCTTGTGTATGCTTTTATTGCTTGCCTGTACTGCCAAATTGCTTTTATACAGCTATGTTTCTGCTTGTGTAATGCACATCTAGACTGTTTTCAACAATATATGCTTAAATACGCTAAAAACTTTTTTCCTGAATCTGACCTGCTGAAATGGGGGGGGATATATGCCCGTGCGTTTTATATGCCGTCAAATACGGTAGTTTGTTGTTTGGATTTTAAATGAATTGTTTGTGACAACAGTCTCATTACTTTTCAGACACACCTCGTAGGTAATGTGTTGCTTCGAGAAGTCTTCAATCCAGCCCAGGTTATCAATACGTTCAATTATGTATCATGTACTTTTCCGGCACAGATAACGTAATGGTTATCACCACGAAAACGAAATCTGTGATCAAGTTCTAGAAGAAAGACAATTTGTCGCGTTGCGGTCTCTCAAAGAAATTTACCAGAGACAAAGGGGTGAATAAATGACAAGTTCATATAAAGAAAAGGGAAAAATCAGACAGGTGGTCACATTAAAATACCACTCTCTTTATTACAGTGTTTCAAACTTCCCTCTTGACCGGTCTCAAATCAGGAACCGTCCCGCCGGTGCTGATAAGCTGACTATATTCTCTGCAATGGTTTAGACCCCTCCCCAAGGGGTGTCCTGGGTACGACGTTGAACTGCATCACGTTCAATCGTGTATTGTGTACTTTTCAGGAGCAGATAGCGTAATGGTTATCAACATGAAAACTGACATCTGAGCAAGCGTTCTAAAAGATAGAAAGATCTGAATTCAACCCAACTTTACTCCATTTAAAAAATTACCTTATGTTGCATATGGAGGTGAGGATTGACAAACAAACGATGACGAAAAAAATAATCAAATGATGGGAAATTAAGAAAGAATGAATGGGAAGAAGCCAGTGAAGAGAAACAAAGAAAGAGAGAAAGTATTGGTCAAACATTGTGTGGTTTGTGTGTGTGTGTGTGTTGTGTGTGTGGAGAGAGAGAGAGAGAGAGAGAGAGAGAGAGAGAGAGAGAAACTGATCATATATTGAGAAAGAAAAAAAAAAGAAGAAAAGAAAAAAAAAAGAAAAGAAAGAGAAGAAAAAGAGGGGGAGAGAGAAAGAAAGAACTGATCATACATTGAGAAAAAAGGAAAGAAGAGAGAAAAGAAAGAAAGAAAGAAAGAAAGAAAGAAAAAACGGAAGAATTGATCAAACATTGAAAAAGAAAGAAAGAGAAAGAAATTAAGAGAAAGAAAGAAAGAAAAAGAAAGAAAAGAAAGAAAAAAAAAAAGAAAGAAAGAAAGAAAGAAAGAAAAAAATATTTTGAAGAAAGAAAGAAAGGAAAGAAAGAAATCAATATGAAAGAAAGAAGAAAGAAGAAAGAAAAAGAAAAGAATAGTAAAACGCATGTGAAAAATAAAGCAAGGAGAACGCGTGTAAAGAAAGAAAAGAAAGAAGAAAAAAGAAGAAAAGAAAAAGAAAGAAAAAAGAAAAAAGAAAGAGAAAAAAAAAGAAAAAAGAAAGAAAGAAAGAGGGAAAAGAAAGAGAAAACAAGCTAGAAATTCTTGAAAAGTAAAATGAAAATACAATGCTTGTTATGGGCGGGGGGGACCTTTAATCCGAGGAGTTTGCGTGTGGTGTAGTTGTATATCAGTTTGCATGGCTTATCACCCTCTCCTCTCATCACACACACACACGCACACGCACGGCACACACACACACACACACACACACACACACACACACACACTTTTTCCTTTGCTATGACAACAATGACGTCATTCTGGTGGGCCCCGACAGCCTATCAAATTGATGAAGCGTGAGATAATGGCAGATCGACTCCCTCGCTTTATCAGCTTTCAAAACAAACAGTAAAAATTACGTTATGGGCAACATGGAAAATGCCCCCAGGAAATAGAACAGAATCTTCTATCTGATTTCATATTGTGAAAAGGCCTTATTCGACTCTTTTGACAACTCGTGTGCGAACCTTAAGCAAAGATGTTGATATGTACGCGTCCTGTGTCCTTGACCCACAAAAATCTAAAAGGACGCAGTAAAATCGTATCCCTTCGTCCCAGTGTTTTTTTTCTTCTTTTTTTCTTCCCTCACCATTTCGAGCTAACTGTAAATACATTTCAATAGTTTCTTAGAAACGAATTACACAGGATAGGTTACAGTGTAGGAGTCAGACGGCTTTAGTTGTTTCCTCAGATCATAAATAAAAACCCTACAATTTATCAAGAAAACTTTAGTTGGGACCAATAAATTTTCCCGGGGACTCAATCAAAGCAAAGATATCAGCTTCACTGCTTAAGAAGTAAATATTTACAGGACTTGGCTGATACTTACCCGGCCTTCGGGCCCTGTGTCCAGTGGCTTCGGCCATTTGACCAGTAAGATATATAATATTAGCGTGATCCCAGGGAGCACCCCCAGGCAACATCTGCCTCATCCATTTAAAGGGGCAAGCGAGGTAAAAATAAATCGCATGCCCCCCTCCCCCCCAGATAGCACATTTCCTCTCGCCGAAAAGGGGGTAAATATTTATTTTTACAAACCCGCATGAAACAAACCAAACCAAACTAAACTAAACTGAACCAGTACATTAGCCACTACGCACTGGAAGAAAGAAAACTTTAAACAAAAAAAAAAGAATCTAAAAAGCACTAAAAAATATATATATATAATATATAATATATATATATATATATATATATATATATATATAAGGTCAGTTTGTGTGTATGTATGTCCGGAGTAAACTATGAAAATAAAATAATTAATGACAAAGTAAATATATATACACATTCACTATCACCGGATCTTGCTTTTTGAGATTTGATTTATATTAGTGAAGATAATTAAAAAAATTAAATTTAAATGATATCAGCATAGAACTTGCATTTAATATTTTAAATAGAAAAGACTTCATTTTTATTTTCAGAGTGACTGGATCAATGCAAGGATTTTTTTTTACGTAGGGAATTTAATGGGGCATACTATGGGGACCAACTCGTGATTCAATAATATTGGATCTGTGAGACTAACTTTCTAACCCCCCCCCATATCCAGGCAACGCAGGGTAGCCACTTCTAGTTGAGAATAAAGCGTTGCAGGAGAAGTTCCTTTAGTGCGGACCATTTTCACCAAAGAATGGATACCGTTCCTTTCAAGTTTATTGAGGAATACGATTCTTCCGCTGAGAGAGACAATAGATGAGAGGATATCTCAGAAAGGAAGAAAACAAAAGAACTGCAAGAGTTTGGATTCAAATTATTGATTTTTGCCAAGTCGAAGTAAATCTGACGAGTGGATTTTTGTATGTTTGTTTTTTTAATTGTTTTTTTCATATTAACAAACGAAAAGTGTGTCAAGCGTTGCGCGGGAAATTACACAGAACCTTGGCCCTTGTAAATGGCTTTTGTTTGCTCAGCGTTTTTAGGTCTTCAGAAAATGATCCAAACAAGACTATTGATTGCTATTCTTATATGATCTTTTGTTATGACCTGTTTAAGGGTCAATAAATAATCACTCAACACGGAGCTAAAATGTAGGGAACAGATGTATTCAGCAATATATCAATGTACAATTGAGTAGGGTTTCCTTGTTACAGCGTACACGAAAAACATGTATCTGCTACTTCTCACTTGAGTAGCTTTGCTCTGTTAAATATACCCTTTGGGTAAGTCCAATGTTCGTGTCATAGGTGAGTCACCTACAACAGAATCATTAAAATTACTTTTAAAAATACTAACATTGATAAATTAAGTGAAAAAGGTATCTTCTGTCTCCACCTGTCCAATGGGTTAGATCTACGAGACACCACCGGAAGGAGGCGACAAAGAGGGTACAGTAGCTCAGTCGGTAGCGTTCGGCTAGGAACCACAAGGTTCCTAGTTCGATACCGGCCCTTGCCAACTCAGCGTATGAGTAGCACAAGGATCTGTGCGGTAAAAGAACTGATGGTAGGTGTGGCGCTCCACCTCAGACGCTAAAACAATCTCCTTGGTCTAGCGTTAATGAAAAGGAGATAGACTCCCTCGATGATAGGCTGTTACCGACTTTAGGCCACCCTGACGATTTTACTTTTTCACAATTGGTTTGGATTCAGATCATTGGTTGGTTGGTTGGTAGTTTTTTACGGCATGTAAACCCATTGGGTCATTTTATGCCGATGACGTTTTGTTTTATTCATTATTGATGGGTACTCAATTTTTTAAGCATACTTAGTATCTGTAGGGCCTGTAAGGGTCCAGTCTATGGGTTAAATAGAAAAAGATGAGTTTTAAAAAGTGTTCTTAAAAAATTGAGTTAAAAAAATGAATACCCATGAATAAAAAAAAATGTCTTCGGTATAAAATCTCTCTCTCTCTCTCTCTCTCTCTCTCTCTAATATATATATATATATAATATATATATATATATTATATATATATATATATCTTTCTCTCATGTCTCCTGAGGCTCCTTCACTCTGTTTTTTTATTTATCACATTTCACTTTCTCTAGTTTGAATACTCATTTCTTTCACTGCTCTCTCTCTCTCTCTCTCTCTCTCTCTCTCTCTCTCTCTCTCTCTCTCTCTCTCTCTCTCTCTCTCTCTCTCTCTCTATCTATCTATCTATCTATCAGTTTTCTCATATCTCCTGATACTCTTTCAATGTCTTTCTATTACATTTCCCTTTCTCTCTTTTGAAACCCCAAATCTTTCACTGCCTTTCCTCCCCCCCCTCTCTCTCTCTCTCTCCTTCTCTCTCCCCTTTCTCACACATTCCCTCCCCTCTCCGTTCTTTAACTCTTTTCATTCCTCTTTGATTATTGTTCTTATCGATCACAGACAATCGGAAGTTACCCCAATTGATTAAATCGATTGTAATTTTCCGTTTGAAATGTTTATATAATGAACTGATTCTCAAGAAATAAAAAAAATCAATCAATAATCGATCAACAAACATTGATGAGATCTCTCTTCTAATTATTCTACCGATTCCCCACCCGCCCCCGAAAAACATCGGCCCTCTCCTCCGATTCATCACTCTTAATATCTTTACCTCTCCCATAATGCAGAATATCTATTCGGTTTAAACATATTTCATTTTATCTATTATTAAGAATATAACATTTTATTTATTACTAAAAGCGGCTACCCGACGCCGCCTGGGTAGAGGGAGGGGGTAAAAAAGGTAGTCTCATAGATCTATTATTATTGAATCGCGAGTTCGATCCTCACAGGATGTCCCAGTAAAACCCCCACGTAAAAACGACCTTGTGCTGATGCAGCCACTCCGAAAAGAAAAATTAATGTCTGCTATTTACAACATTAAATACAAAAAAAAATTCCATTCTGTTATTATTTAAATTTTATTTTTTAATTATATTCACGAATATAAATCAAATCTTTATTACTTTTACTCAAAATTAAGACATGATGATAGTGAATGTTTAAATATGTTTACTTTGTCATTGTTTTATTTTTTCCTACTTTCCTCCGGACATACATATACACACAACTGTCCTTTATATATAGACTAGCAGCGGTTCCCCGGCGTCGCCTGAGTAGAGGGGATCTTTTTTTCAAGTTAGTCCTGCGGATCCATTATTACTGAATCACGAGTTGAATCCCTATGTAAAAAAAAAAAATAGACCTTGCATTGATCCAGCTACTCTGAAAAGAAATGTTAATGTCTACAATCTAAAATATTATATGAAAAAAAAATCCATGCTGTTATCATCTAAATTTTATTTTTTAATTATCTTCACGAATATAAATCAAATCTCTATTATTTTGCTCATAAACCAAGCCCTGGTGATATTTAATATGTATATATATTTACTTTGTCGTTAATTGTTTTATTTTCGAAGTTTCCTCCGGACATACAGATACACGCAACTGTCCTTTATATATGTATAGATAGATAGATAGAAGATAAAGAACTAGCAAATATATGCATCTTCCGGATGCAAGTATTTCAGTTTTGATGAAATAAAATATCATATTAAATTAGAAACGCTAATGAAACTAAATAAGAATGCAGATAAAAAGTTGAGTACCCATCAAGAATGAATTAAACAAAACGTATTCGACATAAAATGATTCAACAAACGTGAACATACTATCGGAAATTCCATGGGAATTATCTTCCCCTGCCACTAGGGGGACAAATCGCCAATGGCATATTGGCGCCAAAATCAAAACCCTACGTCACTTATCACGGAGCAGTCAACGGGGGAAGTCGCAGAAATAAGTGATCCCTAGACTTAACTTATCAAGGAACTGTTACTGGAGAGAGGCGTCTAAAACCACGCTCTCTCACTTAGCCCAAAATCAGGGCCTACTTATCACAAACCACGCATTAAGGGTAACGCGGTATTACCGTTCCCTAAACTCTCTACGAACCTTCAACGGCGGTTTTAATTGCAAACTGAGAACTAAAACAAAAAACGACCCGTGAAGAACGAATGAACACCTAACAACACGATACCAAGAACTCTTAGAAGATAGGTCTTGTCGCAAATTCCAGCTAATTTGCAAACCCCCTTTTGTTATTCTACCATTTTATGTAAATCTTTGTACTCTTTTTATTGTTAACCACTTTGTGTAAATCTTTGTACTCTTTTTATTGTTAACCTCCTTGTCTAAAACCTTGTAAATGTTGTGATACAAGTGTCTGCATTCTATTTTGTGTTTGTTCTTCTTTGTCCGACAATTTGCCAACGACCACGGGGAAATAAAAGCCCCTTCGATACGTAAATACTTTTAATACCGTAAAATCCAAACCAGCCAAGCTGAGTTGGCGAGGACTGGTATCGAACCTTGCGATTACTAGGCCGATGCTCTACCGACTGAGCTAAATCGACCCCATTAAACTACCTCCTTTTTTAACAAGAGGAAAACTATTTTAACCGGAAATGACAATTGAAAAGTGCTTCCGACATGCGCAGGTGGACAAAGATTGATGTTGTCAGTGTTAAAAGCGGGAAAGAGAGAGATAGAGCGAGATAGAGAGAGAAGGGGAGAGAGAGAGAGAAGAAAAAAGACAAAAGACGTAACAATGATTTAAACAGGTTTTTTTATGTTTCACAAAAGAAGAGGCGTCAATATCTGCTTTTTACCTGATAAAACCTCCGATTCCGGATAATGACTGGTCTAATGCAAATGGGACAGGTAGGGTTAAGGGATTTGATGTGAGTGGACAAAATCTCAGCTACCACAATTTACCTTTTGGAGGTGCTTGTACTGTAATGGTTATCGTCGTAAATGGGACAGGTTGGGTTTAGGAATTTGGTGTGGACGGACAAAAAGTCAGATAATATAATTTATTGATTTATCTTTAGATGCTTACACTATAATAGTTATCGTCATATAAATCGATGGTTGGTTGGTTGGTTGGTTGGATTTTTACGGCATGTCAACCTTTGTTGGGTTATGTTATGCCGAAGACATTTTCTTTTATTCATTCTTGTTTAATATTGAAAATTCTTTTTTTTTCTTTGAAAAATCAAACCCAAAGCATATTCAAACTTCATTCCAGGACCCAAACATCCTTGTGACGCTATAAGCTCTTCTTTCTCTAAGTGCACATATTTAGGTTCTATAATGAATATTCGAGCGTATCTATATATCTTGGTATCTATAGGTTGGTTGGTTGGTTGGTTGGTTTTATGGCCTGTCAACTTTTGTTGGGTTATTTAATACCGAGGACATTTTGTTTTATTCATTCTTGAAGGGTACTCAATCCACCTCATTCGTCATCTTCTTATTCATATTATTCCATCTTTTTCTTCTTTCTTCTTCCATCACATTCATCATCATCATCATCATATTATTATTATTATTATTATTATTATTATTATTATTATTCCATCTTCTTCTTCATCATCTTCTTCTTGTACTTTATCGTCCTCTTATAACCCGTCGGTCGCTACTGAGCTAAAGGGCTTACGGAATTTCCGAAATTGGTCGTCAAGATCGGATCTTCTGCATCAACCATGGATCTCAGGGTCCCTATGCTTGTTGAAAATCTAGCCGAATGCCCACGTTGTGTTCAGATATCAAACGACTAGAAATCTGCTATAGAAACTGATATTTCACGGTTAACGGCGGCCTAGTGGTCACATAAAGAAATAACGACTCTTTTTCTTTTTCAAACTCAACAACATTTATATTCAATAAAAAACATAATACCATGGGTATCGTGGTTATGGACCATTTCCACTCGTGAGTATCAAGCGCTAGATACTCACGAGTGGAAATGGTCCATAACCACGATACCCATGGTATTTAAGGCATTTTTATTCCCAAATAACTTTGCTCTGTTTACAAAAATTAAACATTGAGCTCTCATACGGAACCTGAACTCTACAACAAACTACTCGTAGAGAATAGGACCAGCCTAGAATCACCTTGTACCAAGAAACTTGGTACCACACCAAAGTATATATTATATATATATATATATATATATATATATATATATATATAGAGAGAGAGAGAGAGAGAGAGAGAGAGAGAGAGAGAGAGAGAAGAGAGTGAGGTAGAGAAAAGCATCGTAAACGGGCAATAGTAGCCTATATTTATATGCTCTTTCGCACGCACGCACACACACACACACACACACACACACACTCTCTCTCTCTCTCTCTCTATCTATCTATCTCTCTTTATTTCTCTCTCACACACACACATACATACATACATACATATACAGACACAGACACACTCGCACACACTCTCAATTCAATTTTTGATCTATTTATTTATTCATTTTCATTTATTTATTCACACATATATACACTCTTACGTGGACACACGCACATACAAATGCACACACACACACACACACACACACAGACATACACACTATCACATGGACACATACATCTTTCTTGGGAACAGACACACACTCTCTCTCTCTCATTGACACACACATACAAACACACGCGCGCGCACACGCACACACACACACACACACACATACACACACACACATACATACACTGAGAGGTGCATGTGTATGAATCTGAGATTATTATTGACGTATGTCATCGGATTAAATTTTTAATATAAATGACCTTTTCAAAATTTCTTGCAATCTATCATGTGACTTATTAAAATTTATCGCCTCTTCGTCCTTGCACGATGATAGGATTTCCTTTAAATATAACTCACAATCTAAAGAAAAGATAATAATAATATAATAATAAATAATAATAATAAGAAGAAGAAGAAGAAGAAGAAGAAGAAGAAGAAGAAGAAGAAGAGAGAGAAGAAGAAGAAAGAAGAAGAAGAAGAAGAAGAAGAAGAAGAAGAAGAAGAAGAAGAAGAAGAAGAAGAAGGGCGAGGAAGAAGAAGAAGAAGAAGAAGAAGAAGAAGAAGAAGAAGAAGAAGAAGAAGAAGAAGAAGGTGAGAAGAAGAAGAAGGAAAACAAGTTTGACAATCTATATAAAATCTACACAGACACAAAAACAATAATTTGCATTTCATCGCATCTATTAAACACTGACAAAATTTAATTGATGACTTAGTTGGCCTCAAAGATACACAATCTTTATATTAATACTCTCGTTCTTTAATCTTCCAACCGTTAGCATCCTGCAACACCCCCTGGTTAAAAAATGAGACCGTTCAAATCGTCCAAGAGGAAGTACAAAAAAGTAAATCTATATATTAATACTCTTGTTCCTTAATCTTCCGACCGTTATCATCCTGCAACAACCCCTGGTTAAAAATGAGACCGTCCAAATCGTCCAAGATGAAATGCAAAAATGTAAACGCTAATTATCTGGTGTTGCTTATCCGCCCTAATTCTTATTTCATATGAGTGTCGTAACCTCAGCTAAATAATGGACCATTCTGTTTTCATTATGAAAAAAAGAAAGGACATGCTACACAGTAAAACAGAAATATAAAAAAAAAGGAAGAAAGATGGCGAGAGGAGGTGAGAACGCGAAAAACGGGATACCCTTTTTTGGGGGGAGGAGCTTACCCGTCTCTACGGGATACAGTCAGCCTATTCCAAGCCCCACTGATAGATCCAAAATCTCTAATCTAAAATTCTGAAGACAGAAAGGCTCTGAAATCCGGGATTCCTTAGTGCACCAAAGTTTTGCTTTTAGCAACAAATTTTTATTCGATGTGACCCACACTGAACCCACAGTTATATTTCAACACTCCAACCAGTAACACGTCTTTTGTTTGACTTCTTTTTTTTTATTATTCTTTTTAATTTTAATTTTTTTTTCTTCCTTATATTTGTTGGTACTTTGGGAATTGAACACTGGAGACGGCGGTCGCCATGACACCGTGATTACTTAGAAATAAAAAGTACGCTATCAATTTTATGGTCTCATTTTATTTACTTCGTGTACCACTTCATTATTAGACAAATAAACTGTAATATCATAGTTTTAATTCATTTCACTCGGGTCGGGGGGTATTCATAAGTTTCATTGCCAAAATTTTAATGCATTTGACATGATTCATAAACATTGTACTGTAACGATACTTAGCCCCTTGAAAAAGATGCGTTTAAGTATATACCAACCCCCTCCACGTGAGCAGGATGCGACACAAAGTCAATTTATTAAGCAGAGTTTAAAAATTCAGAGTTTTCTTTCTCCTAGACTGGTTACCTAGCCAAGGTTAAAGAGCCCAGTCTACCCTACTATTTACCCGTGCTAGGCGTTCTCCAGTGTAGGCCGACCAGCAAAAAGCTACACCAATCAACTCTGTGCATGTTCTGGATGCTATGAGTCATAGGAATCCGTGCTATTAGTTGATGATGATGATGATGATGATGGGTTATATCCCGGATAACGTTGATTATTCTCAGGGTCGGGTTAGCTCAGTCGGTAGAGCACTTCACTAGGAATCGCAAGGCTCCTGGTTTGATACCGGCCCTCGCCAACTCAGCGTATGAGTAGCACAGGGATCTGTGCGGTAAAGTAAGGAGCTGATGGTAGCTGTGGCGCTCCACCTCAGATGAAAAAGCAATCTCCTTGGTCTAACCCTAGCGAAAAGGGGATAGACTCCCTCGCTGATTGGCTGATACCGACTTTAGGCCACCCTGACGACTTTTTATTCTTAAGTAATGTTATAAACTTTGGTAATCCTTGAATTTTTCCTCGTAAATTCCTACCATAAAATAAACTGAACCCCCATTTTATGTCCGTGTTTTTGCAATAAATGTTTTATTTTTCTTGCACCCGTTATTTTACAATACTAAATATATTTTGTTTATTTGTTAAAGAATAAATAAAAATATATTTAGTATTGTAAAATAACGGGTGCAAGAAAAATAAAACATTTATTGCAAAAACGCGGACATAAAATGAGGGTTCAGTTTATTTTATGGTAGGAATTTACGAGGAAAAAGTTAAGGATTACCTAAACTTTTACAGCTATGGATAAGACTCTCTAGCCTTTTAGTTGAAGAGCCCATTCTGTCCTACTATTTAACTGCAGCCGGAGGGAGAGTAGTTGGATGCATACAGTTCGCAAGGGTATTAACGCTATGAGAAATGCAAACAGTCTCGTCCATGATTTGAATAGATCATTTCACAAAGGGAAATAGTAATTAGCAATTGCTAGATTTAATCAAGTAAGTCCCGTAAGATCTCGTTGTTTCTCACCTGCGACGTTTCGTTAGACATTATTTAAAAGGAGAAACAGACAATTATACGATGTATACCTTTCGCAAGTGTATTAGCCCTATGTGAAATTAAAACAGCCACGTCCAGGATTTGAACTCTCCTACTGATCATTTCACAATGGGGAAAGGTAATTAGAAATTGCTAGGTTGAATCAACAAGTCCCGTGGTTTCTCTCTTGCAGAGTTTCGTCAGACATGATTTTTAGGAGAAACAGACGATTATACGATGTATTAGCCCTATGTAAAATTAAAACAGCCACGTCTAGGATTTGAACTCGGCTCGACGAGTCTATTTCCCTACAACTCTAACCATTACACCACGTGCCTCCACGAAGTTATATACAATCATTTATTTATTAATTTGGAACACGCTTCGAGGTATGTTCTTTGGTATAGTAATGATTGAATACAACAAAAAAAAATACAATTGATTATTTTCTTTTTACAGGTGAATCTGGGAA
>CM042163.1:52669882-52697382 GCA_023376005.1 Doryteuthis pealeii
TATTAATTTTCTGCAAGTTTCATAGTGTTAAATATAGGGGGGGGGGTAAATTTCACAGGGTAAAATTGGTGGTACCTAGTATTTTAAAAACATTGTTTAAAAACGTTTTGGTGGACCTGATTATCTGGACTCCCCCCCCATCTATTTTTTTCCTTCAGTTGATTATTATCGATTACACACCAATCTATCAGATTGAAAAACAAATTCTTAAAAGTTCTTTATTATTTGAGTATTCACGGGTGCTCATTTCCTCGTATAAGTTTATAATAAATTGATCCCCCATATCGGAACGCGCTTGAACGGAACCCCAAATTATTTATTTATTTTCCCATTAAACTACCCCCCCCCCCAACCTAACCCTAGCCCCCCCCCTAGTTAAAATTAAGTTTTATTACAAAATTTATATTAATTACAAAAACATCAATTTTCATAAAAGTTCAAATGTCACCTATGAAATCTCTATTTAAACATGCCAATTTTTCAGAACTGAAAAGTTGCACTATAAACTCAGCAATGTTTATTGACTTCACAATAAAGAGTAAAATCATAAAACTTAAAATTTAATTTGTAAGGCAAATTCTGAGGAATATTTTAAATTGTATTTTAATAATAATTTAAATGTTGGTTGTTAGTTGTTTGTTTTATCAACTTTTCGGGTAATTTACTAACGAATCATGTCATTTTGATAAACAAAGCGCTTACAATTTTTCGTACTTACATATAATTTTTTTTTAAATGTTCCAATAACTGGATATTGTCAGATAAACTTGAAATAAATTTCGTCTTACAAATAATTGACTACTTATTTCCAGTCGGCGCCTTCGACTAAAGATAAAACACCGGATTTTGTTCATATTAGTAACCTTTGTTTTTTTTTTTATCGTGGTTTGAGAAATAATTAGTTAACGAACCAAAAGAAAAACAGTTTCTAAGGAAATTCGTCAATCTTATTGTTATTTTAACCCTTTAAAACTCTAACAATAAAAATCAAATAAATAAATTAAAGAATTAAAAGTCATTTTATTCGAATTAAAATCTTAGTTTAATTTATACAAATATGTAACCGTACTTACGACGTAAACTGATTTTCATGATACTGTTATTACGGATTAAATATTTTTTTAATAATGTAACCGTAAAGCGTGCATTTTGATTTTCTACAATTTTTATGCATTACAAAATTAAAATTAAAATGAGTTACTGTACAATTTAAGAATATGGACAAACTCGCTGTAAAAAATAATTTAATCTATACAAATTACATATTCAGAAAGACTAAGAGATTCCGAACTGCCGTATTCGTATTATCGCCTATACGTAGTATTTTTTTTTTTAACTCGCTGTAAAAAAAAAATAAATCTATAAAAACACATACAAATTACATATTCAGAAAGACTATTTCATCTTATTACTAAGATATAAATATTTTAAAGATTAAAATCCTAAATAGGTAAGAGATTCCGATCTGACTGTTATAAACTGCACTGCTTGTATCGCAATAATCATAGGCAGCGTGCTATCCGAAGCCATTTTTTAATTTTTTAACTCGCTGTAAAATGATTCAATTAATAAAAACTCACACAAATTACATATTTTGAAAGAGTATTTCTTATCTTTCTAACGATATAAATTATTAAAGACTGATAAAATAGGCCATAAATTCGGAACTCAAAATTAATTGTTAAAATAATTTTGGTCCGAATTTATGCCTATTTTATGTCAGTCTTTAATAATTTTTATATCGTTAAAAGATAAGAAATACTCTTTCAAAATTGTAATTTGTGTGAGTTTTTATAATTGATCATTTTTTACAGCGAGTAAAATTAAAAAATGGCTTCGGATAGCTACGCTGCTATGATTATTGCGATACAAGCAGTGCAATAACAGTCAGATCGGAATCTCTTACCTATTTAGGATTTTTAATCTTTAAAATATTTATATCTTTAGTATAAGATGAAATAGTCTTTCTGAATATGTAATTTGTATGTGTTTTTATAGATTTTATTTTTTTTTTACAGCGAGTTAAAAAAAAAATACTACGTATAGGCGATAATACGAATACGGCAGTTCGATCTCTTAGTCTTTCTGAATAGTAATTTGTATAGATTAAATTATTTTTTACAGCGAGTTTTCCATATTCTTAATTGTACAGTACACTCATTTTAATTTTAATTTTTGTAATGCATAAAAATTGTAGAAAATCAAAATGCACGCTTTACGGTTACATTATTAAAAAATATTTTAATCCGTAAATAACAGTATCATGAAAATCAGTTTACGTCGTAAGTACGGTTACATATTTGTATAAATTAACTAAGATTTCATTCGAATAAAATGACTTTTAATTCTTTAATTTATTTATTTAATTTTTATTGTTAGAGTTTTAAAGGGTTAAAAATAACAATAAGATTGACGAATTTCCTTAGAAACTGTTTTCTTTGGTTCGTTAACTAATTATTTTCTCAAACCACGATAAAAAAAAAACAAAGGTTACTAATAGGACAAAATCCGGTGTTTTATCTTTAGTCGAAGGCCGACTGGAGATAAGTAGTCAATTATTTGTAAGACGAAATTTATTTCAAGTTTATCTGACAATATCCAGTTATTGGAACATTTTAAAAAAAATTATATGTAAGTACGAAAAATTGTAAGCGCTTTGTTTATCAAAATGACATGATTCGTTAGTAAATTACCCGAAAAAGTTGATAAAACAAACAACTAACAACCAACATTAAATTATTATTCAAATCAATTTAAAATATTCCTCAGAATTTGCTTACAAATTAAATTTAAGTTTTTATGATTTTACTCTTTATTGTGAAGTCAATAAACATTGCTGAGTTTATAGTGCAACTTTTCAGTTCTGAAAAATTGGCATGTTTAAATAGAGATTTCATAGGTGACATTTGAACTTTTATGAAAATTGATGTTTTGTAATTAATATAAATTTTGTAATAAAACTTAATTTTAACTAGGGGGGGGGGGGGTTAGGGTTGGGGGGGGGGTAGTTTAATGGGAAAATAAATAAATAATTTTGGGTTCCGTTCAAGCGGTTCCGATATGGGGATCAATTTATTATAAACTTATACGAGGAAATGAGCACCCGTGAATACTCAAATAATAGAACTTTTAAGAATTTTTTTTTCAACTGATAGATTGGTGTGTAATCGATAATAATCAACTGAAGGAAAAAAATAGATGGGGGGGGGGTCCAGAAATCAGGTCCACCAAAACGTTTTTAAACAATGTTTTAAAAATACTAGGTACCACCAATTTTACCCTGTGAAATTTACCCCCCCCCTATATTTAACACTATGAAACTTGCAGAAAATTAATATTTTCTGAAAAATTTTTTCCATTGAAAGAAAAACATTAAATAAACTCCTGATGATTCTTTTAACTTTTTTTTAGCGTTTACGGAAATATGAAAATTTTGAATTGAACAAACAATGTTTCATTTTTGCACTGTTTAAATCAACTGAAATAAGATAAAAACATACGAGTTTTAATTGAAATCTAATATTATAATGAACAAAATATTTCCGTTTTATTCAAGATGCCTTAAAACTGATCCAATTGGCTGGTCCCTTATAATACTATCTTAGGTTTTTTTAGCAAACATAGATATTGCATACGAAGAATTTAAATTTTCGATTCTCAGCTTCTTTTAAACTCAAATGCAATTAAGAACTAAATGTGAATTGTTGTCATGTACAAAAATTGTAAAACAATAACAAACAAATATACAACGAATACTTTCAATTTGTTGTATAATAATACGAAATAATTTTAAACTAATAAACAGAAAATACAAATCCTGCAAATATACAAATTCTCAATGATTTTAGTTTCAAGAATATATTTTCCTCTTACCCCCTCTCTAACTACTGTCTTTCCACTTTCTCTCTCACTCCCTGGTGATCCAAATTTCATTTTAGTCCGTCATGGACCGGTACTTTAGCTAGTATATATATATATTATAGTATAATAAATATTTGATCAACCTTCACATACCAACGAAATCCCTTGAAGATTGATCTAATATAGATCTAAACACTGCAGCGTCGGCCAATAAACTCACCACTTAATCATTTAAACCTGTTTTTCAAAATTTTTATTATTTACTAACTACGTCGGATTTCACTCCTTTATACACACACACACACACACACACACACACACACACATATAATATATATATATATATATAATTATACCAAGCGTCGTTGGATATAGATCCTTGCGGAGAGAAAAAACCCGCAGAGTAAGTTTGATTGTAAAAATATTACTACAAAACATCAACGAGGGCAAGAAAAAAATTTTTGAAAAAAAAGAAAAGACCAAGAATATTCGTACCAACAAAAAAATAAACTATTGGTTAGTATTTGGCCAAAGAAAAAAACAATTTATTGCATTATATATGTATATAAGATATATATATTCATAAACCGCATAGGACGAAGCTAATTTGTAAAAGTGCTCACGTACCATAAGTAGAGCCAAGTTTAATAAGATATCTACTGATCAGACGAACCTACTGTTAGGTTCGCATAAAGCTCTTAGGCTAAAATTTATATATAGTTTGTTTTAAAAATTATGGTAAAATTGATATGAATGATGAAATAGAAATGAATGAATGAAATGAGGGGGATAAATGAAAAATCCTTTCCAAGGGGACCCTTCTCAAAATTATTAAAACTTTTGCGAGTGGGGTTTCTCGATCTATTATTAGACTCCTTTGAAGCATCAAGTCATATACTTATTCTATAAGTTATTTAGAGAGATAAAATCCCGTTTCTTACCTTTGTAATATCTGGTGAGAAGGATTTGAATTATATATTTAATTAATAAATTTTTATTATAAATAATTTTTATATAATTATTATAATTTTATTTATTTTTAATTATAATCTTGTCGGTTAAAGCTTTCCGGTGAATATTGTTAACATCATATACCATGAATTCAAAATAAAAATACAGGTCAAATTGAAAATTATGTACTTTGCTTTTTTTTAGTTGTAAATAAATAAAATTATATTAAATTAATTAGATTAGATCAGTAAATAAATAAAAATATTATCTTTAATTATTATTTAGAAAGATTGTATGAACAATTGTTAGAAAACTATATTTATGAGTAATTTTTAAATCTTCAAAAGCATTTAAATATAATAAATTATATATATAGATATATATATATATATATATACACACACACACACACACAACACACACACACCACATATATATATATAATAATATATATATATATAATTATATACGTGTGCTAAACTTCCACGTGTTCCGGATGTGGTGTGTGCTGTGGTATGTTGTTGTGCGCGTGGTGACTTATTGCAAAATGTTTTTACGGTTATTATTATTTGCGCAAGGGCAATCTTCTCATCCACTTCAATCCATCTGTCTCAAGTTTTGTATATATATATATATATATATATATTATATATAAGTAATATATATATATATATATATATGTGTTGATAATATTATATATATATTATATTATAGTGGTGTGGGTGTGTGTGTTGGAGTTTTTGTGTGCGGTGATCGATTGTACAAGGAAAAATGCCCGCAAAAAGAAATTGAATGAATACGCTCTATTGCGCATTGTGCCAACACATGCACACACAAACATACACAAACATTAATAGAAAAATAAAAATTAAAAATCAAAGGCAAAAGGTAGGGGCTATCAGTCTAAAAAAAAAACAGAAAGTGATAAGAAGAGAGAGAGAGAGCAGAGAGAGAGAGAGAGAGAGAGAGAGAGAACGAGAAAGGAGAGAGAGAGGAGAGAATGAATGAATAAGTGAAATGAGTTTTGGTGGTGGGGGAAGGATATTTCCCCCTTCCCTGGATTGTTCGTGCTTTCCCAGATTCACCTGGTAAAAAGAAAATAGATCAATTGTATTTTTTTTTTGTTGTATTCAATCAACTATACCAAAGAACATTACCTCGAAGCGTGTTCCAAATTAATAAATTAAATGATTGTATATAACTCGTGGAGGCACGTGGTGTAATGGTTAGAGTTGTAGGAAATAGACTCGTCGAGCCGAGAGTTCAAATCCTAGGATTCCGTGGCTGTTTAATTTTACATAGGGCGTAATACATGCGTATATCGTCTTGTTTCTCCGTAAAAATCATGTCTGACGAAACTCTGCAAGAGAGAAAATCCACGGGACTTGTTGATTCAAGCCTAGCCAATTTCTAATTACCTTTCCCCCATGTGAAATGGATCAGTAGGAGAGTTTCAAATCCTGGACGTGGCCTGTTTTAATTTCACATAGGGCTATACAACTTGCGAAAGGTATACATCGTATAATTGTCTGTTTCTCTTATTAAATAATTGCTAACGAAACGTCGCAGGTGAGAACAACGAGATCTAACGACTTACTTTGATTAATCTAGCCAATGCTAATTACTTATTTTTCCCTTTGTGAAATGATCTATTCAAATCGATGGACGAGACTGTTTGCATTTCTCATAGCGTTAATACCCTTGCGAACTGATGCATCCAACACTCTACCCTCCGGCTGCAGTTAAATAGATGGACAGAATGGGCTCTTCAACTAAAAGCTAGAGGAGTCGTATCCATAGCTGAAAAGTGAGGTAATCCTTAACTTTTTCCTCGTTAAATTCCTACCATAAAATAAACTGAACCCTCATTTTATGTCCGCGTTTTTGCAATAAATGTGTTTATTTTCTTGCACCCGTATGTTTACAATACTAAATAGTATTTCTTTATTCTTTAACAAATAAACAAAATAATTTAGGTATTGTAAAATAACGGGATGCAAGAAAAATAAAACATTTATTGCAAAACAGGACATAAAATGGGGGTTCAGTTCTATTTTATGGTAGGAATTTACGAGGAAAAATTCAAGGATTACCAAAGTTTATAACAGTACTTAAAGCAATAAAAAGTCGTCAGGCGTGGCCTAAAGTCGGTATCAGCCAATTCAGCGAGGTAGTCTATCCCCTTTTCGCTTAGGTTAGACCAAGAGATTGCTTTTTCATCTGAGGTGGAGCGCCACAGCTACCATCAGCTCCTTACTTTACCGCACAGATCCTGTGCTACTCATACGCTGAGTTGGCGAGGGCCGTATCAAACCAGGAGCCTTGCGATTCCTAGTGAAGTTGCTCTACGACTGAGCTAACCCACCCTGAGAATAATCAACGTATCCGGATTATAACCCATTCATTCATCATCATCATCATCAACTAATAGCACGGATTCCTGATGACTCATAGCATCCAGAACATGCCACAGAGTTGATTGGTGTAGCTTTTGCTGGGTCGGCCTACACTGGAGATACGCCTAGCCACGGGTAAATAGTAGGGTTTTTTAGGGGGGGGGGAAAAACTTGGGCTTCCCTTTAAAAAACCTGCTAGGTAACCAGTCAAGAGAAAAGAAAACTCTGAATTTTTAAAACTCTGCTTAATAAATGACTTTGTGTCGCATTCCTGCTCACGTGCGAGGGGTGGTATATACTTAACGCATCTTTTTCAAGGGGCTAAGTATCGTTACAGCACATGTTTATGAATGCATGTACAAAGCATTTTAAAAATTTTGGCAATGAAACTTATGAATACCCCCCGACCGAGTGAAATGGAATTTTAAAACTATGATATTACAGCTTATTTGTGCTAATAATGAAGTGGTACACGAAGTAAATAAAAATGAGACCATAAAATTGATTAAGCGTACTTTTTATTTCTAAGTAATCACGGGGTCAATGGCCGACCCGGCGTTCTCCCAGTGTTCCCCAATTCCAAAAGTACCAACATAATATAGAAGAAAAAAAAATTAAAATTAAAAAGAATAATAAAAAAAAAAGAAAAGTCAAACCAAAAGAACGGTTGTTAACTGGTTGGTAAGAGTTGTCCAGTAAAGCCCCTCGAGTTGGTGAGGTTGGAATAAACTTTGTGGGATTCAGTTGTGGGTCCATCGAATAAAAATTTGTTGCCTAAAAGCAAAACTTTGTGCACTAAGGAATCCCGGATTCAAGAGCCTTTCTGTCTCAGAATTTTAGATTAGCAGATTTTGGATACCTACTGATTCAGTGGGGCTTGAATAGGCTGACTGTATTCCCGTAGAGACGTAAGCTCCCTCCCTCCCAAAAACAAGGGGTATCCGTTTTTCGCGTTCTCGAACGCTCTCTCGCCATCTTTCTTCCTTTTTTTATATTTCAGTTTAACTGTGTAGCATGTCCTTTCTTTTTTTTCATAATGAAAAACCAGAATGGTCCATTATTTAGCTGAAGTTACACACTCATAGAAATAGAATAGGCGATAAGCAACACTCAGATAATTAGCGTTTACATTTTTTGCATGTTCATCTTGGACGATTTTGGACCGTCTCATTCTTTAAACCAGGGTTTGGCAGGATAGATGATAACGGTCGGAGATTAAGAGAACAAGAGTATTAATATAATAATTTACTTTTTTGTACTTTCCTCTTGGACGATTTGAACGGTCTCATTTTTAACCAGGGGTGTTGCAGGATGCTAACGGTTGGAAGATGAAAGAACGAGAGTATATATAAAGATTGTGTATCTTTGAGGCCAACTAAGTCATCAATTAAATTTTTGTCAGTGTTTAATAGATGCGATGAAATGGCAAATTATTGGTTTTGTGTCTGTTTGTAATTTTATAGTAGTATTGTCAAACTTGTTTTCCTCTTCTTCTTCCACTCTCTTCTTTCTCTCTTCTTCTTCTTCTTCTTCTTCTTCTTCTTCTTCTTCTTCTTCTCCTCGCCCTTCTCTTCTCTTCTTCTTCTTCTTCTTCTTCTTCTTCTTCTTCTTCTCTTCTTTCTTCTCGCCCTTCTTCTTCTCCACCCTTCTTCTTCTCACCCCTTCTTCTTCTTCTTCTTCTTTCTTCTTCTTCTTCTTCTTATTTATATTATTATTATTATTATTATTATTATCTCATCTTTTCTTTAGATTGTGACGTTATATTTAAAGGAAATCCTATCATCGTGCAAGGACGAAGAGGCGAAAATTTTAATAAGATCACATGATAGATTGCAAGAATTTTTGGAAAAGGTCATATATTAAAAATTTAATCCGATGAACATACGTCATAATATCTCAGATTCATACACCATGCACCTCTCAGGTATGTATGTGTGTGTGTGTATGTGTGTGTGTGTGTGTGTGTGCGTGTGCGCGCGGTGTGTTTGTATGTGTGTGTCAATGAGAGAGAGAGAGTGTGTGTCTGCTTCCAAGAAAATGATGTTCCATGTGTAGTGATGTAGTCTGTGTGTGTGTGGTGTGTGTGTGTGCATTGTATGTGCGATGTGTCCACGTAAGAGTGTATTATATTGTTGAATAAATAAATGGAAAATGAATAAAATAAATAGATCAAAAATTGAATGAGAGTGTGTGCGAGTGTATTGCTGGTCTGTGTCTGTATATGTATGTATGTATGTATGTGTGTGTTTGAGAGAGAAATAAGCAGAGATAGATAGATAGAGAGAGAGAAGAGAGAGTGGTGATGTGTGTGCTGTGTGTGTTGTGTGCTGTGCCGTGCGAAGAGCATATAAAATATAGGCTACTATTGCCCGTGTTACGATGCTTTTCTCTACCTCACTCTCTTCCTCTCTCTCTCTCTCTCTCTCTCTCTTCTTCTCTCCTTCTCTATATATATATATATATATAATATATATAATAATTATATATATATATATATATACTTTGGTGTTGTACCAAGTTTCTTGGTACAAAGGTGATTCTAGGCTGGTCATCCATTCTCTACGAGTAGTGTTGTGAGTTCAGGTTCCGTAATGAGAAGCTTCAATGTTTAAATTTTTGTTAAACAGACCAAAGTTATTGGGATAAAAAATGCCTTAAATACCATTGGGTATCGTGCGTTATGGACCATTTCCACTCGTGAGTATTACTAGCGCTTGATACTCACGAGTGGAAATGGTCCATACCACGATACCATGGTATTATGTTTTTTATTGAATATAACAATGTGTTGAGTTTTTGAAAGAAAAAGGAGTCGGTTATTTCTTTATGTGCCACTAGGCCGCCGTTAACGGAAATATCAGTGTCTATAGCAGATTCTGAGTCGTTTGATATCTGAACACACAGTGGGCATTCGGCTAGATTTTAAAAGCATAGCGGGACCTGAGATCCATGGTTGATGGCAGAAGATTCGATCTTGACGACCAATTTGGCGAAATTCCGTAGCCCCTTAGCTCAGTAGCGACCGAACGGGTTATAGAGGACGATAACAGTACAGAAGAAGATGATGAAGAAGAAGAATGGAATAATAATAATAATAATAATAAATAATAATAATAAAATATGATGATGATTGATGATGAATGTGATGGAAGAAGAAAGAAAGAAAAAAGATGGAGATAATATTGAATAAGAAAATGACGAATTGAGGTGGATTGAGTTACCCTTCAAAGAATGAATAAAACCAAAAATGTCCTCGTATTAATAACCAACAAAAGTTGACAGGCCATTTTAAAACCAACCAAACCAACCAAACCAACCTATAGATACCAAGATATATAGATACGCTCGAATATTCATTATAGAACCTAAATATGTGCCACTTAGAGAAAGAAGAGCTATAGCGTTCACAGGCATGTTTGGGTCCGGAATGAAGTATTAATATGACTTGGGTATTGCAATTTTTCAAAGAAAAAACAAAAGAATTTTCAATATTAAACAAGAAATGAATAAAGAAAATGTCTTCGGCATAACATACCCCAACAAAGGTACATGCCGTAAAAAATCCAACCAACCAACCATCGATTTATATGACGAAACTATTATAGTGCTAAGCAATCTAAAGAAAATCAAATAATTATATTATCTGACTTTTTGTCCCGTCCCACACCCAAATTCCTAAACCCAAACCTGTCCCATTTACGACGATAACCTATTTTACCCCAAAAGGTAATTGTGGTAGCTTGAGATTTGTCACTCACATTCAAATCCCTTAACACCTACCTGTCCCATTGCAGTTAGGACCAGTCCATTATCCGGGTAATCGGAGTTTTATTCAGGTAAAAAAGCAGATATTGACGCCTCTCTCTTTTGGGAAACATAAAAAAACACTGTTTTAAATCATGTTAACGTCTTTTTGTCTTTTTTCTTCTCTCTCTCTCTCCCCCTGTCTTCTCCTCTATTCTCGCCTTCTATCTCTCTCTTTGCCGCTTTAACACGACAACATCAATCTTTGTCCACTGCGCATGTCGGAAGCACTTTCAATTGTCATTCCGGTTAAAATAGTGTTCCTCTTGTTAAAAAAGAGGTTAGTTTAAACTGGGCGTCGATTTAAGTCAGTCGGTTAGAGCATCGGCCTAGTAATCGCAAGGTTCGATTACCAGTCCTCGCCAACTTCAGCTTCGGCTGGTTTGGATTTTACGCGTTTTAAAAAGTATTTTACGTACGAAGGCGGGCTGTATTTCCCGTGGTCAGTTGGCAAATTGCTCGGACAAAGAAGAACAAAACACAAAATAGATGCAGACACTGTATCACAACATTACCAAGGTTTTAGACAAGGAGGTTAACAATAAAAGAGTACAAAGATTTACCAGCAAAGTGGTTAACAATAAAAAGAGTACAAAGATTTACATTTAAAATCGGTTAGAATAACAAAAGGGCGTTTGACAAATTAGCGAATTTGCGACAAACCTATCTTCTAAGAGTCTTGGTATCGTGTTGTTAGGTGTTCATTCGTTCTTCACGGGGTCGTTTTTTGTTTTAGTTTCCAGTTTGCAAATTAAAACCGCCGTTGAAGGTTCCCGTCGGTTAGGAAAAAGGAAAATTTTAGTTTAGGAACGCGTAATACGCGTACCCTTAATGCGTGGTTTTGCTGATAATAGCCCTGATTTTGCGCTAAGTGAGAGAGCGTGGTTTTAAGACGACCATCTCTCCAGTAAAGTTCCTTGATAATTAAGTTAGCGATCACTTATTTCTGCGAATTCCCCCGTTGACTGCCTCCGTGAAAAGTGACGTAGGGTTTTTGCTTTTGGCGCCAATATGCCATTGGCCGATTTGCTCCCCCTAGTTGGCAGGGGAAGATAATTTCCCTTGGAATTTCGATAGTTAGTTCACGTTTGTTGAATCATTTTATGTCGGAATACGTTTTGTTTAATCATTCTGATGGCGGTACTCAACTTTTTATCTGCATTCTTATTTAGTTTTCATTAGCGTTTCTAATTTAATATGTTATTTTAATTGGCATCAAAAACTGAAATACTTGCATCCGGAAGATGCATATATTGCTAGTTTTCTTTATCTTCTAGTCTATCTATCTATACATATATAAAGGACAGCTGCGTTGTATCTGTATGTCCGCGAGGAAACTTCGAAAATAAAACAATTAACGACAAAGTAAATATATAGTGACATATTAAAATACCAGGGCCTTGGTTATGAGCAAAATAATAGAGATTTTGATTTATATTCGTGAAAGATAATTAAAAAATAAAATTTAGATAGATAAAGCATGGATTTTTTTTTCATATAATATTTTAGATTGTAGACATAACATTTCTTTTTCCAGAGTAGCTGGATCAATGCAAGGTCTATTTTTTTTTTTTATACATTAGGGATTCAACTCGTGATTCAGAATAATGGATCCGCAAGTGTGACTAATTGAAAAAAATCCCCCTCTACTTCAGGCTACGCCGCGGGAACCGCTGCTAGTCTATATATAAAGACAGTTGTGTGTATATGTATGTCCGCGAGGAAAGTAGGAAATAAAACAATGACAAAGTAAACATATTTAAACATTCACTATCATCATGTCTTAGATTTTGAGAAAGTATAAAGATTTGATTTATATTCGTGAATATAATTAAAAAATAAAAATTAAATAATAAACAGAATGCAATTTTTTTTGTATTTAATGTTGTAAATAGCAGACATTAATTTTTCTTTTCGGAGTGGCTGCATCAGCACAGTCGTTTTTTACGTGGGGTTCTTACTGGACATCCTGTGAGATCGAACTCGCGATTCAATAATAAGATAGATCTATGAACTACCTTTTTTTACCCCTCCCTCTACCCAGGCGCGTCGGTAGCCGCTTTTAGTAATAAATTAAATGTTATTTCTTAATAATAGCAATTAAAATGAAATATCGTTTAAAACCGAATAGATATTCTGCATTATTGCGGAGAGTAAAAGATATTAAAAAGAGTGATGAATCGGAGGAGAGGGCCGATGTTTTTCCGGGCGGGTGGGGAATCGTGTAGAGATATATTAGAAGAGAGATCTTCATCAAATGTTGTGATCGGATTATTGATGATTTTTTTATTTCCTTGAGAATCAGTTCATTATATAAAACATTTCAAACGAAAATTACAATCGATTAAATCAATTTGGGGGTAACTTCCGATTGTCTGATCGATAAGAAAATAATCAAAGAGGAAGAAAAGAATTAAAGAACGGAGAGGGGAGGGAATGTGTGAGAAGGGGGAGATGAGGAAGCGAGAGAGAGAGAGAGAGGGGGAGGAAGGCAGGACCAAAACGAATGAAAGATTGGGTTTCTAAAAGATGAGAAGAGAAATGTATATAGGAAAGACAGATTGAAAGAGTATCAGGAGATATAGAAACTGATAGATAGATAGATAGGATAGAGAGAGAGAGGACAAAGAGAGAGAGAGAGAGGATGAGAGGAGAGAGCAGAGAGAGAGAGAGGAGAGAGAGAGAGAGAGCAGTGAAAGAAATGGAGTATTTCAAACTAGAGAAAGTGAAATGTGATAATAAAAAAAAACAGTAGTGAAGAGCCTCAGGAGACATGAGAGAAAATATATATATTATATATAAATAATATATAATATAAGTATATATATATATAGAGAGAGGAGAGAGAGAGAGAGAGAGAGAGATTTTTTATGCCGAAGACATTTTTTTTATTATGGGTATTTCATTTGTTTTAAACTCAATTTTTAAGAACACTTTTTTAAAAACTCATCTTTTTCTATTTAAGCCCATAGACGGACCCTTACAGCCCTACAGATAACCTAAGTATTGCTTAAAAATTGACGTATCCCATCAATAATGAATAAAACAAAACGTCATCGCATAGAAATGCACCCAATGGGTTTACATGCGTAAAACTACCAAACCAACAACCAATGTCTGTGAATCCAAACCAAATTGTGAAAAAGTAAAATCGTCAGGTGGCCTTAAAGTCGGATACAAGCCCTATCATCGAGGAGTCTATCTCCTTTCATTAACGCTAGACCCAAGGAAGATTATTTGTAGCGTCTGAGGTGCGAGCGCCACACCTACCATCAGCTTCTTACTTTACCGCACAGATCCTTGTGCTACTCATACGTGAGTTGCAAGGCCCGCGTATCGAACAGGACCTTTGGTTCCTAGCCGAACGCTTTTATACGACTGACTACTGTACCCCTCTTTTGTCGCCTTCCCGTTACGGATGGTGGTCTCGTAGAATCTAACCCATATGGACAGGTGGAGACAGAAGATACCCTTTCTTCACTTAATTTATCCAATTGTTGTATTTTTAAAATATTTAATGATTCTGGGGCTGTAGAGTGAGCTCACCTATGACCGAAACATTGGACTTACCCCCAAAGAGGTATATTTAACAAGCCAAAAGCCTACTCAAAAAATTGAGAGAAAGNGTAAACAGCAAAGACGAAAATAAACAAGCCTATCTTTTTCCAAGAAAGGGCGGGAAAAACAAATAAAATTTTATCGTGACATTTTTTGTTTTAATTTAGGGAAAGAAACAATATCTTTGAATCTCATCTACAAAGCTTAGCAAAGCAGAAATTTTTAAAAAATTTAGGACAAAAACAATTAAAAATCAACTTCGACAATGAATATTATCCATTGAACCAGACTTTACAACTTTTAGCAGTTAAATAAGTATATATTGTTAAAAAAAAAAAAAAAACAGATAGTTGGCTATAGGTAGTATGAATATATTAATTAGTTAAGAAATCAGAAAAAAAATATTCTTTTTTACCATCTCTTCCTTAACAGATTTGAACTTTCAGTTATTTCGATATTTTAAAAAAAAAAAATTAAAAAAACAAAAAATAAAAAAAAAAAAGCGCGGCCTTTTTTAAACACTTGGCCTGTTATTGATGAACATATTCTAGCCATCTTCGTAGAATAGATATTACCAGTTCTCTCTTGCTTGTGGTTCCTATCTATATGAGCAAGCGAGAACCGTAAACTTTCAATAATTTCTTGTGTACCATGAAAACCAAATTAAAAGTCTTCTGAAAATTTATACCTTTGAAAAGTTTTAGAAAACAACTATTTCCAACATCTTATGTAAAGCTCAGTTCTCCTAACAATTACCAATCTCAGAATAAAAACAGAGTCATAAAAACTGTATTTAAATATCTACCTTGGTAGACATCTAAACGATATACATCTTTCAATACTTCCCTTTGAAGTATTCATACAAACACAATTACAATGGAATGGTCAAACTCATAACCATATAAAATATCTAGGGATTAAAAAATAAAAAATAAACAGAGTACGGAAATTTCACATAAATAACTTTACCTAGATAAAGTATTTATCTATTTATTTTTCTTAAACTTATATTTATAAACTTAAATTTATTACAAAGAAATTTCCCTTTTTTTTTTTATACTATTTACCTTTAATATAATATGCTTATTGATAATCAGAATATTTAAATAATATTTCAATTCTACTATAAAAAATATTAAAATAGTGTGATTAAATGTTTCTTAAAAAATAGGTGTATCAGATTTACTTAAAAAAAAAAGACAAAAAAAAAAAAAAAAAGATTTTAAAACCCTTCCCTAAAACGAAAGATCCTTTCTTTAATAGAGCCTACATCAATTAGAGAAAGAAAACTTAAATCAAAATTAAATAAAATTAATAAAAATCCTGGCTTTACACGTTTCTAATAATAAGCTTTTGTGCATGCCGACAAACTCAAATTGGTAGTGTAAAACACCATTACCATTATTTTTTAGTTAGTTTGAATTTATTTCACCAAATCAATGTGAATTAACACTTGACAAAGAAACAGATCAATTTCATCAATAGTATCTATTCTAATAATTGATCAATAGATTTGTTTATTTTTTCTATCAGGTTCGTTATACTTGCAGCTTGTCATCTCAATATACAATCCCCAGACACAATATCTGGATCTGTGAGATAAACTTGCTTCTTAAGTCTCTGATAACAATAAATTGAATTAACTCCATCAAACAAAGCAAATTGCTAAATACCATTCAGTTTAATATGTACAAAAAAAAAAAAAAGAAATAGGGTATAAAAGTGAAAAAATATTATTTTTATATGTCAGGGTTCAAATTTTTTTTTTTGTTTTGTTTTGTTTTTTGTTTTGTTGATGTGTGGCTGTGTTTGTTTTGTTTAAAAGATTCTTGTAAATATATACATTTCCAAGGAAAGGTTAAAAATAAAATACCAATGCCTTGAAAAATGTATAAATCCATTTACAAAAACACCTCAAATCCAGAAAATTTTCCTTCCAAAAACTAACAAGTCCCAAAAAATTATCAGGTAGGAATAATAAGGAGTTAAATTTCCTGGATTTTAAAAAAAAATAAAAAAAAAAAAAAAGAGGGGGGCTAAGGAAGGGGGAAAAAAAGTTTTACATAGAAAACATTGTAGACATCAGAACCAAGATTCCATTAAAGTCTTGTTGTCTTGAGAAAATGTCCAAAAATCCAAGGATTCATTCTGGTGCTAGTGGCTCTAAATCCAATTTCACAGTGGCTGTCTTTCCCTTGGAAAGTCATGATGACAAAACTTAGATTATATTTATTAATCAGCTTAAGCAAGTACTCCATGGTGAAGTAGGGAGAGCAAGTAGGGAGAGTAAGTGTGTTTAGTGGATGGTTCCTGTGGTCAACTCAATTGAGAGGACACTCCTTAGTTTGCATCCACACTAGCAGTTTGCATGCAACTCTCCATGATGAGAGGGAATGCAAATCCGCCAGTTGGGGCCTGCATGGCACTAGCGATGATAAAAGTGGCATAGGTGTACTTCTGCACAAATTTGATGATGAAATCCATGGCGATACGGATCAGGTAATAATGTATCCACACAAGGTAAACAAAGAAAGTTTTCAGCAGGGTTTTTCGAATCCCCAAATTGGACGGGGACTAGATCAAAAAACAATTTGTCAACCCATTTCAACGATGTTTACCATGCAGGGCTTTGTTTTGTTTTTCATGTTTGACGAGTGAAAAATATTAGCTAGTTATTCTGATGGTGATTCTACATTATTGTGCATAAAAAATCAAAAATTTGTTTTTTTGTTTCTTCGTTTACTTCTGTTTTCACAGATTAATCCAATCATAACAATCACTGGATGCCGAGTTAAACACAGTATATAATGAGGATGTATCAATGAGAATTATTTTAACTCAAACACTAGAGAATAATAAAATAATCAAACTGTGACTGTTTATCCGAGAACTAGACAGACAAAACTGGAATGATTGCTGTGGTGGCCAGGAAGGAAGTTTTGTTAGTAGCAGTGTAAATCGTAACTACAAACAGACTGGAGTTGTCTTAATGAAACTTGATTCGCTTATGTTGCATCGCCTGTGATACCATGAACTTATTTTTTTATGACTGTGTGTAGTCGATTGATGGTGATTATTTTTCTTGGGTATAATATTTGTGTGATTGGTTCTTAGTCGACTAACCTTGAAATTAGACTGTGTGTTGTACTTTTTTGTCGTATGTACTTTGGCTATTTGGTTTGGTGTGATCCTGTTATATCCATAGATTCACTCGTGGTTAGATTACTTGAAATGAAGCTGTAAGCAATGCTGTACATCTCATTAGTATCTGTGATTATGCTCTATTTTTGTCAGAGGCTTGATCATTATATCTATTTTTTCTATGTGCCTACGATTGATTATATGAAATGATATGGATTGGTTAAATTAGACAAGCGTGAAAAGAACCTAATCTTAGTTTGATCACACAAGAGCAGTAAATTTTGTGTCTTCCATTTACAACTCAGTTTGTCGACTGTTTCCTGATAACCAATAACACAGCCCAACAAAAAAACCGGACATTAAGGTGTGTAAAGTTAAAAGCCTAGGAAAAAGATTAACGCAAATAATCCTAAAAACACAACCAAGTTGAAAGGTCATAATCCTTCATATCTTGCCAAATTCACAGAAAAAAAATAAACAGACATATCTAATATATATATATATGTTGTAATCAAATAAAGCACTAGAATGTTGTTCAGGCTCATTTTCATCTCTTTAACGTTTTCTATTGCATCATCGAATAAATCCCAATCTGGCATAAGATCAACCTAAGTCAATATAAGGAATATTGCTTAAAGCAACTTACAAGGATACATTTATATCATACAATCATTGTGAATGCTATGGATATATATATATTATATATATATTATTATATGTTCTAGTGGGGTCCACGTATGCTTCCTAGTTGATATATGTGTATATATATATTTTGTTGTAGTGGGGTCCATGTATGCTTCCTAGTTGAGATAGATAGATAGATATATAGTTGCAGTGGAGTCCATGTATGCTTAGGAAGCATACATGGACTCCAATACAAATACTATATATATAATATATATTATATATATTATATATATATTGTTTGGGGTTTAGTATGAAGCATTGGGTGTGAAATATAAGAAACTCGTTTTTTGAATGTTGAGTTTCATTTATATTTTGGGGATGTTTATACCCCCTTCTTCAGAATGAATAGAATGCTATTCATTCTGAAGAAAAGGGTATAAACATCCCCGAAATATAAACAAAATAAAACAAAACTTAACATTCTAAAACTGAGTTTCTTATATTTCACACCCAATGCTTCATAATAAATCAAAAGCAATATATATAATATAACTATAAGAAATAAAAACTTAACAAACCGTCATTTAACTATAATAAATTTATTTCAACCAGAGACTCAATATGAGTCTAGTTTCATCAGATAGTATTTACAAATTTGGCTTTTGTAAATACTATCTGATGAAACTAGACTCATTGAGTCTCTGGTTGAAATAAATTTATTAGTCAAATGACAGTTTGTTAAGTTTTTCTTTCTTTGAAAGTTAGATATTGCTCTTTGAGAATGTGTTACTGTTACGCCACAAATATATGTGGTTCTAAGTTAACTAACCTGAAAAAAAGTAAAAGTTTTTTAATAAAATAACTGGTGCATTATATCTTTTATTCATTAATATATCAACACTAAAAATTTCATTAAATTCGGTTAATTCCTTGAGTTTTAGTTTTTTTTTTTCTTTCAGCGGGGTGACATACGATGTTGGAATTTAGGTCCATTAAGTTCAATTTAACCAGATTTAGATTCATTCTTTTCTTTAAAAGGCATTAGTACAATAAATGATGTCCATGATAAAATGTTATGTACTATGATACATTCTGGTTTCGACCAGAGTGTCCGGTGGCTTCAGCCCTGGACTGCATAAGTTAACATTGAGTTGATCTCAGGGGCCATTCCCCTAGGCAACACCTGCTCCCTCAATTTAAAGGGACGACTGGGTTTATTGGGGGGTGCTGACGGGATCAATGCATTTTTTGCACCCACCGCCCATGAGCTTTGGTTCGTGGGTGGTCCCACATTAATAGGGCCTTGTGCCTAACCTGTACACATGGAGTATGTGGTAAATATATAATAGATAAAAAAAGCTATGTATGATAAAAATTCCCATTTTTTTTCAATAAATGCTAAAATGGAGATTCACTCTTTTTCTTTAGGGCATTAGCACAAAAGTGAATACAAGCAGACTTTGTTGATTGTATTTGTTCAGGTATTGTATTTATCAGGTGCATTTTGTGTGAAATTTAACCAAGCTGTATTGAAAAACATAAAACAAATCTTCTATAGTAGAAAGTTTTCTAGACATATTCATTTCCCAATCTACCCTGACCCAGACTTATTTAATTGAATTTATATCCTAAAATTGATTTGGCTGTGAAAGTTGCTTAAATAGCTTTTTTAAACCAGTCATTCGAGAGACTTTCTTGCTGTCTTTATTTACCAACCCCTCAGCACAAGTAGGATGTGACACAAGGCCAATTTTTAAGCAGAGTTTAACAGGTTTGAATTCAGCTTTTTTTTCTTGTAGACTGGTTGCCATACCAAGGTTAAAGAGCTGCCTGCCTTACTATTTACCCATAGCTGGAGGGAGAATAGTTGAATGTATACCTTTCCCAATTAACCAGTCATTCAAGAGACTATCTTGCTGTCTTTATTTATCAACCCCTCAGCACAAGCAGGATGTGATACAAGGTCAATTTTTAAGCAGAGTTTAACAGGTTTGAATTCAGCTTTTCTTTCTTGTAGACTGGTTGCCATACCAAAGTTAAAGAGCTGTCTGCCTTACTATTTACCCATAGCTGGAGGGAGAATAGTTGAATGTATACCTTTCCCAATTAACCAGTCATTCAAGAGACTATCTTGCTGTCTTTATTTACCAACCTCTCAGCACAAGTAGGATGTGACACAAGGTCAATTTTTAAGCAGAGTTAAAAAGGTTTGAATTCAGCTTTCTTTCTCCTAGTCTGGTCGCCATACCAAGGTTAAAGAGCTCAGTCTGCCCTACTATTTACCTATACCTGGAAGGAGAATAGTTGGATGTATAACTTTCCCAAGGGTAAGGCATCCCATTGTGGTATTATGCTAGTCCCGTATATTCATTACTACTGAAAAGCATGTTCGATCCTTGCTGGATGCCTCATACTAGTGACCTTGTGTCACATCCTACCAGTAGTGAATAGGTTGGGTAAATATCTACCTTTCCCAAGGGTATTATTGCAATGTGAAATTCAAACAGCCCTGTCCAGGATTTGAACTTGTATTGCCATTTCCATTTCCTACAGTGATAACCATTACACCATAGGCACCTCCTCCTGAGATTTTCTTGCTGTATGGCATGGAGGTTCATTCTAGAAAACTTTTACGGCATATCAACCTCAGTGGGTCCTTTAATGCCGATAAAGTTTTGAAATAAATCGATACTCAATTTTTTTTATAAACTCATGTTTTTTCTATTTAACCTATACATGGGACGCTAACAGGTATTACCACAGAGTCAGATTAGACCTGAGAGTAATGCGAATGAACGGGTACTCCAGATGCCCCAGAGCTGCTGAACTGAAACCACACCATCAAATGCAGTTTAGTGCCATACGCAGGACAAACACAACTTGCACACTCTGCAGTCAAAGTATTCTAAGCCCTGCCAACAGGGTGTACTTCCTAACTAACTTCACATCCAAGCAGTAGTAATAGTAAAAAGCTGTTACAACCATTTTCAACCTTAACAAATCATCATATAGAACATATTTCTTTTGGGTTATTGTTTGTTTTTGTTTTACGGCATATCAACCTCAGTGGATCATTTAATGCCGACAAAGTTTTGAATTAATTAATTCTGAATGGATACACAAATTTTTTTAAACACATTTTTTTTATTGAACCTATAGATAGGACCCTAACAGGTACTATCACTCAGAATCAGAGTAGACCTGAGAGTAAAAATAATAATCTGTCCATAGGAATTACAATGAGTAGAGGGTTGAGGCAGAGGTCTGTTTTATAAACCTTCTTTACTAAGAAGACCAATGACTATTACTATTATAGTATCACTAGTAACGGAATGATACTAACAACACTGACTGATATTTAGAATGACTGATTATAGTAAGCTTTTATTGAGCAGGTGTTGAGAAGAAAATTATGGAATTAACTTTTTTATCTCTCTACATATATTTACTTATTTTTTTGATGATGCCTATATGACGTAATGCCAAAATACAGAGCTGATATAAAGAGCTTAATTTTCACTTGGATCAGAGACAAGGTGATAGACAATGAACACATGAAGAAATCAGGGCTTTTTTTTTTTTTTTTTTTTTTTTTTGTAAACAACCTTGAAAGCCTAGCAAACATTTTCATATAATCTTAACTGTTTTGAGAGCTACATGTGACCCTCAGTGTTTCCTATGACATGTTTGAGAGCCATATGTGTCTCTCAAACAGCATAAGAAATAAAGAATAATATTTTGTGAAAACGTGTGAGTAGACACCTTTAATTTGCCTTGAACAATGAAAGGGTTGAGTTTCCTATGATATGTTTGAGAGCCATATGTGTCTCTCAAACAGCATAAGAAATAAAGATAATATTTTGTGAAAACGTGTTGAGTAGACACCTCTAATTTGCCTTGAACAATGAAAGGGTTAAGCATTTCCTATGACATGTTTTGAGGGCCATATGTGGCTCTCAAACAGCATAAGAAATAAAGGATAACATATTGTGAAAACGTGTAAGCAGACACCTTTAATTTGCCTTGTACAGTGAAAGAGTTAATTGTTTTATTTAGATTTTTCAAACTTTTGTCCTCATCTTTATTCTTATATACACACGTTTCGCCCAACTAGCTCTCCGGCCTTATCGACCTTTGGCACCTTCATGTTGTAATCAGAAGCCTTCACAGGACTCGAACCAAACCTTTTTTTTAAATCAAATGTAGTATACTATTCACATTCCATTAACCATGACCGGGTACTAGTGTTAAGCTATGTTAAGTATTCTATGTTATAATCGCCCTTGGTTAGGATTGAACCTGCAACCTAGAGATGATTGTATTAACTCAATCCTTATACCAATTGCCCCATGTGTCCAACTGGAACAGTCTACCCCAGTGGATTGAATAAAGGGTTTTATTTGAAATTCCATGAAGGTTCACGAGTTCAACGAAAAGGTGGCCGAGTTCAATAAGAAACACCTAAAGAAGACTGGAGTTCAAATCCTGGATGTGGTAATTGCATTTCACTTAGCGCTAATACCCTTGGGAAAGGTATGAATCCTACTCTCCCTCCAGCTATGGGTAAATAGTAGGGCAGACTGGGCTCTTTAACCATGGTTAGGCGACCGGTCTAGAGAAGGAAAACTCTGAATTCAAACCTGATAAACTCCGTGTCGCATCCTGCTCGTGCGGAGGGGTTGGTAAATATATATAAAGAAGGCTGGAGGGCACATCCACTGAAACATTGTGTATACAACAATGAAGATGTGTTCAACAGTATAGAAAAAAAATAAATAAATAAAATTGAAATAATACAAATTATCAAGTCTCCTCTCAAAAATTCAGAACAAATAATCTCTTATCTACTAAATATTTGATATCATAGAATTTGCTCTTAAGAGTTTTTTCAGGAAATAAAAATCTTACCACCTCCCAAGTTAAATTTTTGAAAGTCTTCCTCTAAGCTCCTAAGAAGTAGTGATATTTGGATTAATCCAAGACAAATGATGATAATCTGAGATTAAAGGAAAATCTCTATATATCTCTGTCGCTCTCTTTCCCCCCTCTCTCAAAAAAATAAATAGGCTAATCATCAAGCACACTTTTTGTCTCCTCACTTTGCATGTGCCCAGGTTAATATATAAATATACAGGTATATGTACATATTTTAATAATATATATATATATATATAATATATTATATATATATATATATATATATATATATATATAATATCATTATTATATTTTTATTTTTATATATATATAAAGAAATAAATGGATACCTTGGTACAGATATAAATTTCTTTTGGCATTTCTTTGCCTCTGATTTTTCCCTAATTCGAACAAAGGTTTTCATTTATTTATAATACACCATATATGTAAAAACATATGCACAAATCTTCATATGTATGTTAGAGTTCTCAATTTTGGCTGAATCCTCACAAGGAAAAACTAGATATCACACACACACATATATGTGGAAGTGAATCAAACAATATGTTGAAAAATGAAAATAAACAAATAAAGAAAAGAAAACCATCTGAGTGAGACAAACAAGACATGCTGGACACTGCTGGATAAACAAGGACGGACTCATAAGTGACGTTCTCCGATGGAAATCAGCATATGGACATGCCAGTGCGGGCTATCCAGCAAAGACCTGCATTGACCAGCTTTGCACAGATACTGGATGCTGCGCAGAGGACCTCTCGAGGACAAGGAATGACAGGGATGGTTGGTGAGAGATTGTCATGGATATCTATGGTACTAGCACGACTTTCTCCTATGGAAACCAGCACATGGACATGCCAGCATTTGTCCAGCACATGGACATGGACATTTGTCCAGCAAAGACCTACATTGACCAGCTTTGCGCAGATACTTGATGCTGCGCAGAGGACCTCTCGAGGACAATGAATGACAGGGATGGTTGGTGAGAGATTGTCATGGATATCCATGCTACTAGCGCAACATGATGATGATAATGATCTATCCAGCAATGGTAATCCCAATGTTCTTGCACAGCCGTGAAACGCATATGCTATACAGAAGTGATATCAAGAAGCTTGAAATGATTCATCAAAGAAAGCTTTAATTTATCACTGATACTGGCTTAGAAAATCAATTGATGAACTTGCTCAAGCATGTGAACAGTAGGGTAGGTTGATTTTTCACTTTTTAAAAATATCAAATTATCCATCTATGTTAAAGCTGTGTGTTAGCATACTGAATGCTGATACCAAAAATTAGATCTTTTACTTGTAACATTGTTTGAGGAAATAGCATCAAAGATCGTCTGTTACAGATTAATTAATGAGGTAAAAAGTAGCATATCAGGTGTCGGTGGTGATGGGGCTGGGACACATTTTCAGTTTGAATTCTATTTATAATATTTAATTTGTTTCATTTTAATAAAATAAAATAACATTTTCTAACCAATTTCTAGGCTAAATTTTGCAAAAAACAAAGATTTTTAGTGCATTTTAGTAGACGATCTTGGTGCTATTTCCTCAAACAATGGTGCAAGTATAAGATCTGATTTTTTGGTATCAGTATTCAGTATACTACTTTCGCATAGATGGACAATTTGATATTTTTAAAAAGTAAAAAATCGACCTACCCTAGTGAACAGCCAGAATATTGAAAGCCTTTATCATCAGCCACAAAATATCAAATAATTTTGATTTTGTTCTTGTTTTACGGCATATCAACCTCAATGGGTCATTTAATGCCGACTACGTTTTTGAAATGAATTGGTGATAATGTTTAATTTCTAAAGATTTTTTGTTTTGACATTTTTTGTGAATGGAACTTTTAATGATTCCTTTAACATACAATTCGATGTGTGCCTCTTTCATGCATCTGAGCAGTTTTCCTAGAACATCTGTTTTAGAGTAGTACTTTTTTCGTATTTGTTTTAGGTTGCTACATTCTGTTAAGAAGTGTTTGATTGTGTAGGGCCTTTGGCATGGTATGCAATAGCTTCTTCTTTGAGGAGGCATGAATGGGTAATGTATGAGTGTCCCATTCCTAGTCTGGACAATATTACTTCCTCTTTCCTGGATACAAAATATCAAATAAAATAAACCGCATAAGACTATTTGCATTAATTGGTTTATTCGGACTATTGTCCTCATTTTTATTGTTATTTACATAATGTTTTGGCTGATGTGCTCTCCTGCCTTCTTCGGGCGTTTCTCGTCAAACTCAGGAACCTTCTTGTCAAACTTGGGACACATGGGGCAACGGATATACTCTTATACAGTTAATACAGTTCTAAGTCACAATCATCTCTGGGCTGCAGGTTCAATCCTGACCCAGGGCAATAATAACATAGAATACTTAAAATAGCTTAACACTTGTACCCAGTCATGGTTAACTGAATGAAAACAGTCTACCCCCATGGATTGAATAAAGGGTTCATTTCGAATTTCCGTGAAAGTTCCTGTTACGACATGAAAGCTCCTGAGTTTACAGAGTTCAACAAGAAACACCTGAAGAAGGCCAGAAATCACATCGGCTGAAACATTGTATATATAACAATAAAGATGAGTACAAATAATACAAATTATCAAGTCTCATCTCAAAAATTCAGAAATACATGAGACAGTTATTGCACTTATTGTTTATCAAAGACATCTGCAAGAATGATCTCGGGTGCTTTAACATCACCCCTTCTAGCTGGGAAAATTTGGCTCAGGACCACCCTCAGTGGCAGCAGACTCTCCATAGCAGGATATTCATGATTGATAGTCACCCTGACACAACAACATAATGCCAAGAGGTCCAGAAGAATGAACACGACACGACACACTGACATCTGTGGTCGGGGCTGTTTTTCGAGCAATGGCCTTCACAGTCTCACAGAAGGCACTATAACTTCATGGGCACGAGAAATGTATAGTCTTCTGAGACTGCAATGCCAATGATATCAAAGACAAAATGTTCTACATGAAGATATAAATATCAATGATATCAAAGACAAAACCTTGTTCTACACGAAGATATAAATTTCATATTTTCAAGAATTAAATTTCTTTGATATTTTATGAACTGAAGTTTTTAATTTCGGAATTTTTTTATGAAAATCAATTAAAATTCTGTATTAAGTCCACTACATTGAAGAACAACCTTTTTACTATAAGATGAAACTATTTTTGTCCCAAACTAAACAAAGCTTAGTAATAGTAAATGTATACATCTTCAGAAGAATGGTTTGGTTTGTTTTTTGTTTTTGTTTTACAGCATATCAACCTCAGTGGGTCATTTAATGCCGATAAAGTTTTTAAATAAAGCAATTCTTAATGGATAATCAATTTTGTTTATAAACTCGTGTTTTTCTATTTAACCCATAGATGGGACCCTAATAGGTTCTACCACTCCGGGTCAGAGTGGACCAGGGAGCAATGGTGATGAAGCGGTGTTCCACATTCCCCAAACCTCCAAAACTGGAACCTCACCATCAGATAGAGTTTAACGTCATTCCCAGGACATGTAGACCTTCAGACTCCGCCTTCTAGCACCCATATGATAAAAAGGATTGGGGCTTGCCACAAGGGCAATAGGGTTGGGGTAATCACATAGATGCTAGGTTTTGACATGACCAGCCGATCAGAAGTATGGTTATCAAGCTAGGCTCACAGACTATTGTTGATGATTTCAATTCTCACTGGGTGCTCCAAATTTTGGCCTTGTGCCAAACTAAGCAATGAGTATATTCTCAGTAGTTTAATTATAAGTAACCTACCAACAAAAGATTATGTAACCAAATCATAGAGATAAATCCTAACTCTTAAAAACAACAGGATATCATGAAAAGATATTTAGCAAACATTTTTAATTCTATTGAGAGTAAACTCTCATGATAAAAGAAAAAATAATATTTATATAAGTATATAAATCTTATTATAATGGAGATTGTGTGTTTTTCTGTCTGTAACCGAAACTAAATCACTACTCAAGTCACAATTCCCTTAGTAATTGACGTCACATTCACCATGAATTTATCCTTATTTTAACCTCAATTATTAATAAAATTGTTTTACATTATTTATACTGTTAACTATGTCTACATACTGATAACATGCAATTATATTTATATATACAACAAAATAGCGGTTTACAGTGTGAATGAGAAGGCTAATTTGCATATTAATATTAAAAAATCGAATTTAATAA
>CM042163.1:52702382-52719882 GCA_023376005.1 Doryteuthis pealeii
TGTGTCTTACACAAATTCAGTGCATCTTTATAGGAAAACTATATCCAATTAATTATAAGGAGATATGAACAGCAGCAGATTAATAAGAAAACAAGAAAAACAAAATTACCGCAAAATAAAATAACTAATCTTACATACTACAATGGTTATCAAAAACTTAAAAAGTATTAATATAAATATACAAAATTTAAATAGCTCATTACTAAATAATTCAACTACTAAATTATTCAAGTAAACATGGTAAACTGAATGACAAACAGTAACTTGTTGACATCAGAGATGTTTTTAATATGACAGGTGTGTGTGTGTGTGTGTGTGTGTGTGTGTGAGTGAGTGTGAGTGAGAGAGAGAGTGAGAGAGAGTGTCTGAGTGTGTCAAGGTCATTTTAGTACTTGTCCATCCCTTCTTATTTTGTTAATGCTCTTAAAAAAAGTGTTTTTTTTTGTTTTTGTTTTTTTTTTTTAATTCATTAAGACCAAATAAAAATGCTTCTTAATTAAGAAAAAAGAGAAAAAAAATGTAATTCTTTTTTTTTTTATTAAATTAAGCTAATATTAAGCTGTCAATATTCTAAATATCAATGTCTCATTATTAGTACTGTTGTTAAGTATCTAAATTGAATTACATACTGTGATGCCGATAGCTTTTTGATTTAGTGCATCCTGAGATGCACATATTTGCTTTGAATGAGTCCCCAGGAAATACTCAACACTAAAGTTTCTTAATAGATTGTAAGGTTTTTATTTATGATCTGGGAAAACAACTAAAACCATTTAACTCCTACCTTGTAACCTATCCTGTGTAATTCGTTTCTAAGGAACTATTGAAATGTATTTACAGTTAGCTTGAAATGGAGAGGGAAGAAAAAAGAAAAACACTGGGAAGCACGGATATGATTTTACCGCGTTCTTTTAGATTTTTGCGCATCAGGGACACAGGACATGTACATATCAGCATCTCTGCTCTCTCTCTCACATCTAATTTCTATCTTGACAGAACCTAACATTTCTGTACATGTATTGCAATAAATCTCAATTATAATATACAAGTTAAAACTCTGCAGGTATATCATCAGGGGACTGAGAAAAGTTACCACAACTTTTCTCATTCTTCCAATGATACCTACATCAGAAAAATATGGTTTAAAAAAAGTTTATCTTCAGGTCACTCTATATGCACTTTTAACCTGAACTATATGAAGAAATTAGTTCATTTAATTAGTTTCAGTTGGTATATGATTGTACAGCAATACTGTATATACTCATATATCTATTTACCAACCCCTCCACACGAGCAGGATACGACACAAGGACAATTTCTTAAGCGGAGTTCAACAGGTTTGAATTCAGAGTTTTCCTTCTCCTAGACTGGTTACCTAGCTATGGTTAAAGAGTCCAGTCTGTCCTGCTATTTACCCATAGCTGGAGGGATAGTAGGATTCATACCTTTCCCAAGGGGATTAGCACTAAGTGAAATGCAATTACCAATGTATATACTCATATATAGATTGAGTTTTGAATATCTAATTTGTAGGCCAAAAAAACTTTTGTCCACCCAGTAATAATTTTGTAAGGTTGAAATTCAAACGTAATGGGAAGAATTAACACTTGGCCTCAAAAATTAATTCCATAAATTCGTGATTTCATGAGAATAAATCAATAATAAATATAAATGGTACTTAACTAAAAGTAAGAAAAGTAAACCAATATAGTCAAAAGTACCTTGATATAAGATATATAGATATCAACTAGTAATATATATATATATATATATATATATATATATATATATTATATATAATTATTTATGAATGTGACACACACCTTTTGGAAAAAAAACAGTATTTCCTGTTTAAATCTAAAATATTCTATGTTTCTCTCTTAAAGAATCTGATAGAAAACAATCATATCTTAAAACAGTCACAATTGTCTTCCTATCAATATGCTCTGATGAAGATTTTTTGATGAAACCGAAATATGGACAATATTAGTAAACAAGGCAAAGTTGTAAAAATAAATTCTATTAAACAACATCTGTGTTTTTTCATATTATTTTATCTATATATTATTTATTAACATTATATTCTGTACATTAATGGCTAATTTATAACCGTCGGTTTCAAAGCATTATACGCTTTTCTTCAGACAAATCACCTTGTAAATGACATCTAAATAAATATATGTTATGCATTACATTCTCACTTTATTTCACCGTGTGTATTCCTTGTGTGTGTGCATGATTTTAAAAATAACATTCGGAAAGATTTTCTCATTCAAGGTGGTTGATTTTCTGTTGGTATTTTTTGTGCGGTAAAGTAAGGAGCTGATGGAAGGTGTGGTGCTCCACCTCAGACGCAAAAACCATCTCCTTCGTCTGGCACTATTGAAAAGAGGATAGACTCCCTCGCTGATTGGCGGATACCGACTTTAGGCCACGATGACGACTTTACTTTACATTGAAGTTAGTTCTCGTAGGATCCTGAATTTCTCTGCAGAGCATAGTCATCATCTCTTGGATCCATTTACATATGGTTTGTGATGTTATAAAATCTTCCACTTTATATATATATATATATATATATATATGTGCACATACACACAACACTTAGCCTAAACAGATGGTGAACACTTGTTTCAAATGGACTTCAATCAGTGACCCAGTCATTTTATTTTGGTTTCCACCTCACTCTCCTCACTAGTCTAAGGTTGTCTATTAAAAATATTCTTTTAAAGTGTCAACTATTCTCAAATAATTGTTAATTAACATAATAGTCATACTTAATATTTATTGATGATCAAAACAAATGTGAAATGGTCAAATTGACACAGAAACCACAAAATGTTATACATATGTTTATAGGATCCCATTTGAGAGACTCTTCTTACCCACTCAAAACTACTTGACTTAATTGTTCTTATTAATAATAGCAAGAATAAAAAAATATTTTGGTTTTCTTACCAATTAATTTCATTACAAAATAGCATTTGTCAAGTATTACCATTGTCCAATCAGTAACAATTTTGATATACAGAATTATTCTTAAAAATTAGTGTCATGTTAAATTCTACCATTTTTATAAGATTTTTCTGTGCTACTTAAACATCTTAATAATTTGCTTTCTTTCTGTTTTGTGAAGACGACAAAAGAGAAATAGGATTTATACTACAATGTGGGTGTTATGTAATGGGAATATGGCTTTATTATAAGAACTAGACGAGTTGTAACTTTTTGAATAGCTGAAGTAAGCTCTTTGTTTTAAGTTGTCTCCTCTTGTGTGGGGAACTCTCTTTAGTGAGATTTAAGCAGGATTGTGGAGTTGGAGGGTCATGAAGTTGGAAACAATTAAGGGGTCACTGGAGTCAGAGTCAGTAAAAGGATTATTTTGCTTATATTTAAGCATTTTCTACAGTTGTTTGCATTATATATATATATATATATATATATATATATATATGACTAATGGTTGAGTTCTCTGAATAGGGACTTAATTGCAGATTCACCATTATGGCGTCTAGCTAACCCTCGCGTTTGTTTACAAAACGTTTGAGGACTCTAGTGAATTTCATTTTCCGCTTAGAAATGTGGCGATTAATTATTCTCCTGTATTTGACAGCTGCCTCTGGACGTACGGGTTAGAGGTTTGGCGAACAAAAGTTCATTCAGATCTCGAACCCGGCCAGAGGTAGCTGTTACGGTATAGCCACACTGATGAAAGGTGAAACCTTGAAACACATGTCTGTGGATTACTTATATATATATATATATATATATATATATATATATATATTCCTGTGTATACCATTATAATAATAAATTTGCTCTACTTACATATTGAGCACTTTATATTTGTTATATCGCTGTTTTATCATTGTGAAACTTGTATCAACAAACCATTGTGGCCAATTTCACCGGTAAGTCACCATTTTTATATATATATATATATATATATATATATATATATATATATATATGACTTTCAAAGAAAGAAAGAAAAACTTAAACCGTTACCAAACCGTTTCAACCAAATCCTTGTATGAGTATATATGTTTGCACCTACAAGAGCATACAGTATGGTTGTACAGTGAGATTTTGAAGATCCCAAATAGAATCACCCCTTACTTACCAGTCTTTTGGATTACCTTACATTTATATACATACATACATACATATATATATATATATATATATATATATAAATGAACTAAAAGATATTTTTCAAGAACTAGGTATAGTGATCTATCATCGACCTAATAACCTCAGGGAAATGATAGGAAGTAACAATATACTAGATAATAAAGTAATCAATATGAAACTCATCATTAATTCTACTAAATTTTGCCGACCATGCAGTATTAAGAACAACCTATGCTGCAAACAACTCATTAACTAGCTCAATAACCAAAAATAGTGACCCTAGGCCACAGGGGAAAATGGTAATAAATAAATACTTCAACTACAATAAAATCATCCTCTGAATATATATAACATTAGCAAATACTTAAACTACAATAAAATCATCCTCTGAATATATATAACATTAGCAAATACTTAAACTACAATAAAATCATCCTCTGAATATATATAACATTAGCAAATACTTAAACTACAATAAAATCCTCCTCTGAATATATATAACATTAGCAAATACTTAAACTACAATAAAATCATCCTCTGAATACCTTGTTTTTTTTAATATTATATACACTAGCAAGAATATGCGCCCTCTGGAAATAAGTATTTAAATTTTAATGTAATGAAATATATTAGAAAAACTAACAAAATTAAATAAGAACACATAAAAAGATTACACTTGTTTTAATTATATTTTAATTGGTTTCTATATAAAATTATTCATAGAATTAATTTAGATAATAAAACAATATTAGAGATCAATAACACCAAGTAATTATTTGTTAAAACCAGTGTGTAATTTAACCACACCATATATTATGTAAACCTTTATTTCATAATAATATATAAGACACATTGCATGATTTTAAATGCACTAATAACATGGGCTGTTTGGAGGAAAATCTAACTCAGATTTTCAGAGACATCGTTAATAGATAAGATTTATTCAATGGTATCAATGATTTTGACTATAAATACTCATTGATCAACTTACACAATTCCTTAGGGTATTCTGACGTAAGCAGTGACAGATTCAGTTAGAGAGACATACACCGATCCTCAATTATAATAAGATTATATATATAAAGAGATTGTCAGAGGATTAATGATTTTGCATTTTTTTTAACCTGAAATTTGAGAAAGTTTTGGCACTTATACTAAGAGTTGTGCATTGAAAATCAGGAAGAAAATAATTGTCAGTGGTCAGGAATTAATTTAAATATATAGCCAGAAACTTCATACCGAAGTGAAAATGTTCACAAAATAAAAGTAAAGAGATAAAAAAATAAAATTCAATCTAAAAAAAAAAAAATTTTAATTTAAAAAAAATTAATTAAAAAAAAAAAAAAAATCTATAAAAAAAAGTTAAAAATATCTATAAAAAAATGTTTATTTTTTTAGATTTATTTTGAATTTATTTTTTAACTTATTCAAAAAAAAAATTTTTTTTAAATCTATGTTTTAACTTGCATTTTTTAAATCTATTTTTTAACTTACATATTTTTAATATATTTCATATCAAAAAATATGTAAGTTAAAAAATAGATTTTAAAAAATGCAAGTTAAAACAAATTTTTTTTTTAAATTGTTTAAAGTAAGTTAAAAGATAAATTCAAAATAAATCTGAAAAAAAAAAAAAAATATATATATATATATATATATATATATATATATATATATAAAATATAAAAAAAATATAAAATAAATAAATTTAAAAAATAAACCTTGAAAGCTCCCTATCTCAGCATTTGTCATCACCAATAACACTATATTTAATCGAGAAGAATATGAAATAAAGGAATCAGTAAAAAAATTTAAAAAATATATATATATTCTGATGATATAAATAAAAACCTGATTGTCAAGTCAAGGGAGATAACCCTGTAAGATTTATGTAATTGAAGAAAAGGCTTTGTAACATGATCTGCCTTGTATTGTTGTTACAATTATACACTTTCTATTGTAAATGAATAATGGGAAATAAATTTGAGAATACAAATGGATTATATGCTCAAATGATTGTACACAATAATTGACAGTGTGCCATAGTGAAAGTAAATTTAAAGCAGTCAAATTTAGATCATTCACTTTTCTGTGCAATATCTTAAAGTACAAATTAAATAGGATTTTACCATGGTGATCCTTAAAACAGGTCTGGAAACCATGCAATTGGGGTCCATGATCAAAAGATGATAGAGTTTTGGTGATTTAAAAATTCCACTGGATTGAACTCGTATACTCCTGCGATGCCTAGTTCAGTTTTGAGTTCAATCCCTGAGCTAGACATTGCTGGAGTATACAAGTTCTCTCTCTGAGCTAGGCATCGCAGGAGTATACGAGTTCAGTCTCTGAGCTAGGCATCGCAAGAGTATACGAGTTCAATCCTTGAGCTAGGCATTGCAAGAGTATACGAGTTCAATCCTTGAGATAGACATCGCAAGAGTATACGAGTTCAATCCCTGAGCTAGGCATTGCAAGAGTATACAAGTTCAATCCCTGAGCTAGGCATCACAGACATATAAGAGTTCAATCCCTGAGCTAGGTATCGCAGGCAAATAAGAATTCAACCCCTGAGCTAGGCAGCGCAGGCATATAAGAATTCAACCCCTGAGCTAGGCAGCGCAGGCATATAAGAGTTCAACCCCTGAGCTAGGCAGCGCAGGCATATAAGAGTTCAATCCCTGAGCTAAGCATCGCAGGCATATAAGAGTTCAGTCCCTGAGCTAGGCATCGCAGGCATATAAGAGTTCAGTCCCTGAGCTAGGCATCGCAGGCATATATATATTTACCAACCCCTCCACATGAGCAAGATGCGACACAAGGTCAATTTCTTAAGCGGAGTTTAACAGGTTTGAATTCAGAGTTTTCCTTCTCCTAGACCAGTTGCCTAACCAAGGTTAACAAGCCCAGTCTGTCCTACTATTTGCCCATAGCTGGAGGGAGAGTAGGATTCATATCTTTCCCAAGGGTATTAGCGCTAAGTGAAATGCAATTACCACGTCCAGGATTTGAACTCTGAGCGACGAGTCCATTTCCCATGACTTTAACCGTTACACCACGCGCATCGCAGGCATATAAGAGTTCAATCTGTGAACCCTACTTAATCTTCATATTTTCCTTACTCTTTTGTTGTAGTAATAAAGTCGGTGGAGGGACCTAATATTGGTATCAGCTTGACAATGAAGGAGTCTATCCCCTTTTCACTAGTGCTAGACCAGGAAGATTGATTTTTCAGCCGAGGTGGAGCGACTCACCTATGCTCAGTTCTACACTTTACTATAAAGATCCAGCTATGCTACTCATGTGCTGGGTTGGTGAGGGCTGGTATCAAACCCGGAAACTTGTGGTTCCTTGGTGGACGCTCTACCAACTGAGATTTAATTCTTCTCCCTTTTTTGCATCACTTTATGTTCTTTCCCTTTTTCAATTTCTTTCTTCAGTGGATTTGAGTGATTTGAAAGTATTTCAGTTGACCAATGCTCCTGCATTTTCAACTCACCAGTATAACTGATAAAACTATCTCTAACCCATAGACAGGAGATTCCATTATATAAACTTTGTCATTTCTAATAGGAATAAAGAACTTGAAAAAAAAATTTTTTTTTAATGCATCTGTCTAGAAATTATAAACCCAATCAAATCAAGCAATCATCATCATAAACCTCATCCAATTCAATTGAGCAATCATCATCATAAATCTCATCCAATCCAATTGAGCAATTATCATCATAAATCTCATCCAATCCAATTGAGCAATCATCATCATAAACCTCATCCAATCCAATTGAGCAATCATCATCATAAACCTCATCCAATCCAATCATCATCATCATCATCATAAACCCCATCCAATCCAATCATCATCATAAACCCCATCCAATCCAATCATCATCATCATCATAAACCCCATCAAATCAAGCAATCATCATCATCATAAACCCCATCAAATCAAGCAATCATCGTCATCATAAACCTCACACAATCAATCATCATCATCATAAACCTCACACAATCAAACAATCATCATCATAGACTTGATCAAATCAAGCAATCATCTTAGTCTAAATTTAACATGAAGCAAATTAGTCCCATTTTGAAATTCAAGCAAATGTTTCAAGACAGAAGTACAATTTGCAGCCAATGTTCTTTAAACAGAAGAAAATGATCAAGAAAAGACGAGATGATAATTATTTGGAATTGTTCACAAAAGGCCACGAAAAATTTCCTTTAAAGAGTTTATTTTTGGTTAACTAATTTTAGTTCAAAGCCAGAAAAGGTTTATTGAGGACTAAGACAACAACTTCAAGGCTGGGTGGTGTTACTCTTCTTCATGTTAAGTCAGACCCACATAAGAGGGTCATTAACTTTATTTCACCCCCCTCTCTCTCTCCCTCGACTACATCATCATCATCATCATCAACCTCATCCAAGCGAGCAATTATCATCATCAACATCATAAACTTCAAGCAATCAATCATCATCATAAACCTCACCAGATCAAACAATCATCATCATCATCATCATCATAGACTTGATCAAATCAAACAATCATCTTAGTCTAAATTTAACATGAAGCAAATTAGTCCCAATTAGACAACAACTTCAAGGCTGGGTGGTGTTACTCTTCTTCACGTTAAGTTAGAACCCACATAAGAGGGTCATTGACTTTATTTCATCCCCCCTCTCTCTCCCACCCCCCATTGAAACAGTCATTGTTCCACGACTCAAGATAAGTGTGACACCCTATACCAACCGCATTTAGCCTAATCTTAGAATCTGCAACGTTTACAAGAGACAAAATAAAAATATCTCTACTTTGCTAACCTCCAAGACAGGATGACACGATCTGCCAACAATTAGCTAATGACAGTCATGTCCGATTAAGGTTTGAAATAGAATAAACGTAACCAATTTAAATAAAAAAAGGTAAAAATACTTTCTATAAATACCTGTTAGTCAAATTAATCTATAGTTAGTGAAGGTGGACTTCAATTGTTAGGGGTTTTTTTGTTTGTTTTTGTTAAATTAAGATACTCCAAATACTTAGAGCATTATTTTTTTGTTTTTTTTATTCGTTGTCCCAAAATGATTGTACAAAGATTAATTATTTCAACCTTGCTTTTGGTACATTACTATTGGGATGTCTGGTGTTTAGAAAGATTAATTTATTGATTTTAATGGCATGTCAATCTGTCCAGAGGTTAGAGAATTGCATTCATTACATGCTCATATTTACATTTTTTGCACTAACAGATAACAATAAAGATGAAGAAAATAGTCCAATTAATCCATATAATACTAATTTTTTTTTTGTTTTTTTTTTTTGGGGGGGTGCACACAATACAATTAAATAGGAATAATTTTTAAACAGATCCATTTGACCTAGAGATGGGACCCTAACAGGTATTGCCACTGGTCAGAGTGGACCTGCAGGTAATGAAGATATATGTATAATTTAATTACCATGACCAGAAAATCCAGCAAACATTGTGTGCAACATACAGAAACACTAAACAGCTGTTTTGACCTATTAGGTCTCATCAGCAGTGTATACCATGATCTCTCCCACTGGAGATAGATCCAGTGACCACAGTATGCAGAGCCTTGGCAATCCTCAGGTGCATAAAATATCTATCGAGATTGTTAGATACATATAAAATATCTATCTATCAAAATATTTTAAAGGTTGACAATTAATTTCCAAATATTAATAAATCATCTTTACATCACTTATCTTTTTTACTTTTATTTATTACTTTTCCGCATGCACACATTACATTATATATATATATATATATATATAAGAGAGAGAGAGAGAGATAACGAGAGAGAGAGAGAGAGAGAGAGAGAGAGATAACGAGAGAGAGAGATAACGAGAGAGAGAGAGATAGGGAGATTCATAAATTGAGCGATGAACAGATAGATTGATAGATAATATGATAAAAAAGATACAAACATAGATATGAACACACCGACATGAATATATATATATATATATATAAAAAGAGAGAGAGAGAGAGGGACATAGACTGACAGACTTCAGGTTCCACTTTTATACTTGGATCTCTTACCAAGAGTCAGCTCATCTTGGAACATCTGTTTTGGAAGTATCTCACCTTCAGGCAAATCATACATCCAACGAACCAATGCAAGTGATGTTTAACAAGTCTAGTCTCAATACAAACAGACATCCAGCCTTTTATACAACTTCAGTGTCAGGTGTGTTAAATTTCCAACTGATTAGCGAGGCTCATTACCACACACACGTAATAGGAAACATAAACAAAGTAATTCTTTCCCCACTAATTCACAGTGAGCCCATGGGTGATAATTTTCATAAAATTTATATCAAAATAATTCATACATATCTCATAAGTATAGAAAATTTCTGAATCATCAAAAAAGAAATCAGCTCAATACAAAAAGTCTAGAACTGAAATTGCGGCAATTTGAAGATCAGAAATTGGGTCCAAATCCAGAATATGATGGATTTTTGGGGAAATTGGTATTTCAAAGGGATCTTCAAAATTATGGCCAATTTTTGAAGTTCTAATACCCTCAAAATTTCTTCATTTGTACATATGACACCCTAGAGTCACATAAAAACATGATTTTTTGGCATTCAAATGTCTTTTTTTGCCTATCTGAGGCCCTTTACAGAACATAGAAGTTGGCCTCTGGACATATATAAAGTATACATATTCTGAATCCCCAGATATTATCGTACATGAATCAATAATTGATATAACAATAGCAAATCCGGATTTGGACAAGAATAAAGAGAAAGACAAGTGGGGTAAGGTGATTTGGTTAACTTTGCAAATTTGAGGGAATTCTGAAATGTTCCCTTTAGAAGGCCACTGCACCTTCCAATTGTCATTGTTTTATTTCCATTTTTTTTCCAATTAAATTTGTTAAATTTTGTTTGTTTGCTTTTTGTTTTGTTTTTCATGGCATATCAACCTCAGTGGGTCATTTAATGCTGACACAGTTTTGAAATAAATTCATTCTTAATAAATACTCAACTTTTTTTATGAACACATTTTTCTATTTAACCCATAGATGGGACCTAACAGGTACTACCACTCCAGTTCAGAGTGGACCACAGAGCAATGGTAATGAAGGTGTGCTCCATATTCGCCAAACCCCCAGAACTGGAACCTCACCATCAGATAGAGTTTAACATCATTCCCAGGACATGAAGACCCTCAGCCACTGCCTTTTAGCACATATATGATAAAAAGGGTTGGGGTTTTGCCATAAGGGCAATAGGGTTGGGAAAATCATATAGGTGCTAGGGCTCGACATGACTAGCCAATTGATCGGAGGAGGCCTCTCCAATCGCCCATCTAGCCTAAGTAAAGGCCTAAGAAAATTTTTTTTTAATTAATTTTTTAAACTTATCAATTTTCTTTTTTTAATATGGTTCTTGCCTTAACGGCAACAAACTTTCTTTTTTTTTTCTAAAAATTAAAATAAGCAGTTAAATATAAAATTGCCTTTTTTAAATGTCTATTTAAAATATGAGTCTCTTCACTAATAGTAAGACATGTTTGATCTGACAGTATTCCTAGCTAAATCAGGCAATGTAATAATAGACTCAATTCAGCCAAATCATTCACGTTCCATAACAAGTTAGTAAGATCTATAAATTATAGGGTGGAGTTAGCTAGAATATTCAGATTAATACTGTTCTACTAAATGCCCAATCGACCTTGAACCAATCAATCAGATAATCAATATATTAATGCCTTCCATACTTTTATCCACTAATTTTATACACATGTAAAGACATTGGAAGCAAATGTTTCTAGAAAGAAATAGAAGAAAAAAAAAGAATTAAAAAAACAATATGGTAGCACATAACTGGACAAAATCTACCCCCTCTAAAAAGTAAAAGGAATAAGATACTTCAATGTCTTAACAATGAGAGTGAGGAGAAAAACATTTCACTTAATTTTATAATTCACTCTCTTGATAAATCCTTGAAACCCCAGGTAAGCACAATTCTCAGAAACAAAAGCACATGAAGCTCAGAGGAAATATATATATTTTATGTAGATAATATGGGTACTATATTTATGCATTAATTTTATACACATGGAAAAACATTGGAAGCAAATGTTTCAAGATCGAAATAGAAAAAAAAATTTTAAAAACAGTATGGCAGCACCTAACTGGGCAAAATCTACCCCCTCCAAGGTATGTAAGTAAAAGGAATGAGATACTTAAGTGTCTTAACAATGGGATCATTTCACTTAATTTTACAATGGACTCTTGATAAATTCTTGAAACCCCAGGTAAGCACAATTCTCAGAAACAAAAGCACACGAAGCTCAGAGGAAATATATATATTTTAGGTAGATAATATGGGTAGAAAAACATTGGAAGCAAATGTTTCGAGATCGAAAAAGAACATTTTTTTTTAAACAGTATGGTAGCACCTAACTGGGCAAAATCTACTCCTCCAAGGTATGTAGGTAAAAGGAGTGAGATACTTCAATGTCTTAAAAATGAGAACGAGGAGAAAAGCATTTCATTCAATTTTACAATGTACACACTTGATAAGTCCCTGAAACCTTAGAGAAGCACATGAAGTTCAGAGCAAATACATACATACACAGAGATGCTGATAGGTATGCGTCCTGCATCCCTGATGCACAAAAATCTAAAAGGACACATTAAAATTATATCCCTGCATCCTAGTGTTTTTCTTTTTTCTTCCCTATTTCAAGCCAACTGTAAATACATTTCAATAGTTTCTTAGAAACGAATTACACAGGATAGGTTACAAGGTAGCAGTTAGACAGCTTTAGTTGAGACTCATAAATTTTCTAGGGGATTCATTCAAAGCAAATATGTGCATCCCAGGATGCACTAAATCAAAAAGTTATCGGCATCACTGCATACATACATATGTAAGTGATAAAAATGGAAATGAATCAGATATGTTGAAAAGATGATTGAGAGAGAAATATATATATATATATATATATATATATGGATGGATGAAATTCATTATGGTTATTTGTCAATGCGTGTTTCAATCAAAATTTTCTTACACACAGTATTCTATTAAAATTCTAAGTATAAAATAAAATAAAATAATAGAAAAAAATAATATCATGCAAGCACACAAGAGATCTTCAAGACAGAGTGTTTTGATTTTGTTAAAACAAGTAATTTTCTTGTATTGGTCATTTTTAAGTTGGTGGAGTGGCCTATTGTCAGTATCAGCCAGACAGTGAGGGAGTCTATCCCCTGTTCACTAGTGCTAAACCAGTGAGATTGTTTTGTGTTTGAGGTGGAGCACCACAACTACCATCAGCTCCTCACTTTCCTGCTGATACCAACAATAGGCAACTTTGCTGACTTTACTTTCAATATGAATTCTAGAAATAGGATGTGACAACTTCAAACTTAATTGCCGACAAAAGTAGGCTTTTAGCAAATCAAACTAAAAGATATAGTCTAAGATGAAGCATTGTTAAGAGTTACTTTTGTAAAATAATTAATAAAAAACTAGGTAGAGAAAATTAGCTGGAAAAAAAAAAAAAAAAAAAAAAAACAAAGGCAGGTTTGCAAGAAAACCAACTAATCTATATACTAATACTCATGTTCTTTAAAAGCATTACCATTATCATCTTGCAACACCCTCTGGTTAAAAATGAGATCAGCCAAAAGGAAATGTAAAAATGTAAATCTTGATTATCTGGTGTTGCTTATCCACCAAAATCTTATTTCTTACAATTGTCGTCACCTCAGCTAAATTATGGAGGATACCATTTTTATTATAAAGAAAGGGAAAAAAGGACATGCTACACAGGAAAAAATATAATAAAGAGTAGGGGAAAGACACAGAGAGAGGGTGAGTGCGCAGAAGTGATAACACTAATCTGTTTCAATCGAACATAATGAAAAGAAGAAAAGGAAAGAAAGATAAAAGAGTGAGATACTTAAATCAAGATTATTATACTTTTTACATATTGAAGTATTAGCAATAGCTTTTAAGTAAACACATCAACCGTTGATAATAATTAAATTATCATACTGTGGTATATCTACAGGTCCTGCTAGTAGAGAATTCAATCAATATTATACTTTTTACATATTGAACTATTTGGCAATAGCTCTTAAGTAAACATATCAACCGTTGATAATAATTAAATTATCATACTGTGGTAATATCCACAGGTCCTGCTAGTAAATATAATTTCTTCTAAAGTAAGATGTTGAGAATTTATCATCTCAGAGACTCAATGCTAGCATACCTGTCTAAACTTGGATTGGTTATGTAAGGAACATGTAAAAGAGGATCCAATATCGATCAGCAGAGGCTGCACATCTGCATGGATTTGGCATTCTTTGACCATCTTGGGGAATGAACAATACAATCTATTTCTGGGGCAATGATAAAACTCCAAAACCATGCCTGACCAAACCAACCACCCACCCACCTAGGTCATCGTCTCGTGAAGATTTGGTTGGTGGCACCATAAACTTATTTATAAATGACAAACTAAAAAGATTACCAAATGCAACTTCAAGGCTGAATAACATTGAAATTAGAATTTGTTTTATCACAAGGTTTGTAGCTATTTTCATGGCCTCTCAGGTTATGATGCTCTACAGCATTGAGTCATGCCAGTTCTTAGCATTCCCAGCAGTTTTGTTGTTTTTGGTGGACATTGACAAATTCGGATCTTAATCAGTTCAAGTTGCAATTTCTTGCATATTTCTGGTTGAATCCTAAAAATATCTAAATGGTTGGAAAGAAAAGAAAATAATTTTTCTAAATATGTAATTTGTATGTGTTTTTAATAATCGAAATAATTTTTTACAGAGAGTTAAAATGGTATTTTGCTTCAAACAGCCAAAAATGCAAAATATGATTTTTTTTGTTTTTAACTAAATTTTACAGGTTACTATTTTTGCAAAATCAAAGTGGCCAATCTTTATCAATATTCCAAAAATTGTACACTCAATTAGAAGACACCTACAAGCAGGAACTTGGGTTTTTTTTAATGCTTCAATCTGTCGAAGCAAAAATACAATAGAGCAAAGTTTCTTCAAAAAGTATAGAAGATAAGCAACAAAAAAAAGAGCACTATATCATTAATAGAAGATAATCTCAGAATTATTTTCATATATAATGTGTGAAATTTTGATAATACTTTGACATTAGAATGTGAATAATGGCAATGAAAGAGTATTTCACACTCCCCAGATCTGGAGCCTCACCATCAGATGTTAAAACATAACCCAGGACACTCCAGTTTTTGGGGGACCCACTCATCATGAAAGTGGATACAGTCAGCCTATTCTAAGCCCTGCCAATAGGACTATTTTTAAATAAGTTTGTCAATTTGTTTGGAATTTTAAATCATTTAATTTTTATAAAACAAAGTTCCTTTGAGAATAGGGAGCAAAAAATTAACTGTAAAACAGATACACAAGTAAGGGTGGAAAATATAGAAATAAATTCGATGGTATGTACAAAATAGGGGGAAAAAAAAAAATTATTCCAATAAGGTAAATTTATTATAGATGGTGAAGTCTTTAGACCTTCATCAGGACATTTGAATGAAAAAAGTGTTGTCTCTAAACAATGACTGAAATCTTTTCAAAATGAAACGACAGATTAATGAGAAAGTATTAGGGAAAAAAAAAAATACTTTCTCATCTCTCATTTCATTTTGAAAAAGATTTCCATCACTGTTTAAAAACCATTTTTCCATCTAAATTTCTAGATGAAAGGTAACAAAAAAAAAAAAAAAAAAAAAAAAAAAAACTTTTGACACCGACTTCACCATCTATTTACCTTTTTGGAATACTTTCTTTTTTTCTATTTTTTTACATACACAAGTAAATAAAACAGTCGATTTTTTATGGGCACTATGCTAGTAAATAAAAAGGAGAATGCTATGAATGTATGATGATGAATGTATGTCTTCTTTTCCTCAAAGGCGGTAAAAAAAAAAAACAGAAGACAATAAAAGACAACATACCAAGAGTGCATTACTTCTTGTTTTTTTTTCTTTTTCCCATGGGTCCACCCATTCATAAGCACAATAAAAAAAAAATAAGCACATGACTAAATAAGTAGTAAGTATCATTTAATCAGAACTAATCTCCAGGGTTTGGGGGGGGGGGCAAAAGTACAAATCTGTCACAAAAGAACTTCCTGTCAACCTAGTTTCTTCTTTCTGAATCAAATATGAAGAGCAAACATCCCTCTGGGTTTGTTTGCTTTTGTTTTTATCACCTGAAGAATTTTACTTACATACCTATGTGAGTCATTTCTTCATAAGTAAAAAAAGGATTAGGCTTAATGGGAATTAAAATAAATCGTTTCTCCAACGAGGGAGCATGATACATTTATCTTTAAAAAAAAAAAAATTTTTTTGAAGAAAAAAAAAAAAAAAAGAAACCGCCTCTTCACTTTACAATTTGAAATCTGCGTAGAACTTAAGACAAAGTAAAACTCTACATTTCAAGAGTTCCCAGGAAGATCTAAAAATCCCTATCAATAAATAATCAAATACAGTGGAAACTCGGTTCTCGAACATAATTTGTTTTAAAATTATGTTCGAGAACCAATTTGTTCAAAAACTGAAACAATATTTCCCATAATAAATAGTGTAAAGTGGATTTATGCGTTCTTGACTATCAGACCTCACAATTTGCCCCTTTTTTTTTCTCTTTCCAGTAGTATCATTACTGCCTTTCTTAAGATCCATGAGTAAGGTTTAAAGTAGTCTTAAAAAGGAGAATAAATTCAAACAAAGCAAATAATTTGAACACAAACAATATCAGGCACCCGTTCAATATAGTGACTGACACTATCTGATGCTGCTTGGGTAGATTTGACCAGCTGTTCGGCTATCTTTGGCTTGACTTGGCAGTCATTCATGCGACTTCCATTTTCATTGACTCAAACTCGTGTGTTTGAAATCCGAATATTTGTTCAATAACTGAGGTCTTTTTACTCAAATTTTTTGTTCAACTTCTGAATTGTTTGACTTCAGAGTCATTCAGGAACTGAGGTTCCACTGTAAATGATTCTACTTAGAGAGGTTTCTCAATTTAGATGTATGAGAGTAATCCCAAAAGTAAGGTCTCCAAAGCACCGAGGATGCAGAGAAACTGTTTGTGTAGCTATTAACAAAACTTGTGTTTGCTGTGCATGTGCGTGCATGTGCCTGCACGTGCCTTGCAGCCATGCTGTCTTGTCTTAGCAGGGCAGTTATTTCTGATGGAGCTCCCGATTGACATTGCCACCAAGTGTCAAGTTTGTACAGTTATTCAGTTTTTGAATGCTTCATTGTGATGACATTCACCCTGGGTCACTTGAGTCAGCTCCGTCCAA
>CM042163.1:52724882-52732382 GCA_023376005.1 Doryteuthis pealeii
TCAAATATATGAATAATCTGATTTTCTATCACTTCACAAAGTTTACTTTTCATTTATCATCAATAAAATAGAAAAATGAATCCTTTTATAAATAGATTGGGGGGGAGGAGAAAATCGCTTATACAAAAGAAATTATATTAAAAGATGGCCTGTACTATTCTGCCAGCTTACAATCAGTTCATGTTGAAAGCACTGGTTCCTGCTAGATCACCAAAGTTAAGCAGCGATGAGCCTGTTCAATACTTAGATGGGTGACAGTGGGTACAGTAAGTAAAACCGAATATCAACATGACTAGATTTGGCACTAAATGACCCCAAAAGGGTTGATGAACCATAAAACCAAACAACCAACTATTCAGCCAGTAATACTTAGATTATTTCCTGACCATGGACAATACCTTTCTGCCTGATTTTCAATGCATTTCTATAGTAAAATAATAATCACTGCATTTACTTTATACATATATAACATTATTCTGTCAATAAGGTTTTCCTTAAATTCCTGACTACTAACAAACTTTTAAAGTCAGTGGAGTGACCTATTTTGGTATCAGCCAGACAGTGAGAAAGTCTATAGCCTTGTCACTAGCACTAGACCAGGGAGATTGTTTTTGCGTCTGAGGTGGAGTGCCACACTCACTTTACTCACAGATCTAAGCTGTGCTACTCATGCACAGAGTTGGCAGGGCTGGTATTGAACCCGGAACCAAGCAGATGCTCTACCAACGAGCTAAACCAGCCCATATCATATATATATAAGTGCCAAAACCTGCTAAAACAAATTCAAAAACAGTTTTTGTTTTTTTCTCAATCATTGGTTTTAGTTGTGAAAAAAGTATCTGATAAAAATATTTAATATACAAATTATATCAGTATTATTTGGATTATTAGGACTATTGTCCTCATCTTTATTGTTATCTGTACAACATTTCAGCTGATGTGCCCTCCAGCCTTCTATTTCTTGTCAGACTCGGGAACCTTCTTATCCGAATAATCCAAATAATACTAATTATCAAGCCTCATCTCAAAAATTCATTTCAATAAAGATGAAGACAATAGTCCCAATAATATAAGTTATCAAGCATCATCTCAAAAAATCAGAGAAATAGTACAAATTATATTTTACTAAGTCAATCTGATGACCGAGGTCAAGATATGGAGTGATTTTAAATGGATAGATTTTTGTTTTGTTTTTTTAATCTGTGCCAAGTGAATCAAAACAGAATTACCAATAAACATATACAAATTGGCTAAAACAATTTTAACTCATTGATAATAAAGTCAAATGTTCTATCACTTCACAAAGTTCACATTTCATTTATCATCAATAAAATAGAAAAGTGAATTATTTTATGAATTTAGTAACTGATTTGAAAGAAAAAAAAAGGAAAGAAAGAAAATCTTTTAACAGTCAATTTGTTGAAACTTGGCTGATTCCCATCTTAACAGCAGTCCATGATGATATTGATTCTTCTATTTAGAAAGGAGTGATGTTCAGCATGAATGCAGATGTCCACAAAATTATCATTTAGATGCAATGCAAACTGAAATTAATTTAGTTTCTAAGTTAGAGCATTTCTAAATGTATTGCTCTAAGATATCAATATGATATGCAATTTTTGCTAGGGTACAGTTCAACACACACTGAGATATATATATATATATATATATATATATATATATATATATAGAGAAGAGAAGAGAGAGAGAGAGAGAGAGAGAGAGAGAGAGAGAGAGAGAGAGAGAGAGAGAGAGAGAGAGAGAGAGAGAGAGAGAGAGAGAGAAGAGAGAAAGAGAAAGAAAGAAAGAGAGAGAAGAGAGAGAGAGAGAAGAGAGAAGAGAGAGAGAGAGAGAGAGAGAGAGAGAAGAGAAGAGAGAGAAAGAGAGAGAAAGAGAGAATAATACTGAAAATTTCAGTAATAGGATTCATCTAGAAAGTAAGAGCTCAATGAACAGATAAATAAATTTACATACACACACTCACACATATATTATATATATATATATATATATATATATAATATATATTACATACATATGTGCATATATACAGAGCAAAATATAAATAAATAAATGAAGAACCTTTGTTATCAGATTATGAATTTATTTCAGCTTCTCACTTCATATATATATATATATATATATATATATATTATATATGCCCAGGAACTAGAGTGGTTCCAGGTGGAGAATGTACATAAGTGACGGGGAGTGTCTTCAGGTCTACTGTATAAAAGAATGTCTATATTTTGGCTAATGTAGAAAATAAGCTGACAGGAAAGAAGACCAACATGAAAGTAATGAGAAGCAAAAGTAATTTGGGGGAACACGAGTTATTTCTGACAAGACTATGAGAAATACTACCTTTGTCCAATAAGTCTCTTACATATGTGTGCACATATATATTTCATACACTAAACATAATAATTATCATGGGGAAAGCAGTAATACTATTTTTGTTCTCTTATAAGAAATTTTAAATAACCATGGACAGAAATACTTTGTACTTTCTACATATTCATAACAAATAATTTATAACACTGCAAAAAACTTCTTTAAAATGTTGTTTTATATATATATATATATATATATATATATATATATACATACATACATACACAACACACACATACATACATATACACAGAAACACACACATACATACATATACACACACACACATACATATACATATACACAGAAACACACACATACATACATATACACAGAAACACACACACATATATACACACAGAGAACACACACTATATACACACAGAGAGACACACACATATATACACACAGAGACACACACATATACACATATATATACACACACACAGACACACACACATATATATACACACACACAGACACACACACATATACACATATATATACACACACACACACACACACACACACACAACACACACACATATACACAAATACACATAATATACAGACACACACACATATACACAAATACACATATACACACAGACACACAGACATATACACAAATACACATATATACACACACACAGACATATACACACACACATACACACACACAGACACATATATATACACACACACAGACATATACACAAATACACATATATATACACACACACAGACACACATACACACACACACAACACATACACACACACATATATATATATATATATATATATATATATATATATATATATATATATATACATAGAATAAAATTTTTTTTAAAAAAAAGACCATAAATACCAAGTATGAAATAAAACATCTTCCGCAATTTGTATTTCCCCTTTTTAACTTTTTTTTTTTTGTTTTTTAGTGACAAGAGTAAGAATAGTAATTTTAGAAGAGAAACCTAAAGAATTATTATCAAGAAAATGTTACAGGGCATTCTTCCAATGAGATCATACATTATTGGTTGGTTTGCTCTATAAGAACTATGGGTAATGTCCACTTAATTGCTCAAGAGTTTCAAGTCAACATATTCATTAGCTAGGAAAGTTAACAGATAATTTATACCTTCTATCGCACATAGTTTTGCAATTGACTAAACCTAGAATATTACAAATGCTCCGACATAGATATCATACCATTCTTTTGATGTGTTAACCTAACCAGATATCAGTTTTCTTACAGAGAATAAATTTTTTTGTTGTTGCAAAAATCACCTAAAACTTTACTAAAATTATCAATCAATACATATATATAAAAAGGACAGTTTGTATGCTTAAGGAAACAACTAAAATAAAACAATTAACGATAAAGTAAATATATATACACATTCACTATCACCAGAGTTTATTTTTTGTGCAAAAATAATGAAGATTTTATTTATATTTGTGAAGATATTTAAAAATTAGAATTTCAATAGTAAGAGAATGAAAGTGTTCATGGTGGTGTTCATGATTAAAACATAAACAAATCAATTATGGAAAACCAAAACAATCTATGGATCTGTGAGACTAACTTTTTTTTATCTCCCTCTCTATACCCAGGTGATGCCAGGTAGCCACTTCCAGTTAAGTAATAAAGGAAATTTTTAAGCTTTTATAACACAGATATTGATATTAGTATCTCTATCTTTGTTGTTTTTATCACAGCATTTAAACAGATGCATTCTTTGACCTTTGTAAAGTGTATCCAGTTAGGGTTTTTTTTTTCTTTCTTTTATAGAGGAGTCTGGTTGAGAGGTGTAATGGTTATCATTATAGGAAATGGACACGGTGAACAGAGTTCAAATCCTGGATAAGGCTGTTTGCATTTCACACAGCGCTAATACCATTGGGAAAGGTATTCATTCAATTATTCTTCCCACTTTACCACACAGATCCAAGCGGTGCTACTCATGCGATGAGTTTCTAAGAGACGGTATCAAACCCAGAACCTAATTAATCAACTATAATTACATGAAATAAGATTCTGGAAATGAAATAGAAAATTACTATTATTATTATCATATATTATTATATATTATGTTATTAAAACAAAAAATACTGTAAGTTAAAACAGTATGTAGGAATGACAATACTTTCAGACCACCATATACATTTAATATCCTCACTATTTTCCCAGCATTGTAAGGAATGCATAAAAGAAGTCATGTTATAACCCCCAACTGTTTAATTTGCATATGGCCTCAATAAAACAAATATAATTTGCATTTTCCCTTTCAGTCTATTTTGCTATAATGAGAAAATATCTAATCTTACTTAAATGGAATTACGTGCCAAAAAAAAAAAATAAATAAATAAATAAGATTCAAAAAAAAAAAAAAAAAAAAAGATTCAATATGAAATTTTTTTAGGATGACCTACAGAATAAAAAAATTATTATTTATTAAATAGAAACACCAATTATATGAGAGTTTGCAAAAAGTTTGTAGGCTGACCAAGATACTCCCATGAATGTGACCAAATAAGGTTTATTTTTCAACATAGTGTGTGTACTGCAAGTGAGACTTCTTCCAAGTGTTGTAGTACTTGGTTCCCATTGGTAAAAAAAAGTTGTCAACAGCAAATACGATGTCAGCATATGAATTTATCAGCCCATCTCATTAGTACAGCTCTATCAATATATAAAAAGGTTAATTTTCTCTCTCTCTCTCTCTATATATATATATATATATATATATATATATATATAAGTTCATAGACTGACCAAGATACTCTCATGGAATGTGACCTAAAGAGGTTTATTTTTCAAGTCTCTCTTGCAGTTCACACTTCTTCCATTGGTGTTGCAGTGCTTGAATCCCATTGGTCAAAAAAGTCATCAACTGCAGATATGACATCAGCCTAGGAACTTTTCAACCTACCCTCATATAGTGTGTGGTGCAATCAGGAAATTTTATACTTATATCATACATATAATAATAGCTATATTCTGACAATACTGGCTTTAATTCCTGACCACAGACAATACATTTTTTGCTGATTTTGGTAAAATTGTTAGTAAGTCATTTACATTACAAATAATTATATTATGCTAACATCACTTGTATTAATTCCTAGCCTCAAACACTTTCTATGTACAGCATATATATATTAAGTTTCAAAATTTTTAAAATTCAGTATAGAATAATATCACTGGGCAACACAATTTTCATTGAATTGGATCTGTCACTTATTTTTCGCTATTTTTTTTACCTCTGGATCCAAAAATGACCCCACTCTTTTTCTATATCACATCAAATTTTTGAGCTACAGGATAACCCTTGATTTTTCTCAAAAACCATAAAAATACATCATCTAACAAACTTGTGTTTATTTTATGGAAGGTTTTAAAAATTTACATATAATGGAAAATAATAAAATTTTGCCACAAAATTTTTTCTTGGGTTAGATTTGATATTTGTTTTTGAATAAATTTTGGACTCTGAATCCAAAAATTACCCCAGTTTTTATTTATTGCATCAACTTTTTAAATAACAAGATACCCTAGCTTGGTCACAGAAACCATTAAAATACTGTAACAAATTTGTGCTTATTTTATGGAATGTTTTAAAGATTTGCATGTAATGTAAAATTATAAAACATTATACTGGGCAACAAAATTTTTGTTGAGTTAGATTTGACACTTGTTTTTTTAATAAATTTTGGTCTCTGAATCCAAAAATGACCCCACTCTTTTTCTATATCACATCAACTTTTTGAGCTACAGGATAACCCTAGATTTTTCTCAAAAACCATAAAAATACATCTAATAAATTTGTGCTTATTTCATGAAATGTTTTAAAAATTTACACAATGTTTTTTTTATTTTCCATTAATTTTAAAACATTCCAAAATAACAAGATTATAATCAATGTCTCATTATTTTCATTCATTCATAATGACCTTAACCTACTACCAAAATATAGGCCAACTATATATATATAAGTAAAAAGTAAAGTTGCCGGCGTGGACTAAAGTTGGTATCAGCCAATCAGCGATGGAGACTATCCCCTTTTCACTAGCGCTAGACCAGGGAAATTGTTTTTTTGCGTCTGAGGTGGAGCGCCACACCTACCATCAGCTCCTTACTTTACCACACAGATCCCTGAGTTGGCGAGGACAGGTATCTAACTAGGAACTTTGTGGTTTCTAGCTGAACGCTCTACCAACTGAGAATAGTCATTTATCATTGTAAATTTTAATTTTTTTTTTTTTTTAAATTAAAATTCCAGCCATCAATGTTTTAAGACAAAACAACTAGACATAAGTTAACACTCAATAGCAGTCACCATGCCAACTGCATGTTCTTGACATAGTGATAATTTTAACCAAATTGTGATGCACACTGTACAAGGGCTGTCAAATTGGAGACAGAAGCAATTAACTTTTTAATTATTTTTTTTCTAAAAAGAGTAACCTGGAACCAGGGCTGTGGAATCGGAATACAAAACCTACGAGTCCAACTCCACAGCCCCGACTCCAGTAACCCCTTAATTGCTTCTGACTCCAATTCCACAGTACAATGTGCATCACAATTTGGTTAAAGTTATCACTATGTTAAGAACATGCCTTGGCAGTTGGCATGGTGACTGCTATTGAAACCATTTCATAGATTTCTGAAGCTTTTCAGTCACTCAGTATGGAAACAACCAAGGATGGTTGATGCCCATGTCTTCAATTGCATTGGATCGCTGCACATGGTCTGCCTTCATCTGGGATATCTTGAATTTGTTGATTGGAGCCGGCTCAACCGACCTAGACTGAATGCCAGAGATAGAGAAAAGTTTCATTTTCAAAATTGAAATTAACTAAATGCCAGATTCTCTCTCTCAGTTTCTCAGTCTCTCACACACACAGTTTTTCAGTCCTTCTCTCTCACACACACAGTTTTTCAGTCCTTCTCTCTCACACACACAGTTTTTCAGTCCTTCTCTCTCACACACACACAGTTTTTCAGTCCTTCTCTCTCACACACAGTTTTTCAGTCCTTCTCTCTCTCACACACACAGTTTTTCAGTCCTTCTCTCTCACACGCACAGTTTTTCAGTCC
>CM042163.1:52737382-52744882 GCA_023376005.1 Doryteuthis pealeii
TAAGTGCGTGGCATAATGGTTAGAGTCATGGGAAATGGACTTGTCAACCTGAGTTCAAATCCCAGACAAGACTGTTTGCATTTCACATAGCGCTAATACCCTTGGGAAAGGTATGAATCCATATATTCTCCCTCCAGCTATGGGTAAAATAGTAGGGCAGACTGGGCTCTTTAACCTTGGGTAGGTAACCAGTCTAGGAGAGGTAAAACTCTGAATTCAAAATTCCTGAGGTTAGTCGTTGATTGGGTTTGTGGCATTCGTGCACCAATTCTTTCCTATCGAGTGTGCCAAAAAGTGTGGATGGTCCAACACAAAGCCTTCACTGCTATAAACAAATCACTGTGTGGGTTGTACATTATATGAACCCTCATGCGTTGAAATCGACGAGAGTCCATAATATATATATATATATATATATATATATATATATATATATAACATTATATTTATACTATGATATCAGATACATTAAAAATCTGCTCATTATGAAATAGAAATCTAGAGGACAAGATTCTTGTTCAGCAGTGTTCCACAATAATAACAATTGTATTTCAGATAAGTTTTCGAAATATTACCAGAAGCAAAAAATAAATAAATAAAAATCTTTTTAAAAGATTTTCAAATTAGAATCACACAGCCCAGATTTTTTTTTGTTTTTTTTTTTTATTTATATATTTTTTATATATTTATTTTTATATTAATCTAATTTATATTAATATTATATCAATCATATATATATATATATATATATATATATATATATATATATATTATATATATATATATATATTTTTTTATTTATATCTATTTTTAGTTTTATATATATATATATATATATTTTTTTTTTTTTTTTTTTTTCTTCAAAATATTACCAGAAGCAAAAAATAAATAAATAAATAAATAAAAATCTTTTTAAAAGATTTTCAAATTAGAATCACACAGCCCAGATTTTTTTCTTTCTTCTTTAAACCTCAAAGACTTTACTCACTTCCAGGATTAGAAGAAAGCTTTTAAATTATGTTGGAGATTTTCATTAATCAAATATCTATGAATTACATTTTCTTAATGGAAGTGCATTGTGCTTTGAATCAATTTCTGATATTCGTATGAATTTTCAAAAACCATTCTGACGTCGTCACATTATGTTGAAAAATCAACAGAAAACCAAAATGACAAATTTCAGATATTACACTGCAGCTTAATTAATAGAAAATGGGTTTGTTTTTTTTTTGGGTTTTTTTAATTAGGGCTGATAATTATTCTGAATTAAGACGAGAGAGAAATAGGAACAGAATTTAAATATTTCACAATTCAAATTAACAATTCTTTTAAGCATATATATGGAATATTTTCACTTGTAAGAGGAAATTCATAGCAATTTCCCTTTTGTTTATATTCATCACAAAAAGCAGTAAGGTAGAAATTATATTTTTTAAGCATTTATTCATACTCAAAGGATGTTGACAGTATTCATCTAGAAATGTTCACCAGGGAAAATGAACAATTTAATCCTAAACAAAATAAAGCAATGAATTTATACAAAGTCAAAAATCCACAAGGAAAAAGAAAAAAAGCATTTTTGTTGATTTAACTACTTCTTTTTAAGTATCCTTCCTATTGCATTTATTCAAACAGAGATTTGTTGAGAGAGAGGGGGGAGGTGAAAGAAACATGTGTAAGACAAAGAAATAGAGAGAGGGACAGGGACAAAGAGAGAGAGAGAGGCAAAGAAATAGAGAGAGAGAGAGAGGGGCAAAAATAGAGAGAGACAGGCAAAGAAATAGAGAGGGGGAGGCAAAGAAATAAAGAGAGAGAGGGGATAGGCAAAGAAATAGAGAGAGGGGGGGCAAAGAAATAGAGAGAGGGGGGAGGCAAAGAAATAGAGAGAGGGGGGGCAAAGAAATAGAGAGACAGAGAGAGGGGGAGGCAAAGAAATAGAGAGAGAGACACAGAGAGAGAGAGAGGGAGGCAAAGAAATAGAGACAGAGAGAGAGGGAGGCAAAGAAATAGAGAGAGAGAGAGAGAGAGACAAAGAAAATAGAGAGAGAGACAGACAATGAAATAGAGAGAGAGAGAGAGAGAGAGAGACAAAGAAATAGAGAGAGAGAGAGAAAGTGAGAAAATTCATGCAATGTCATACATCAAGAACAAAAAAAACATTCTTGTTGATTTAACAACCCCTTCTATTACATAAGCAAAGAGACTTGTTGAAACAAGGAGACAGAGAGGGGGGAAGAGAGAGAGAATTAAACCAGATTGACAGAGAAAGTATATCCCCACCCCCAGGATTAATTCAGATAAGACTGAACTAAAGACTGAGCTTAATAACCACATCCAAAATGGGTCAATCCCTTACATCATCAACTAGAGCCAGCAGATTTTATCCAGTTTTAAAAATAAATTTTTTTTTTTTTAAACTTACTTCTTGTAATGAATTCTGTCTCATTAAAACATTTGTTTTCTCTTCAAAATTGAATGTATGTGCCACAACAGCAACAAACTTAACAAAAACTCTTTATATAAACATTGAAAAGGAGGACACTGTAATTTCTATAGAAAATACAAAGAAGTAACAATGCCTCCTATTCACAATCAATACCAAACATACCTTCACAATCAATAATATCAATATCAAAACTAACAAGAAATACTTTTAAAAGATTGATCTGCTGAAAATACCTTTAAAAAAAATAAAAATATTCAAAGATTTTTACTACTCAATCCCAGGTCTCATTAGTACAAAAATAATAACTACCAATTAGTGAATCTAAGTTCAAAATTCTTAGTCAATTTCTTATATTCAGTAAGGTGTGTTATTTCTAAACATAACTATATATTTTTAGTTTTAAAGCTTTACTTATATCTTACTAAATGCTTAACAGATTTTAATTGACATTAGTTTAGTTTGGTTTGACGGCATATCAACCTCAGTGGGTCATTTAATACCAATAAAGTTTTGAAATAAATCAATTCTTAATGGATACTCAATTTTTTTTTATAAATACATTTTTCTATTTAACCCATAGATGGGACCCCAACAGGTACTACCACTCCGGGTCAGAGTGGAAGATTTTAATTGAAGACTATTTTTAATATATTCATTACAAAGAATAACGAGGGAATATGAAATTCACAAATGGTCCCAAAGCCCTACATGCATATCCTGGTCAGGGGAAGGAGAGGCCCTTGTTTGCCACAGATTTTCCACAGACGCAGTGACAAGTACACTAGAAGCCATTGATTCCTGACAAATAAGAGATGCCTTTTGGATTTTCACTGGAGCCCCTCTAGCTGGGTTTTGATCCTAATAGTACTGGATCACAGACCAATCCTCCTTGGGAGGCCCTATTAGGAATTTGAGGTCCGGACAGCATGTTGTCACCACTCTGCCATGGTGAGGCGGGGGTAAGACTTTATGAAATATACTACTACTACTACTACTACTACCATAATTGTACTTAACCTAATTTTATAATACTGTAATATTAAATGTAAATAGTGAGGGCAGGTCTGATATACCATTAAATATTGGAAATTAAATTCCCTTTCCATGATGGGGATGGGAGAAATTTTCCTTAGTGTGTGCAGTTATAACAGTAAAACTGTAATACAGTAATATCCTTGGGAAAGGTATTCATCCAACTACTCTCCCTCCAGTTATGGGTAAATAGTAGGGCAGACTGGACTCTTTAAACTTGGTTAGGCAACAAAAGTCTAGAAGAAGGAAAATTCTGAATTTAAAGCTGTTAAACACTGCTTAAGAAATTGGCCATGTGTTACATCCTGCTAGTGCGGAGGGGTTGGCCTGTGTGTATACATATATATATATGTTGAATTAAACAAAAGACACATCTCCTGTTTAACAATTTTATTTGTGATTTTTTCAAGTTTTCTGGACAACTTTTTAATATTTGGGTGGAATTCGTGGATTAGTCCAAAGTTCATGTCCCGAGTACTTTCGGCACTTTAAAGTGCCATCATCAGGGGTGATGTGTTCCAGTTTTTTAAATTATATTAATGGATGTGGAGGCTGGAAGGAAGACTTTGGTAGACTAATCCACGAATTCCACCCAAATATTAAAAAGTTGGCCAGAAAACTTGAAAAATCACAAATAAAATTGTTAAACAGGAGATGTGTCTTTTGTTTAATTCAACATGCATAAATGAAAAAATGCTGCCCAAATACACACATATATATATATATATATATATATATATATATATAATATATAAAAACACACACACACACACACACTGCAGTATAATCTACACTTTGAATTCAGACACAATAAGTCTACATTATTTCTTAAACATTAGTTTATTTTAACTGACATCTACCATCCTTAAAAAAAAAACAAAAAAAAAAAAAAACAGCACTTATTTAAGTTTTTATAACACAAATATGTGAAGCACACGCAAAACCCTCACAGTAACAAAAAGTGACTGTGTAAAGTGGCTCTTCTAAAAAGACATTAAATGTCTTCAGTTTTAATTTTGCCAAAAGAAACTAATCACCAATTAATAGAAAAGGAGAAGCCATTTAAATAAAAAAAGACATGGAAGTTAATCACGTGGAAGAACAGTTAAAACAACAAAGGAATTTATCATCCATTTTCATTATTTTCTTTCATCTTTAAATTCTTAGAGGAATATATAATTACCCAGCAGACACACTGTCAAGACAATTATTGACATGGGTGGGTGTTTTTTTTTCAATTGGAATATATCCATTTAATCAAATAAACATTTTATGCATTAGACAAGTGTAATATGCCTTACAACTTTCCACATCAAAATGACACATAATTCTATTAATTGATTAAGCGGCTTATTAAACAATGTCAATAAGTTATCTCCCTTTGTATTATAAACTTACGACTGAAAGTAAAAGCTCTAAGTTATTTTCATGAATTGTTAATTAAGACTTTCAATAAAAATGACATTAAGTTGAAGAAAAGCAGCATTTATAAAATATGCAACTATTCTGCCCTTCTTTCTACAAAGGGCACCAATTGAAGAAATTGAACCTAATGGGAGGAGGGGCAATATAATAATAATCATCTGCCGAGTTACAGTAAGGGCTTGGATTGTATTTGCCTGTCAGTCTTCAGATCTATTAGAGACTTAGTATGGCACAAGGCTATGGTGGGTTGGATTTTACAACCTGTCAACCCTTGGGTTATTCTTATTTATCTATCTCAGTTTAGTCATATCTCATAACATATAGTAAAAGTAAAGTCGTCGGGGCGGCCTGATGTCGGTATCAGCCAATCAGCGAGGGAGTCTATCCCCTTTTCACTAGGTGGAGCGCCACACCTACCATCAGCTCCTTACTTCATAACGCTGAGTTGGCGAGGACCGGTATCGAACTAGGAATCTTGTGATTTCTAGCCAAACGCTCTACCGACTGAGCTAACCCGGCCCATTTCATAACATTTTATCTGAGTTTAATCATATAACATATCTATCCATTTATCTATCTATCTCAGGTTTTTTTTTTGTTTTTTTTTTTCAAATCTCATATTTTGAAAAATAAATATCAGCAGATGATCAAAATTATCCTTTAAGTATTCAGGACTGTCGAGTCGGAACACAAAATCTTTGACTCCAACTCCTCTAACTCTGATTCCTCTTTGTGTAATTAAGTGATTATGGCCTACAAATAAATATAAAACCATATTCTTTTACAATCTATTAATAAAGTGTGCACTGTATAACTTTACAGATTAAACTAGGGTAATATCATAGGTAAATTCAACTGGAGTTGGTATAGTTTTACCAACTCCTACTCTGGGGACCCCTTCCGACTCCACCCCCATGAATGACTATACAGCTCTGATTTTTAGAAATATTTCTATAGAGAAGAGGTGGGAGTGATTATCTTTATCATTACCCCCATCCAAAACTAACGATGCATGCATGGCCACCTTGATAAGTCAGGGTAGCAATTCCAACAGATTATTTCCTAGAACATCTGCACAACAGATCAAATTTCCTCATGGTTTCCTCCCACTTACAACCTTGGGTTAAACTGCATCTAGTGGTGAACTTCCAATTGAGAAGCTCTGGGGAGTGTGGAGTACCCCTTCATTGCCATTATTCCCAGTTCCACTGTGACCCAGAGTGGCAGTACCTGTTATGGTCCCATCTATTGGTTAATTAAAATGAGTTTTAAAAAACGTGTTCCTGGGCCCGACGAGAAATACTTGAAGAAGGCCAGAGGAAACATTGGCCGAAACGTGTAGATAACATGAGGACAATAGTCCGAATAATCCAAATAATAATATTTTTTAAAAATGAGTTTGAAAAAAAAAAAAAAATTGAATACCATCAAGACTAAATAAAACAAAATGTCTTCAGCATAAAATAACCTAACAAGGGTTGACATGCCATAAAATGTAACTAACCAACCACTTAGTTTTTCATTTATAGTAGTAAACTATACTTTGGTTGGATCTTTTTTTTTTTTTTTTTGGTGGGGGGTTACAATGTTTTTTTGTACTAGTTTATCCATTCATTTAATAGATGAATTACCAAGAGGACAATTCCAAGGGACAAAATATTTTCCCATTCTTAAATGCTGCTGTTTCTTGTTAATAAAATCGTTAACTTATTTTATTTATTTATTTTTTTCAGATTAAGATTTGTCTATTATTATTATTATTGATCATCATCACAATTATTATCATCTATTTATTGTTCCTTAATTTTTGACTTATCTTACAACACCCTTGGGTTAAAAATGAGACCGCCCAAATCACTCAGGATGAAATGCAAAAATGTAAATTCTGATTATCTGGTGTTGTTTATCCATCGAATTTTTATTTCTTATGAGTGTTGTCGTCTCAGATAAATAATGGACCATTCCGTTTTTATTAGAAAGAAAGAAAGGGAAGAAAAAAGACATGCTACACAGAAAAAATATAAGAAAGATAGATAGATAGATAGATAGATAGATAGGGAGCGGGTGCACGGAATCAATAATGCTAATCTGTTTTAATAAAACATAATGAAAAGAGGGAAGGAAAGAGTAGAAGAGTTAAATCAAGATTATTATACTTTTTACATATTGAACCATTTTTCAATAGTTTTTAAGTAAACATATCAAACGTCATAATAATTAAATTATCACACTGTGGTATATCCACAGGTCCTGCTAGTCATTCATTATTATTACTATTATTCATGTTCTAATATTTTTCATTTTAGCATTTTTTTTTATTTTTTTTTGTGATAAAAAAAAAAATGCTAAAATGAAAAATATTAGAACATGAATAATAGTAATAATAATGAATGACTAGCAGGACCTGTGGATATACCACAGTGTGATAATTTGATTATTATGACGATTATTATCATTTCTCCAACAATGAAGAACAATGCATATGAAAGACAATATTAAAGGATAAACTCTTGAACTCACTTTTCTTTCTTTCTTTTTTTTCCCTCAGGAAAACCTTGTTACTGTATCAGCAGTATCATCAACTGTGTTATGAGAGC
>CM042163.1:52749882-52774882 GCA_023376005.1 Doryteuthis pealeii
GGGGGGTGACAAGACTTTTGGACTAAGCTGTACAATTCTAAATATTCTATATTCACAAACAGTAAAGTCAGCTGAGTGGCCTATTGTCAGTATCAACCAAACATTGAAGGACCCTATACAGAGTTGGCGAGGACTTGTATTAAACATCAGTTCCCACTAGATCATCGAAATTAAGCAGCAATGACACTGTTCAATACTTAGCTGGGTAACCATTTAAGTAGTAGACAATTTAAGCAGCCTGCATGCCATTATCTAAACAAATGTACATGAAATTAAATCATTTATCAAAATGACTTGATTCGGCATTAAATAACCTGAAAAGGGTTGATATGCCATAAAACAAAACAACCAAGTGGTATTGAACCCAGAACCTTGCAATTCATAGGTGGATACTTTAGCAACTGTATCTCAACACAATCTCAGAAATTGTGCATATAGACAGAATTAATCATAAGACAAAAGTCTCAAGTGAAAAACTGGCCTTGGAAAAAAACAACTTATTTTACATATTTATCAAGAGGCATAACTTTCTTTTATTCACATCTTCTAAAAAAAGAATAAACAAAAAATCCTTGAATAAATTGCCCGTGACCTTTAGTCATCTTGTTATTCTTATTCAATTCAAAACAGAAAATAAAGCAAAGATATTTTTAAAATATTTCAGATATAATCTTTATAGTGAAACAATTGGTTTCTTTCTAGTAAAATAAACACTTCTATATGTTGTGCATATGACTACAACAAAAATTTAAAACATTTTTTTTTCAAATATAAAGGACAGTAAAAATAGGATATATATATATTTGCATTCTATTCTATCATCTACTAGTATTAAAAAAAGAAAAAAATCTATGCTTTCAGATTGTTAATTTGATTATTGTTACTATCGAGACCAATTATATAAATACAATAATCTGGAGCTTTATCTACCCATGCAGTAGCACCCAAAAGTTATTGCCCCACCCTCCATAATCAACCTTGACATTGTCCAATAAATTCTGTTGACTGAAGAATTCACTAAGTCATCAAATTAATTGCTCATCTGTTTACATAGAAAGTCTGTTTAAAAATTATCATCATCATCAGGTCACACTGACAGCACAGATACCCATGTCTTTCTCTTGCCACCTGTCCCTATTATTCATTGTCCATGGCAGGTCTTCGGTACAGCATCCAGATTTTGCAGTTCGGACTACAATGGTATATCCATGTGCAAGTGTCTACAGAAGAATGCCACTTATGAGTTCGTTCTTGCCTCTCCAGGATGTTTTGTTTGTCTTACTTGGATGGTTTGTGTAATTGGGGGCAAGTGACCATACAGCTGCTTTTTTGTGGGTGCTGCTTTTTGTGGGTGCAGCTTCCTAGATTTTTTTTCAGGACAGCATGCAGCATTTTTGTGTAGTTCCCATCTAGCTTTTCCTCTAAGCATTTCATTAGAGCCAAGTGGTGCAGCCATAATAATTGGGAAAAAAAGAAAAAAAAAAAAAACTTACCTAGGGTAACTTAGTTACTGGATAATCTACAGAAAACAAGAATGTCTGCATGTGGGGTTTTGGGAATTGCTTGTGTAATTCCTATTTCCATGACACTCCATCTTTGAATGAAAGGAGTCAACTCAATCCACCCCGGGTAGATGCTGCCACAACAACACTATCTTTAAAGGGATGGAGCCAGCTCAACCCACCCCGGGTGAATGCTGCATGACACTATCTTTAAAGGAATGGAGCCAGCTCAACCCACCCCAGGTGAATGCTGCCATGACACTATCTTTAAAGGGATGGAGCCAGCTCAATCCACCCCGGTGGATGCTGCCCCAACTATCTTTAAATGGATGGAGTCAACTCAACCCCCCAGGGTGAATGCTGCCATGACACTATCTTTAAAGAAGAGTCAACTCAACCCACCCCAGTGAATGCTGCCCCAACTATCTTTAAATGGATGGAGTCAACTCAACCCACCCCGGGTGAATGCTGCCATGACACTATCTTTAAAGGGATGGAGCCAGCTCAATCCACCCCGGGTGGATGCTGCCCCAACTATCTTTAAATGGATGGAGTCAACTCAACCCACCCCGGGTGAATGCTACCCCAACCACCCAAAGTTAACAATCTATTCAGATAATTCCATTGATTAATTATCTGGCCAAAAGACCAACTGGTGCCCTCACCAAAAGAAATCATTCATTACTATAAAAAAAAATTTTGTTAAACTGTATTTCTTTGATGAAAGAACAGAGAGAGGAATTCTGAATAGAGGTCATTATAGCTAACATGACGAGGCCGTTCAATATTACATAAGTCAGGTAAACAAGATGTGGGTGGATAGAATAACTTGATGACTGAAACGCCCACTTCTTCACACACACAACTCTATTGAAGGATTTGTGATCGTCCTTGAGAAGACATAGACAAAAAGAAACATACCAATTGATGAATATGTAAAATAAGTTTGTTCCCCCCCACACACACACACACTCACCTAAGGGCAGTTTTTCCTTTAGGCTTTTACTTTGTTGTGATTTATATCCTGTTTATATGCACTATTTCTCAGCTTGTGTGTGTGTGTGTATGCAAAATACTTATCTCTTACTCACTGTGTGTGTGAGAGAAAGTGAGAGAAGTATTTTACACACACACACACACACACACTTGTTTTAGATTTTTTTTCTTTAAATAGGGAGAAATGATAATTTCACACACACTTAAAAAGAACATTTTTCTTTTTTTAAAATAGGGAGAAATAATTATTTGCTGAGAATGTCTTATTACAAATCATTTCATATTCTCTTTGTAGATTTTTTTTTGTCTCACTTGTTAATTAAAAGTTTATTTCCACATTGAGATAATTAACCTTTCACAGGTAGATCATTTTTTTTTTTTTTTTTTTTTTTTGAATCCTCGTGGAGTGTGTGAATTATTTTCAGAAATTTTGCAAAATAGAGGGCATATTCAAACAAGTCAATGAATCAGATACAAAAAACAAAACATGATAATTTGATCAGCAATTGTGTGTCATCATACAAATGAAAAACAATAAAAAATTAACTTTTAATTATGGTATTTTGAAAAACAACCTTTACACAAATGCTACACCACAGCAAATCCTACACCACTAGCAATGTTTCTATATATTAATATTAAATTGGTTAACAAACAGCCAATAGGAAAATACTTTACATTGAGCCACATCCACCCCAGTGGCGCCCTCTAGTGTTTCTATACATTAACATTGAATTGGTTAACAAGCAGCCAACAGGAAAATGCCTTACATTGAGCTACTACACAAACAACAAAAATATCACTGCCAACAAAATAGTTTATATTTCATTTTCAATGTAGATATTTATGAGAATAGAATCCATAATCCAAAGACTTTTGTTCAGATTTTGTATGTTGTTGATTTTTTTTTTAAATCATTGTTTCAATAAGCTATCGTCATGTGCTTTTGTAATATGTAAATATCTAACCCTGGATATACGTCCTCCATAACTTACATATGTTGCACAAAAGCCTTAAAAAAATTTAAAAAAATAAAAAATTAAAAAAAACCTTCAACTACACTTTTTATTATTATTATTATTATTATTGGTTCCAGTATTTCTATTATGTTAATATTCCTCATCATTTTCATTCCAATATCAAAGACTTTCTCAGACATTCCTTTGATCATCATGTTTTTGTCTTGTTTTGTCTTTTTGTTGAAAGTATATAAGATCTACAATAAAAAAGGATTTCTTCTCGTCTTTTATTACAATACAAAGACGACTGGCATGAAATTCTGTACAGCTAGTAATTACACAGTAACATAAAAACATGGCTTTATTATTGTCAAGAACTTTTGCTGGGAGGGGTTTATATCTTTTCCTTTGAGTACCCAAGTTTATATATATATATATAATATATATATGCATACAAAGAATCTCATAAAATAAATATCATCAGAAGCTTTATTGGTGCTGTCTGTAAAACATCCAACATTTGATAGCAACAATAACAATAAAATAGTCAGCCTATCTTAAATGGTTTCATAATCCCTTAGGACCTAACATACATCCCAGCATACCTTCTACAGTTCTATGTTTGGGGGGGATCACCATCAGCTGCATCAACTCATTCTCCTTAATCTTGTCCATGGTATATCACCAACAATTGGGGAAAAGCAAGAAATTGCAGGGTGCCTAATTTAGACAGTAAGGTAGCTGAAAATTTCTGTTACAACGATTTATGAAAAAAAAAACCTGCATAAGACATAATGCATCTACTTATTTTAGTTATTGTAAATACAAGTCACACAGTACACAAGCTCACAACTGAGAGAATAAACTAACAAGAGGGTGTTTATATAAGTGCAGTAAAGTTACATCAAGGCCTCACAGTTGATTTTAGAAATATTCAAACTAACTGTTTATTGTAGAAATTCATATTGAGTGATCTATATTCAACTGTGTTGCAAGTTAAATCTGCTCACTCAATACGAATTCCAACAGGATTCTGATTGGCTGCTGGTTTTAATGTGGATATTTTGATCCATATATACCCAACACATGACTGTTTTCTGGTAGTTGGTACAGGGTCTGCTTTTGGTTACCAACCTGTCCTTTTTTTGTCTGGTAACTGGATGCTAGTTAGAGCCTTCCTGTGAAGGTAGGATATGTTGATTCTACAGAGCAGGATTTCAATTGGCTGCCGGTTTTTGTATGGATACTTTGATCCATATATACCCAACACATGAATGTTCTGGTAGTTGGTAAAGTCTGCATTTTTTTTTGTCTGGTGACTGGACGCTAGTCACAGCTTTCCTGTAAAGGTAAGTATGATGTTAATTCTAGATTTATATGACTGATTTTAATGGCATGTCAAACAGTCTAGGATTATTTTATGCCTAAAGATTAGGGAAGTGCATTCATTGTCCCAGGGTGCTATCCCTGCCTCATCGCTTAAAAGGTGAAGGGCCAGATTTATTGCCTGGTGCCTGAAGCACCCCAAAAGGGAAATGACAATGGGACCACTCATCTTTAGCATTGGTCATCGCATGAGATTCAGTTTGTATATGGTTCCCCATGTAAAAAAAGGATTTATGTTAATCTGGCCTAGTGTAGATCGGAAAAATAACTAACATGGCCTTTTAGACCAATCTTTTTCCAATTTCTAGAATTAAAATGCTAAAGCAGAGGTCAGCCAGAGCCAGATCCAGCCCACAGTCCCTAGGAGAAATATAATTATTAATTTGACCCACAGGAGACAGACAGACACTTAGATGCTTTATATATAAGTAAGTCGACGGGACGGCTTAAAGTCAGTATCAGCCAGTCAGCGAGAGAGTCTATCCCCTTTTCAATAGCGCTAGACCAAGGAGATTGTTTTTAGCATCTGAGGTGGAGCGCCACACCTACCATCAGCTCCTTGTGCTACTCATATGCTGAGTTGGCAAGGACCGGTATCAAACTAGGAACCTTATGGTTTCTAGCCGAACACTCTATCGACAGAGCTAACCCGGCCCATATATATATATATATATATATATATATATATCTGTAGTGTGAGATGGTCATTTGAAACATCTTCACCTGATGAATGCATCGCATGAAACCAATATGGTTGTTAATGTTCCTTTGTCACCCAATAAATAGATATGTAAAACCTATATATTTATCTTATTATATTATATATATATATATATAAACCTACACAGAAGATATAAACACCATGTTACATAAGATTTCTTGGATAAAAATTGTTATTAGTCTCATAGGTATTGCTGTATCATATAATCTTGATTATTAATATTTGGTAATAAGCCCATGAACACATCTGGTGTATAAATCTTATATAATGCTATGAAACAACATTCATGCTGCTTGCTCCCCTGACACAATAAATCATTATTGTATGCTGCAAGGTCTACAGTGATAAATGTGGCCTGCCATCCTCTCACAGACATCAACTCTGGCTTCCACGTAGAACAAGATAGCTGACCCCCCTGCACTAAAGCATCAACAGTTGTTCAAGGTATCAATCAATAAGTCAAGCAAAGTTTATCATCTAAATAAACAATACTCAATTATTTTTTTTTTTTTTTAAATCTTCAGTGCAACTCGGAGTAAGTATATATATATATATATATATATATATATATATATATATATATATTGAAAAAAGACTGATGATGCCGGGCTCAAAGCTCTAGCGAAATATATCCTACACACTTTTGTCTAAGTTCTGTCCTTGTGTTCCTCATCTCTACTATATATATATATAATATTAGAGGAAAAATAAAGGGTCTAACATGGTTTCAATCAAATTGAAATGATTTCATCAGGACTCTACCCTACATTTAACTCAGTTGATGTAATTCCTTAGTTAAACTAAAGATATTTTTCAGATAATAACGGTTGAATATTATGTTGTTTATATATATATATATATTATATATATATATATATAAAAATGTTGTTCTGGTTCCAACAGGAGAAAATTTGATATTTTATAAAAAAGAAGAAGGTCCGCAAAATGTATTATGTTATCAGAAAAACAAATTTTATTCTTTTTATATATATATTTTTTTATTCATATATATATATGTGTGTGTGTGTGTGTGTGTGTGTGTGTGTGTGAGTGAGTGAGACAATATTTAGGGAATGTGAATAACAAGAGAATCAATTCAATTAATATTTCGTTCACACTCCTGAATAAAAAAAGTTTCTGAACTAACAGAGACAAAATATTAATTGAATCAATCGTTTTGAGTTGTTATTCACTTTCCTTACACATTGCTTCACATTTTTGTCGGATTTTTCCAAATCTTTTATTTTCTTCACATACATATGATATGTGGAGAGAGGTAGACAAACACAGGATGTTGTACAAAATGGATGTTTATTGTAGGTAGTGATGTCGATGTTATAGCGTTTCGGTCTGTTAGACCTTCTTCAGGACATTGGATGAGTTCTTGCTTCAACAGTGAACATTTTTCATATACATATACACTATATTTCTTAATTGGAATTAATCATTCAGTATGAATAATTACAATTTTTAGATATCATGAAAAACATGACAAACAAACAAACAAACATATGGACAAACAGAAGGCATGAGTTGGCAAAGGGGCATAACTGCTACATCACATTGTCAATTGCTGCCTTACATTAAATGCAATCCATATTTATACAGTGATTTAATCTCTCATCCCAAATTAATGAAATGTAGCAAGCTCCAAAAAAAACATTTTTATCATTAGATGCTATCTACACACCAAAGTTTGTGTTGGTACCAAACATAACCTAGATCTGAAAATGTCTTCCTCCTGCTGCTGCTGCACTCTACCAAGACTTATAGAACATATTGGAAGTATTTCAAGGCAATCTTGGCTCAACCCACATTAGCCAGTTATATCTCAATGCTCCTATAAGTTAGACATACCTCTGCTGCTTAGAGATTTTGTATTGTTCTGTTTAAAGACTGGAAATGAGAATGACTGCATATTTCCCTCTGGATAACAATTGACTAAATGGTTATCTTCAAGATACGCACTACCAAATTTTTTACCTTTTTTTTTTTTTTTTTTAAATGCTCTGTTCAAATTAACAGCAGGAGGCAGCCTCATATGCTCTTTTGATCTGGGTGGTTTTTTTTTTTTTGGTTTTTGGTTTTTGGTTTTTTTCCTCTCCGGGGTAAAATAAACTTATTTTTCATCTGAATTCTTAAATAATTTTCTTTTACAATAAATTATTTTGGATATTCTTCAATAAATATGTCTCATTTAACTTTTTTTTCTCCCCAATGATAAAATTTTAAAACTTTCATTGAGATATATTTTTTGAAAAATACCCAAAATAATCTATTCTAAAAGAAAATTATTTAAGAATTTGGATAAAATCAACAATTTTTTTTTTTTTTTTTTTTTTTTTCTTTAGAAAATAAACAACAAAGATCAAAAGAGTGTACGAGGCTGGCTCCTGTTGCTAATTTGAAGGGAGCAGTTCTTAAAAAATAAAAATAAAAATAAAAATAAAAAAAAAAGGCTGAAAAATTTCAGGAGTGCATATCTTGAAGATAACCAACTTAATTGCCAACTCTTTATATGGTATTTGTACTACTATTCTGAAATCTGAAGAAGTCTGATTCCAAGTAATAAAAATGTCTGCCTGTGATAATTACAAGTCAGAGAAGCAATCATCATTCCATTGTTAAATTCTCCTTCCATTTTAAGTCACCAAAAATGTCATCATTGATATTTTTGTAGAAATTCTAATCTAAATCAATTTAAGACGAATTGGTTACAAAATTATTTTTATCTGTTAAAAAAAACCTGTTCTCCAAGTTTTGTAAACAGATAAATATCAATTTCAGGTCAGATGTATTCTAAAAGCAATTTCATGTGAAATAGATCTTGCTTTTATTGGACTTAGAAAAAGGAAAAACATTACTCTATCAAAGTAAACTTTGTTTTTTTGTTTTCTTAATGGTATATCAACCATCAACAGTTATTTAATACCAAAGACATCCTTGTAGATGAACAGTATTGGTACAATTTAACCCATAGTTGGGGGGAAGGGACAGAAGGGTATTAGTCTAAAAGCAAACAAGAGTTCAAACCAGCTTACTATGATGTCACACTCCAGCATGTTAGCTATTACACCACCAGGACTTAATACCAAAGATATCATTATATGTGTCGGTACTGCTGTATGGCTGTACCACCTGGACCCTAACAAAGCACCTTGAAAATAAGCTAGATGGAAGCTGCACCAGAATGCTGCGAGCGGTCCTGAATAAGTCGTGGAAGCAGCACCCCACAAAAAAGCAACTGTATGGCCACCTGCCCCCCCATCTCACAACCATATGAGTAAGACGGGCTAGGCATGCAGGACACTGCTGGAGAAGCAAGGACGAGCTCGTAAGCGACGTATTACTGTGGAAGCCAGCTCATGGGCATGCAAATGTGGGCCACCCAGCCAGGACCTACATTGACCAACTATGTATGGATGCTGGCTGCAACACAGAGGAGCTCCCAGAGTTGATGAATGATAGGGAAGGTTGGCGAGAGATCGTCATGGATATCCGTGCAAACTGCGCGACATGATGATGAAGGGTACTATTTAACCCATAGCTGGAGATGATGGAAGTTCATACCTTTCCCAAAGGTATTAGTCTAAAAGTGAACTGGAGTTCAGACTTACTACAATGTTACTCTCCAGCATGTGGCCATTATACCATGGGGACTTAATGCCAAAGCCATCCTTGTAGAAGAACAGTAGTGGTAAAATTTAACCCATAGTTGGGGGGATGAGAGGTGTTAATTCCTTTTCCCAGAGTCTAAAAGTGAACTAGAGTTCAAACTGTTTATTATGATGTCACCCTCTAGTATGTTAGCCATAATGCTACAGGGACTCCTCCCTCTCAAACAGAACAAAAATTAAGTGAATTGATTAAAAACTGATTGAATTAATTAAAATGAATAAAAAACAAGGTTTAGTATCATATTCAAATTCATAGAAAGAAAAAAAAAAAAAAAAAGAAAAAAAAAGAAAAAAAAAAAAAAAAAGAAGAAAAAAAGAAATTCCTTTAATTCAATGACATTATTCAACTCATATTTTGCTGTAATCATAAATCTTTAATAAAATGAATTTTTAACAATATGGGAATTTATTATCTGCATTATTCGGACTATTGTCCCCATCTTCATTGTTATTTGTACAACGTTTCGGCCGATATGCCCTCCGGCCTTCTTCAGAAGAAGGTTCCCAAGTCCGACAAGAAATACCTGAAGAAGGCCGGAGAGCATATCGGCCGAAACATTGTACAAATAACAATGAAGATGGGGACAACAGTCTGAATAATGCAGATAATACTAATTATCAAGCCCATCTCAAACATTCAGAGAAATGGGAATTTATTCCCAACTTTTAAAAAAGATTTATATTGATAAATTGTATTAATCAATAGAATATTTTGAGTTGAAACTGAAATGACTATTAGGTTTCTCATCATAAAATCTAATAGTAAATCAGTAAAATTTACTAGATTTGGACACATAACATAAAAGAGTTAAACTAGTTAGCACCATACCTATATACAATTCCATTATAACCAAGGAAAAATCAAATTAACCATATTAAATTTAGATTCCTGATGTTAATAAGTTCACTAAAAACATTTCAGTTTCCAAATTTATTATGTGAAAGAAAAATAATATTTACAAAAAAACTAAATAAATAAAAAATAAACAAATAAATATTAAAACATATTACAACACATAATTCATTACATATTTTCTATTACTATTTTATTATGCTTTTATACAGTGTTTTTTTTTTATACTTACAATAAAAAAATAAAATTAAAAAAAAAAAGAATTGAGTTACGAGCGGAACAAAATAACACGTGTGTGTGTGTGTGTGTGTGTGTGTAACGCTTAATTAACCACTTTTTACTGTTGTCCCTTCTGAGAATTGTGTTACACGGTAATATAGTATCCATAATTTTAGGTTTTGAATCTGCTCTGCTATTGTAGAATTGAGCGCTCTTTCTATGTACACACTTTTCTTATTTGCTGTCCTTCATAATATATCAGGAGTTCAAGTACAAGAGAAATGTGATGAACTAGAGACTACAGCTTCGAATCATTGAATATTGATTTATTCTTTTTTCTTAGTTTGTTTTATTTTTGTTTTTGTTTTGTTTTGTTTTTGCCTGAATAATCTTTGGAATCTGTGATTTCTTTTTTAGTTGCACCCAATTTTTTCTTCTTTTTCTTCCAAAGGGAGAGCAATAAACTCTTAAGCGTGCAAAAGAGACAGACACTGATTTTTGTGATTTAATAAATAATTCATTGAGGAGAGTTCAAGAACTTGCACATTTAAAGTGTCTCACAGTCAAGGAAGCTTTCTTTTTTTTCTTTTTTTTCATGGCGAGACACACTGATTTGTAGACGTAAACTAATCAATATCTTCAGTCAGTCTGATGATACAGACTAAATCAGCGTTTTCCTTACTTTTATGCTCCGAAGGGCGTCTAGAAGCAAATTAACGACATTGCAAAACTATGCACACCGCAGTTTATTCATGCAGAAAGTGAATGCTGGGAAGACATCACAAGAAAAAGAAAGAAAATCCAATTGCTACAAAGAAGGATTTAAAAAGAAATACAAGTTTTCCTTCGATATAAAATGTTTGTATTTTCTGGCAGCTGCAAAGAAGAGACAGTTTTAAGCCACAACTGCAAGGGTAATCCTAAAAGTAAGGTCTCCAAAGAAGAGAATTTAAAAAGTCACAACTATAAGGATTATTCTAGAAGTTTAGGCCTCCAAAGAAGAGAATTTAGAGCCACAACTACAAGGTAATCCTAAAAGTAAGGTCTCCAAAGAAGAGAATTTAAAGCCACAACTATAAGGATTATCTAGAAGTTTAGGCCTCCAAAGAAAAGATAGTTTAAAGCCATTATGAGGATAATCCTAGAAGGGAGGGAGAGAGAGAGAGGGTTTAAAGCCACAACTACAAGGGGAATCCTAGAAGTAAGGTCCACAAAGTACTGTCATTGTAGTATAAATATGACCCCTTTCTATTTCAAGGTTTGTCTCATAGTCCTACATATGAATAAAAATAAAATTTATCAAAAATATTTAATGAAAATCACATCCAATATTTGTACTGGGTAAAGACATTTAGGGCATGGCACTAGTTTTCAATTCTTGGTGTAATTTTTGACAAAGAAACATGCAATTCACTTTGCACAAGTCAAGATCTGTGATGATTAAGATGATTGGTTGATCTTTAGTGGCATGTCAACCTGTCTGGAGTTATTTTATGCCTAGAAGTTAGGGAATTGCATTCATTGTAAATTTATATCTACATTTTTGTGTAGTTAAGTTTTTTTCTGTTTTTTTTTTTTGGGGGGGGTTGTTTTTGGAGGGGAGGGGTGCATGGATATATGATATCAGGTGTTCTAATACAAATAATTGCAAACAGATCTATTTGATTTATAGATGTGACCCTGACAGATACAACTCTAGGTCACTCTAGATCTGTATTTGATCATCATATTGGTAAGTGCTGATAATGCTGTTTCGCATAAATATATTGTTGCAAAAGGTAGCAGCATTTTGACCACCTTTTGAGATAATAATGGATACTCAGAAGCCATGCTAAGCCAACATTTGGGGAGTGGTTTCTGTTTAAACTGAATTTTCATAGGTGTGTACAACTAAGTAGAAATACAAAATTGCAGTTCTAATTGAATATTATAAATTTTCAAGACATTCTTGAAGCTATAACTTGCTTAAGAATCAACCTTGTGTCACATTCTGATTGTTGCAGAGGGGTGGGTGGGTTGATTGGTTGATGGATTTAAATGGCATATTAACTCGTATAGGGTTATTTCATGCCTAGGTTAGGAAACAATATATATTGTATATCTATATTTACACTTTTGTAGTTACTTTTAACGATATAATAGCATCATCAGGCATTGTGTTAAGGGGTTACTAGGCATGGTATTGATCAGGTTTGTGTTTATATTCTTTGGTATAATTTTATTTCTCTCAAAATAAATAGAATGTCATCTATGTTGACTTTTTCAAATAGGTCTTTTATATTATTTGCATTAAAAAAAGTGGTTTCTGATGAGAACAAAAGCTCCACATTCTATGAAGTGTTTGACATGCCTCACACTGTGGTGGTTGTTCTTGTTCGAGTATAAAGGAATTGTGTGTGACCAATACGTAATTGGGACACAATAACTTATTCCTTTCTGGACTTTCTAAAGGCTGGTCTCCAGTCTCCCAAAGTGGATTTAATTAAGAAGAGTTTATTGTGGATTATTGTTGTAGAGGGGTCGGATAAATACCGTAATTTGACGGCATACACGCACGGGTATAGAAGATGCACCCCCATTTCAGCAGGTCAGTTTCAGGAAAAAAAGTTTTTTAGTGTATTTAAGCATATGTTGTTGAAAACAGTCTAGCTGTGCTTGATTATAACAATACCAGCAATAAAGATGGAGTTTAGGGTAGATAAAAGTACTGAGCGTATGCTGGGTTAGTGAGCATCATAGAGAAGATTAGCCTAGGCCTACAGAAGGTCTCAAACTTCACCTACTATGTATAAGACGCAGGGCAATTTATTGAGCCAAAATTTTGGAAATAAAGTGCATCCTATATGCCATCCAATATGGTACATGAAATATCTAAGGAAAGAAATGACCTACAACTTCAGACAGGTCACTGGAGTTTGTATCATAATTCTTTTCTACTACTATAAGAGAATTAAAGATTTTACATATACAAAATCAATCACTAAGAAAAAAAGCATGAAATAAATCAATACATTTTTCTTTGAACAGAGTTATTTATTGATTAGAACTGATCTTATAAAACTGACACTGGGGTGAGGGTGGCGCTGCTGGGGGTAATGATTTACTATTCTAATATGAAATTGAATCGGACATCTTTTGAAATTTCAATTATTAAAAAAAAAAATTGTCATTCCAAAATTTTTCTTAAAAATGAATATATATTTCATAATTATATTTTTTATTTTAACATTTACCAAAAAAAATATTTGGAGAGCTATAAATTAAATTTATTGAAATAAATGGAAACTGCAAATTATGGTTCATTTTGACGTAGTTGTTTTACTTAAATAAAAAAAAAAAAACAGCTTTAATATTTTCTTTAAATTGAAATTTAATCTTGTCCAATCAAAAAGATTTTCACAATTTTCAATTAACAAAATTCTCTTGATGCAACTTAATTCCATTTTTTTAAATTAAAAAAGAGAGAAAGAAAGGGGGCTATATATATATATATATATATATATATATATACTGCTTTGAGGTATGAAAGTATATTGTCATTGTCAACATTTTCATATTGTTTTCTTTATATAAATAGTGTATCAGATTTACTTGTTTATTTATTTTTGTACATTAGTAAGATTATATGAAACTTTTTTTTTGTCACAGCATCACACCTGATAATAAATTTGCAATAGAAAAATTCTTGTCATCAACAAAGAGTCATTAACAAGATAGAAATAAATAGTCATCCACAGCAAAAAAAAAATTTAGTATTATTATTATCTATAAATATATATATAAGTATGGTAGCACCTAAATGCTGAAATTCATTACTTTTGAACAAAGATTTGGTTTTCCTTCTTTGTTTAATAACATCAGACTTCATGGGTTATCTAATGCCAAAGCCATATTTATAGAAGAACAATAGTGATACTATTTAACCCATAGCTAGTGGTATGAGAGGGTTCACACCTTTCCCAAGGGTATAAGTCCAAAAGTGAATATAATAGCACAACTGAAGTTCAAATGCTGAAATTCATTACTTTTGAACAAAGTTTTGTTTGCTTCTTTGTTTAATGGCATATTAACCTTCATGGGTTATCTAATGCCAAAGCCATCTATTGTAGAAGAACAATAGTGATACTATTCAACCCATAACAGGTGGGATGAGGGGGTTCACACCTTTCCCAAGGGTATTAGTTCAAAAGTGAACATAATAGCACATCGGAGTTAAAATTCACTTACTACAATGTCGCAGTCGAGCATGTTAGCCACTACACAACAGAGACTCCTCCTTTTGAACAAAGGATTGACCTAAAGTTAAAATCTAATGCACACTCAATATGAAAATAAAAAAACAACCCAATTTCCATTTCCTTTAATCACAATTGGAGTCAAAAAGAGATTCATGATAACAGATTTCCAATAACAAGAATTATAAACAAACAGATTCGAATCAAAATATTTTTTTAAAGAGTTCTAAAAGATTTCTTCAAAATAATTATTTAGAATAGTGTTTAATTAACACCATAATGAAGTTTGTTTTTCTTTTAAAATTTATTTTTCAATCTTTTATTAATGACAAAAAAATGATAAATGCACAAAAGAATTTTCATATAAATTATTATCATCATAATGATGATAATTTATATGAAAATTCTTCATATCATACACAGATATAAGACTTGTTGGGGGCGTGTGGTGTAATGGTTAAGAGTCATAGGAAATGGACTCGTTAACCAGAGTTCAAATCCTGGACGAGGCTGTTTGTATTTCATGTAGCACTCGAGAAAGGTATGCATCCAACTACTCTCCCTCCAGCTATAGGTGTATAGTGAGTCAGACTAAGCTCTTTAAACTTGACCAGGTAACTAGGAGAAGGAAAACTGAATTCAAACCTGTTCAACTCCACTTTAGAAATTGACCGTGTGTCATATCCTGCTTGTGCCGAGGGGTTGGTATATATATATATATATATATATATATATATATATATATACACACACACATACATACACTCAGACTTGTGTCCTCATCTTGGTTATTGTTATAATCTGAACATTTCAGCCTTTGTACTCTTTAACCTTTTTAAATGTTTGTCGTCATTGGTAACCATCTGGTAATTTTGAACTGAATCCTTTATTCAATTCACAGAGATTCTTGTCATTCCACTGTTCATGCTTTGAGGAGATCTTGTATCAGTTAATTCTTTCTAATTAATTCATTCATTATGTCTCTTTCCATTGAATTAAGAGTATATAACATTTTATGCACTACCTGACCTAGGGATTGAACTCACAACTACCAGGAAACTGATAGTCATTAAGAATCTTCCCAGAGTTAGCAAAAAAACTTTTCTTTTCTTTTTTATTTTGAACAGTAGAAATCTAAGTAACCTTTTGAGTCAGTGTTTCTCAAGCTTTTTACCCTTGTGGAACCCTTAAAATAATTTCATGAACCACTGTATAAAAATTACTATATACCGTTAGTAATAATTATTTCAATCTTTTTTAAAACATGGCAGTGGAGTCGATTAAGGGGAGTTGGACTCAGTATAATTTTACCAACTCTAGTTGAATTTACATTTTACATGGCCTTAGTTTAGTTTGTAAAGTTATACAGTGCACACTCCCTAATAATAGTATTATCAAAGAATGATAGTATTATTTTTAGTCAGAGGTGTCTAAAATAGAGGAGTCAGAGGTTTTATGACTCCAAAGCCTTGCTATTTACACAAGAATAGGTTATTTTGAATTAGGACATCGTAACTGTTATGACTGAGAGGTTAAGTTTTATCTATCAGTTAAAAAGGGTTGGTACAGCTTCAACAGACATTGTAGTGCTTATCTGTACTTTATGATATATCAAATGTTAGTGAGTGTGAAACAGTTATTACATTTTTAAAAGAAAAGAAAAAATCCCATAATGTTTAGAGTATAGATCAGGTCAAAGTTCATTCCTTGCTGCATTTTAATCCAATACAAAGTGTCATTTGCAGAGAAGATGGACACAGCCAAATAATCTCCATTGTTCTAAGAGATGTCATAAAGATAGATACTTAGCATGGTACTCTGACAACATTATAAGCTATAAGAAACTAGCAGAGTTACTTGGTGTTGCCCAGTAAATTAATGTTTTTGGTTTTTTTAAATCTTATCTATAATTATATATAGATAATAAAAATTATTTTCCTATATATGTTCCATTATCTTTTATTATTTATATATACTTGTTTTTAATTTGTACATCTTTATTATTATTCTTGTTTGTTTTTATTTTTTTCTTGTTTTTTATTTACTTTATTAATTTATTTTATTTTAATCAATTTTTTATCCTTTATTAATTTTTTATCATTTTTATATTTTTTATATTTATTTTTTATCCTTTATTAATTATTTTATTATTTTTATATTTTTATCCTTTATTAATTTTTTGTCTTGTTTTTTTATTTACTTTATTAATTTATTTATTTTTAATCAATTTATCCTTTATTAATTATTTTATCATTTTTATATTTTTTATATTATTTTTTTATCCTTATTAATTTATTATTATTTTTATATTTTTTATCTTTTAATTTATTTATTATTTTATATTTTTTATATTTATTAATTTATTATTATTTTTATATTTTTTATATTCATTTTTTATCCTTTATTAATTATTTATTATTTTATATTTTTATATTTATTTTATCCTTTATTAATTTATTTTATTTTTAAATCCTTTTATCTTTATTTATTATTTATTTTATTTTTAAATCAATTTTTTATATTTATTTTTATCTTTTATTAATTTATTTTTTTAAATCAATTTTTATATTTATTTTTTATCTTTATTAATTTATTTTATTTTTTTTATATTTATTTTTTTATCTTTTATTAATTTATTTTATTTTTAATCAATTTTTAATATACCATTATTTTTTTTCTTAGGAAAAATAAGGAGTAAAAGTTTTTGTTTGTTTGTTTTTTGTTAATATGGACAAAAATAGGGTGTGGATTTTATTGAACTTTGGTCTCAGCTGGTCTCCACCCATTTTCCTTAATAAAAGGATGTGCACTTGACAAACATACAGAATCTTTCATTCATATATATATATATACTAACTCCTCCACACAATCAATTTTTAAGCAGAGTTTAAAAGGTTTGAATTCAAGGTTTTCCTTCTCCTAGACTGGTTGTCTAACCAAAAGTAAAGAACCCAGTCTGCCCTACTATTTGCTCATAGCTGGATGCATACCTTTCCTAAAGGTATTAGCACTATGTGAAATGCAAACAGTCTCTCTCTCTCATATATATATATATATATATATATATATTTACACACACACACAGACATATCTGTATATCCATCAGTACCAGTTCTTAAATATTTGCAGAGTTGAAAATTATATTTCAAACATCAGCAGAAAACCAAATGATGTTATATTTCACAGGGAGAAAATCCTCACCCCTCACACCCAGACACAATAATTATGAACAGACTGACCAAGCTAAAAACTGTTTTCCCAACTAACAATGACTTCTTTTTTTTTTAAATAAATCCATATTTAGTGAAATTAAATAGAACAATGGCATTTTAAAAATGTTGCAAAGAATTCAGACCATTTGGCAATGTGAGAATTTGCATGGCTTTCTCACAATTACAATAAACTGAATTGTAACAACACACAAATTTTAGTTAACAAAATATCTTGACAAGTTAACCTTATTAAAACAGATTAAAATTGGCTTTTTAATTAAATCACTTTCATTCGATTATTATCAAAAGTTTTTCAAGTGTTGAGGAAATTGATTCAACTATTTTTTCACACAAGAAAATTTTTACAAAATAATCTGGTTTACACAAATTGAATTTTTAAAAGTATTTTTTTTTTTTTTTTAAACACCTGCCAACAGAATTTTCTTTCAGATCAAAGTTAGTCTAATGGTAAACAAAAAGAAACAGGTTTTTCTTAGTTTAATTTGGAAAACCATGTACATTACTAAAACGGTGTTTGCATATATATATATATAAGTATATATATATATATATATATATATAAGTTAGTGTGGACATGGAGTCAATGGTACTTTACTGACAGTTTCTCGCCTATGTGAGTTGACAGTTTCTCACCTATGCGATTGACTAAACATTGACTAAATAAACAGATCAAATGTTGTAATAGTTAAATTATCATACTGTGGTAATCCACAGGTCCTGCTAGTAAAAATTGATTGCAAACTATAAAAATTGCAAAACTTAAATCCAGAGTCTTTAACAAAAGACATTATGGATATGTTTATGATTGAATAATGAGCTTATTTTGCTGGCTTTGGTTGATTTGTTTGTTTGTTTTACGGCATATCAACTTCAGTGGGTCATTTTATGCCAACAAAGTTTTGAAATAAATTCATTCTTAATGGATATTCAATTTTTTTTTTTTTTATAAAAACATTTTTCTATTTAACCCATAGATGGAACCCTAACTACCACTAGGTACTACCACTCGAGGTCAGAGTGCATCTGGGAGCAATGGTGATCAAGGTATGCTCCACATTCCCCAAACCTCCAGAATTGGAACCTCACCATCAGATAGAGTTTAACATCATTCCAGGACATGAAGACCCTCAGCCACCGCCTTCTAGCACATATATGATAAAAAGGGTTGGGGTTTGCCATAAGGGCAATCATATAGGTACTAGGGCTTGACGTGATCAGAGGGAGCCTTCTCTGACTATTTTGCAGGTATCTTATGACATTATGCAACCTTTTAAGTTAAATATGATTTGGGTTTTTGATTTAATAACTTCTGAAAGGTTTTGATAACTTGAAATTGTTGTTGATACTCCTGACTCAACAAGGAGTGTTACACGGAATAAAACAAAGTAATAGTCTGAAGGTGACAGGTGTGGAGAATACATGACATGCACAAGGACTTCCCATCCCAGTTTCAAATTGCATTTGTCATGCAGTGAAATCAATAATTGACTTCCTTGTCCAAGAAAAGGTCATTTCTGTTCTGATGCATCATATAAACAGGCCAACTATTCACTTAACATTGCAAATTAACAGCCTTTCCCGGTGTCTAGCAATTCAGAAGAAACGCGTCTCTTTCACATTCCAACAAACAGATGAACTCAGAAGATTCCATTTAGACAAAAATGTTGAAGTTTATCCTGGATAGAGTACCATCCAGTGCTGGAAGGGGCATCAAAGACTAATTTCTTTTTTTTTTTTTTCTTTATAGGCATATATTTCTTTATAGGGAGGTGCCAATGGTGTAATGGTTAGAGTCATAGGAAATGGAATCGTCGACCAGAGTTCAATTCCTGGATGAAGCTGTTTGCATTTCACATGGCGCTAATACCCTTGGGAAAGGTATGAATCCAACTACTCTCCCTCTAGCTATGGGTAAATAGTAGGGCAGACTTGGCTCTTTAACCATGGCTAGGTAACCTGTCTAGAAGAAGGAAAATTCTGAATTCAAACCTGTTAAACTCCGCTTAACTCTTAACATCCTATACCACTTCATTCCACCCGGCCGGAAGTCACATTCATTTTCCTAATCTACCCCAAATGATAGTTTTTGTTTAAATGTAATATTGAATATTTAGAAGTCTTGGATTTAAGGGAAATGACAGGTAACTTTAAATGAAAAGGCCATTTTTAGCCATTTTTTGATAAATCTTTATAGGAATGGGGATCTGGACTTAGAAAAATCTCAACAGGATTTTAAGAGTTAAGAAATTGACCTTGTGCTTGTGCGAAGGGGTTGTTAAATATATATATATATAGGCATTATGAAATAATCATAAGCAAAGTAAGAGATATACACACTTTCTTTAAATAATGTAATTTGTTCATTAATTCTATTACTAATTCACTTACACAATACCCTTGGCTTTGAAGGTTTAAGATGTTGAATTTTGCCCTGGATAGAGCATCATCAAGTGCTAGAAGGGACGTCAAAGCTTTATTATTTTTTATTTTAAATCCCGATTCCTAATTACAATAGGCATCATGAAATAACTACCATGGTTCCCCAAAAATAAGAATAGGGCTTATATCAATTTTCACTTTGAAATATAACACTAAGGCTTATTTTCCAAACCAATAGATGGGACCCTAACAGGTACTACCACTCTGGGGCAGAGTAGACTTGGGGATAATGGCGAGAGCTCCAGAATTGGAACTTCACCACTAGATGCAGTTTAAGGTCATACACAGGACACTATTTTGATTGTTAGAAGAGAACACCAAATTTGGAGATCTTTCAATTGTCAACTTAATCTTAATCCTAAACGTAACAATTTCAGAATAAAATAGATAAAAAAAAAAAACTCCTAACTCCTAAAGCCAAGAGAAAAGTCATCATTATTTAGATTATCCTTATCAGCTTTACTCCTCAGCTGAGAGAAGAAAAAAAAAAGAAAAAAGAAAAAGTACTAAAATCAAATAGAAAAAAAATAAAGATAAAAAAACAAAACAAATGTAAATATCACAGGATTAGTCAAACAAAAAACAAAAGAAAAAAATGTACAGAGCTCAAAATTAAAATCCAATCACACTAAAATCTCTCAAACAGATTTACTACTTAACAGATGAATGAATAAATAAATGAATGAATATATATATGTATGTGTGTGTGTGTGTATGTACGTGTGTGCGAAGTGTAACCCAACAGAAACAGCACATCTAGCAATATTTTTATGAACTATAAATCTCCAGTATTTTAATATTTTGTTCAATAGGCCACAAATTCTTTAATTTGAAAGCATCTTCCATTTACATTATGAATTCCATTATTTATATAATACTTTAGCAATAAACAATTTGGAGTGAATCAGAAAGAATTACTTTACTTAAATTCTATCAGTATCAAAATAATAATAATAATAATAATAATAAATACCTGGACCTTTCCAGAAAATTGACAAAACTGTGGAACATGAGGGTAAAGATGTTATCAATTGTAGTTGGTGCTCTTGGAACATTCCCCAATAGTTTGGAAAAGAGACTGGAGGAATTGTAAATTAGAGAAAGAATTGAGACCACCCAGACAACAGAATTGTTGAGATTGGCTAGAATATTTAGAAGAGACCTGAAGAGACTTGGCATCACTCAAACCCCAGTGAATAACCACCCACTATTGCTACTGTAAAGAAAACTCACAAGGAATTATATAATAATAATAATAATAATAATAATAAAGATATCAAAAGTAAAAAATATCAAGTTTATATAGGAAAAGCAGACTATTCAATTTGTTAATGCTAATTGCCACACTTGTTCCTTCAAACCAGTCATAGGAAAATTGTGGCCCATGGGGCTTTCTGAATGGCACGTCTAAGACTTCAATTTTTTATAGGAAAGATCTTTACCAAAGGGGGGGGGGTATCAAGTTTTCCCTATTTTTAAGGCAGATGCTTATGCATATGGTCTTTTGTAGTGAAAATGGTTGGTTGGTTTTTATGACATGTCAACCTTTGTTGGGTTATTTTATGCCGAAGACGTTTTGTTTTATTCATTTTTGATAGGGGTTCAATTTTTTTAAAAACAAATTTTTTTTTAAATTTTCTATTTAACCCATAGTTTGGACCTCAACAGGTACTTAGCTCAGTCGGGAGAGTGTTTGGCTACACACCACAAGGTTCCTAGTCCGATACCGGTCCTCGCCAACTCAGCGTATGAGTAGCACAGGGATCTGTGCGGTAAAGTAAGGAGCTGATGGTAGGTGTGGCGCTCCACCTCAGACGCCAAAAAAATCTCCTTGGTCTAGCGCTATTGAAAAGGAGATAGACTCCCTCACTGATACCGACTTTAGGCCGCCCCGTCGACTTTACTTTTTTACTTATTTTCAACTTAAAATTACCTCAAATGTTTTTAGTAGTACAGCCCACCTGATGACGAGCCATGTTTTACGTAGCCTGCTTCTCAAAAAAGGTCGCCCGTGCCAGATTTAAACATTTAAGGAGTTGACGTTTAAAATTTAAAATAAAAAGATGTTCTACCTGTAATAACATTGCTGTATTTAGAGTAAAGTCCAGGTTGACTCACCAGGAAAATTCATTATTTAAATGTCCGTTAGGAGGAAAAAAATAAAATAAAAATAACACATAGTTTTCATGATTATTGAACCATAATTTTGACTGCATGACTGCATATGCAAGCTTTATTTAAGAGAATTTAAACAGGATCCAATGATCAGGAGGGTTAAAGGGAATGGATATTTTTGGCTACTGGAATTACTGGAAATATGTTTAGAATAAAATTAAACATTTACACCAGATATGTGAAAAGTGTATGGAACCCTAGAAGGGATATAAAATTCAATGATTTTAATTGAATATGAATTAGATTTGCAAGTGAAAGGCCAGGAATAAAATAGAGAATAAAAAGCAAATCCAGCAACAGAAATTATAAAATATACACAAAACAATCATAAAGAGAAATGAAAGTTAAATAAAATACCCCCCCCCGTTTCTTCATTTATTTTCTTTCCTTCCTTATAGACTGTAGAATCTTTAGACTTGGTTAGACAACCAGCCTAGGAGAAGGAAAACTGAATTCTAACAAGCTTTACTCCATTTAAAAATTGACCTTGGACAGGTGAAAACAAAAATATCTTTAACATGAATTAAATATAACAATTTCTGACTGACCCCATAAAAATACCATTCCCGACTTTCTCTCACCCATTTACCTTTTCACTATAAAAGCAGAATTTACAAGTACTTAAGTCAATAAAGTTTCAAAAAAGCTTCGAATAATGAGGCGAAATATCAACCGAATTTAACTGTGTTGTTATATCCACACTTTCCTCTATTCTCAACCACATATAACAATTAAGCAGAAAAGAAACTAGAATGCATATACAATTCTAAAATATAAGAAATAAAAAAAAAGAAAATAAATAAAATTCAACCAACTTTTAAGTCATGCGATTATATTCCAGATTTTACAAACATTTCTTACATATGTACAAACAACTGTACCTCAAATAGATCACACTTTGTAAAAAAAAAAAAAAAAAAAAAAAAAATCACTAGTGAAAATAGATTTAAAAAAACAAAACAAAAAAAACATAAAATTGATTGCTGTAATATATTTACTACTATCCCCCCCCCTCTTCTTAGTAAGAGAGAAAAAAAAAACTATTTTACCTCTTCACATGCCGTGTAGCCTCACTAAAGCAAAGAGGGTCACAACAGAATTACATCAGTTCCCCCTTACCAAGATGGCTAATACTGCCAATATCTTTAATCAAAATATTGGAAGGGATTCAAAAAAAGAAGAAAAAAAAAGTATATTTTTTTCATCTTCCTCTTCTCTTTTTTAAGAGTTCAATATTCCTAAGTGAAAGCAACCATTTTATTTATTTATTTCTTATCTGCTAACAGGCATAGAGGCAAGGACTCTCAGTCGAGCAATAGCCTGGCTAACAAGACACAATTATGCCCTTTGATTTCACAGTATGTACGTTCCCAACATACCCAGCCTTCTACTAAATACAGTCCACAGATTCAGTGGTGATGATAAATATGGAAGCTTGGAACCTTATAGTTGAGCACTATTGGCTACACTTTAAAGAAATAAACATAAATCAAATAGATAAAAAAAGAAAAAAATGGGGGGGGGTAGAAAACAACCAAAAAAAAAAGAACTCTTCTCTTCTGAAATCATCAAAGTCGCTTGGCAGAAGTCCCAGACTTTAATCTGTTTTCAGCAGATACAGTTCCACTTGAAAAATAAATAAATAAAAAAAGTTTAACTTTTCTTCATTTTTTTTCAACTTTAATAACAAAGTTTCTTCTGTCCATCATGCAACAATGACACACATGCACATGCAGAAATTTAGTGCAGATTTTTATTTGGAGAAAAATTATAAATAAAATTTTTTTTTTAAAAAAGGAGGAGCGCTTTGTGTAATGGGTATCCGTTGCAAAATAAATGACATACCTCAGAGCTCAAAGCAGGCACAAACGTGTCTTGCATGCAAAATGAGTGAAGAGCTCAAAACAAAAAATATGGCTGCCTTAATTTAAGAAAACACAATCTTGGAGCCAGGAGAATTGGCAAGAATGTAGTTGCATGTATGCAAATTGAAGAGCTCGAAAGAAAAGAAAATATAGCTGCCTTAATTACTTAATTCAAGAAAATGTGATCTCAGAGCCAGGAGAACTGGTGAGAAGGTAATTGCACATATGCAGATTTTTTTAAAGATCAAGCTGTGCATAAAAACACATGGCACAAAAGGGAAAAGGTTGAGATGCTCTGACATGGTATTGAGGTTAAAGACTGCTGTGTTATTCTTTCTTGTAAGTGGTAGACTTTGTCTTCAAACTTTTGAAATTGTGAAAGCAATTACTCAGATCAAATCAGCAACTAGAGTTCAAATCTTGGATGAGGCTGTTTGCATTTCATTTTATGCTAATGCCCTTGGAAAATGCATGAATCTTGGATGCATTAAGAAAAATGTTTATTAAAATCAAGATTCTTTTTGTGGTTAAAAACATGATTAAGATTTCAAATCTGACTATTGCTAATTTCATTCTTTTTTAATATAGAAAACAAAAAATATGTATGAACTTATTCGAACTGTTTAAAAATTATTTTTTTCAAATACTTTTAACCAATCAGAAAGTATTGGTTGATAATCAATCACTAAAAAGTTATTGATCTACAATCTGTCATTGGTATTTGTATAAACAGAATGACC
>CM042163.1:52779882-52787382 GCA_023376005.1 Doryteuthis pealeii
TCTTACTCCTCAGCAGAGGTGCAGTTGGCATATTCTATAGCTCCAGCCGACAGGGTTGGAAAATTAGAAGATAGAACACCATAGCGGAAAGTAATAAGAGACTATCTAACATACTGAATAAAGTTTGATGAAATATGTATATTTACCAACCCCTCTACACAAGCAGGATGCGACACAGGGTCAATTTCTTAAGCAGAGTTTAACAGGTTTGAATTCAGAGTTTTCCTTCTCTTATACTGGTTAACTAACCAAGGTTAAAGAGCCCAGTCTGCCCTACTATTTAGGAGAGTAGTTGGGTGCATACCGTTCCTAAGGGTACAAGCATTATGTGAAATGCAAACAGCTTCATCCAGTATTTGAACTCACATCAACAAGTCCATTTCCTACGACTCTAACCATCACACCATGTGTCACCATATATAGAAATTCAATTTCACAATCAGTCAAACACTCCTACAATTTCAGACAATTCAGAAAATAATTCTAGAAACATACTATAAAGGGATGCAAATAGCTTTGTCCAGGATTTGAACTAGTGTAGACAAGTCCATTTCATACAACTCTAACCATTACACCACACAACTCCATAGTTTGATGAAATACAAAAATGATTTTACAAAAGGATTGTCGCATATTTTCAGCCCCTCCCACTTTTGAATTAAAAAAAAAAAAAAAAAAAAAAAAAAAAAAAAGAATTAAATTTATAAGGCACAATGATACCTACGTGCATGCATCCCCCTCTAATATCAATTTGATTATTCAATTCTATTCATCTGAACTGACAATAGTTTTGTCAAATAATCTTATTTTCCATTTCCACTTGAATATGAGATGAAAAAATATTTTCACTTTAAGAGAATAATTGATGAAATATGAACAAAGAAAATTCTCCTCTTTAGATTGATTTCAAAATTGTTTTTCAAATCTTTCAAAAGTGTCAAAGTATTAAATATTAAATTCAATGATTTGTAAAGTGGAATGGTCAATAAAAAGTCAATGGTTAATTGACAATCTTCTGACTATTGTTTCTTTACGTTCTTTTTAAGAACATTACTATTAGAACAAAATAAATAAAAATAAATGGCCATATATATATATATATATATATATATATATATATATATATATATGTGTGTGTGTGTGTGTGTGTGTGTGCGTGTGTGTGTGTGTATGACACAGAATGTGGTTAATTGAAGCCTGGAGAAAATAACATAAGATCTTAAACATGTGTTAATAAAAAGTTAATGGTTAATTGACAATCTTCTTGCTATTAACTGGTTCTTTACTTTCTCTTGAAGAACATTACTATTAGAACAAAATGAATAAAAATACATGGCCATTATATATATATATATATATATATATATATATATATATATATATATATATATATATTTATATATCATTATGGTTGCTATATTTCTAAGCAGATATCTTTTCGAAGCAATATCATTGATAGAGCATTCACATTTGAGTTCAAACATCAAACCACAACAGCCTGTCAGTTGGGACTTTAGAACACACCAACTGCACCACTGCAGGGGGGGTAAGACACTCCAATGGGGCCACCTGCTGGCCATGGATGGTGACCGTGATGCTTAAGGATGGAACCCTGGTGGCTGCTTTCCATGACATGCAACACTCCACTTTGGCCCTTACTTAGATTAGATGGGCAGTTGGAGAGTCCTCCTTCGATCAATCAGCTGGTCACGTCAAGCTCTAGCACCTAATATGATTGTCTCAATCCTATTGCCCTTATGGCAAACCCCAACCTTTTTTTATCATATATGTGCTAGAAGAGGGTGGCTGAGGGTCTTAGTATCCTGGGTAAAACGGTAAACTATCTAATGGTGAAGATTCAATTCTGAAGCTCTGGGGAATATGGATTCGCCCTTCATCACCATTACTCCCAGGTCCACTCTGACCTGTAGTGAATTTTTTTTAAAATAATGAGTTCAAAAAATAATTTTAAATACCCATCAACAATGACTAAAACAAAATGTCTTCAGCATAAAATAACCCAACAAGGGTTGATATGCCATAAAATCCAACCCAACCAAACCACAAGTAACAATGAGAACTACAACAGTTTCAACCACTAAAAAACTCTTCCTATTCTTATGCCACTTTTTTTTTTTTTTTTGACAACATAGAAAAAAATTGGCAAGAGTAAGCATTAATATATATAGGAATAAATCTGAGTGTTGGATTTAAAGATACCTAAAATAGAAACCTGCATCTTCCTACACAGGAATAGTTCATTCCACCATAAAATCCAGATAACATTCTCAGAAAATGATAGCTTATTTCTATGGAAACAATGGGAAGGAGCTTCAACTGCAAACTGCCTCAATATGCTGCACTGAGGTTAACAACCTACTTAGGTTTTTTTTTTTTTTTTTTTTTTTTTTTTTTTTTTGAGTACCAAACAGATGATCAACTTGCATCAAGTGAGATTTTGGTTAAGTCAGTTTCCAATATAGAAATATTTTTTATTCATTCCCCTAAATGCTGCCTTTAGCCTCTGCTCAATGTCAAGTCATTTATTCATGAATAGGTAAAAGTAAAGTAGCCAGAGTATCCTATTGTCAGTAGCAGCTAGACAGCAAGGGAGTCTATCCCCCTTTTTTTTTACTAGTGCTAGGCAAAGGAGATTGTTTTATTGCATCCAAGGTGGAGTGTCACACCTATCATCAGTTCCCCACTTTACCATACAGATCCAAACTGTGCAACTCCTGCTCTTAGTTCCAAGGCAGATGCTCTACCAACTGAGCTAAATAGACATTTATTATTATATTATCACTGGCACATATGGCTGACAGAAAAGAGTGCAGGCAAATCAATGAAAAATAATGAGTATTCATTTTCCTACCATTCTTTTTTTGTTATTGTTGTTTGATGCTATTTATGAAGAAAAAAAATCCACTTTTCCATTATAAATTGTAGATTTGAAGAAGACTGTAGAAATGGATGTGCCCAAACAAAATAAAGGAGTCCAATAGTCTAAATAACTCTTCTCAAAATTAAAGAAAGCAATATCATTTTATAATATTAGAGTAGGCATGGTCATTTTTTTTTTCAAGAAGTGGGCCACATGAGACATAGCCCATCATCAGAAAAAAATTTAAAATTAAGATAAAAAAATAAAAAAAATAATTTTATGATGGAAGTACCTCAAACATTTTCACCATAGAAGACCATATGCATAAGAATCCGCCTTAGAAATAGGAAAAAGTTGATTTTTTTTCCTCTTCAGTAAAATGATCTTTTTTTTATTGTAAAAAAAAAATTGAAGTCTTAGGTGTGCTGTTCAGAAATTACTTCAGGCCACTTAAGGCCCATGAGCCACAGTTTGCCAATGACTGCTCTAGAGTATAAAACTAATTATCAGAAGTTGGTTGGTGAAAGTCTTTGCAAGATATTTATCATTTAAAGACAGAATTTTTTGATTATTATAAAGTTGGTACTCTGCTGCCAGAGGAGCCAGTTTAACTAAACTAAAATCCTTATCATACAGCATACTTGTTTTAATAAAGAAAAATTAATCCTAAATAAAAAAAAAACCTTAAGCCTGACATAAAATAAAATCTAAGTCTCACCAATAAATAATAAATAAAAGCAACTAAAAAGAAAAAATTAAAGAAAATACTATTTATAAAATTAATGATAATAATTCCCCTACAATAGTCCAATGGTGGTGTAATGGTTAGAGTCGTAGGAAATAGGCACAACAAGACTAGTTCAAATCCTAGATGAGGCTGTTTGCATTTCCTATAGCACTAATACCCTTGGGAAAAGTATGAATCCAAGTATTCTCCCTACAGCTATGGGTAAATAGTAAGGCTGACTGGGCTCTTTAACCTTTGTTAGGCAACCAGTCTAGGAGAAGGAAAACTGAATTCAAACCTGTTGAACTCCGCTTAAGAAATTGACCATGTGTCAAATCCTGCTCATGTGGAGGAGTTTGGTAAATATATACAATAGTCCAATTATGCCCTTGTCAAAACTGACTATAGACATAACAGCTTTTTGAAGCTGCTTAGGCTAGAAAATTAATGGTCATTCATTTTCTCAATAAACAATACAAATGTTAAGATATGTTGGTACATTGTTGGGGAAAAATGGATGTAGACCTTTCTAAGATAATAATGAAGCATTCATCCAAGAGAAGATAAATTTTGTAAAGATATCTTTGTATTAGAGTTGGAAATTTAGTCATCATTGAACAGATAGGGATTAGAAAAAATGTATATGAACCAAGCTGAATAACTATTATGCTATCAAAGATTCTTTAGCTATTAAGAGGCAAATGCTGTTTATATCTTATTATAATAAAGATTCAGTGTCTGTCTGTAACCAAAACTACATCCTTGCTTATGTCACAATACTCTCAGGAATTGCATAAGTTTATCAATAAGTAATTTATAGTCAAAATCATTAATACATAGAATAAATCTATTAACGAGTTAGATTTGCCCCAAAACAGCCCATGTTATTAGTGCATTTAAAATCCTTCAATCCTTATATCACTAAGAAATAAAGGTTTACATAATATATGGTGTGGTTAATTTGCAACTGGTTTTAACAAAACCAGGTTTAATAAATAACTACTTGGTGTTATTGATCTCTAATATTATTGTTTTATTCTCCAATGTATTAAAATCAATCCCATGAATGATTTTATATAGAAACCAATTACATATAATTAAAATAAGTGTAATCTTTTTATATGCATTCTTATTTAATTTTGTTAGTTTTTCTGATTTTATATATTCATTACATTAAAACTTAAATACTAATGCCCAGAGCGGAATTATTTTTGCTAGTTTATAAAATAGAGAGAAAAAAAAAATTTGTTTCAGACTTAAATTGAAATTTTCAACTAAACTCCAGACATTGATTTATGGTAAAAAAAATTTTAAATACAGTGCAACACAAGACCAAATGATTATATAGTGTTATTTGAGTTGCTATAAAAGAATATTACCAATTCTCATTCTTAAAAAATATTTTAAACAAATATGAATGTAACTGTTATTAAAACTTTCTATTTTTCTCTTCAAATAGAATAATTTTTTTTCATTCGTTACAAACCAAATATTTTGGGAGAGAATATTTCATAAAAGAAAAATTTTGATATCATGAACATAAACTATTTTCAAGTTGTCTATACATGAGAATATTTTTCACACAAGAAAATTCTTTTTTCTAGACTTCTAAAATATAATAATTTATCTACAGAAAAAAAAATTAGAAATTTATATTTTTAATATTCCATTACATTTTTTTAAATCACGTGATGATGATTTGTTTTCTCACCGTTATATAATATCAACTATTGCTATTCAATACTAATAATTTTCAAAGAAATCTATTTAATCTATAGATGAGACCCTAACAGATATTACCACTCCAAGTCAGAGTGGACCTGGAAGTAATGGCAATGAAGAAGTTCTTCATATTTCCCAAAGCTCTAGAAATAACCTTTATGAAACTCTCATAAAACAGCAAATATCTTTTGGTAAATCAAAATAACTAGTAAGAAAAAATTTAAAAAATAAAAAAAAAGATGTTTAAATGAATAATATAATCAGTGATGATATTAACAGAATCCTGAACAATGAATGAAATGTAAAAATGAATAGAACATCTTAAACCTACTCTAATATAAATTCCATTCAGAAAAAAAAGAAAGAAAGAAGAAAGAAAAAGCTTTTATAGAAATATTTAACACTTTACTTATTGAGGGGAAAGGGGATGTACATATAAAAGATGAGATTGGTTTGGTATGCTTGATTTCATATGTTATTGAATAAACTGGGTATTTTCTTTTTTTTTCCTATCCCCCCCCCCCCGCTTTTTCTTTTAAATTGAACTTTTCTTTTTGTCTCCTTGATAAATTGGCAGTTCCATTTGCAAAATACTTTTCAAATCAAATCTGCATTAAAAACATAAGACACAAAGTGTATAACACTTGAAATCTCAAGAAATAAACACGCAGATAAAATCGTGGTGTAATGGTTAACAAGCTAGACTTGAAAATTCATCACTACTGAATAGCAAGTTCAATCCTCGCTGGATGCCCCATACTTTGTGTCACATCTTACCTTGGTAAACGGTTTCAGTAAATAAGGGTGTCCCATCATGGTGTAATGGTTAGCAAGCTAGTCTCACAGATCCATTACTACTAAATAGCAAGTTCAATCCTCACTGGATGCTCCAGACTTGTGACACAATTTTTTTTTTTTATTTTGTTGTTAAAAAAATAACTAAAGTTATTTTATAAATTATATCATCAAATTAAAGATCTATTTATTTACTATTTAATGATATAAGTTTGAAAGTAATACAATGTTTGGCTGCAAACTTATAAGGATTTTACTGTAAGGAGTATGACTAAAAACTCAAATTCCTATGTTTTGGCCGTGAGTGTACATTGCTAGTGTGACTGTTAAATCTTATCCATGGCAAATGGTTTGAGTAAATAAGGATGTCTCATTAGGGTGTAATGCTTAGCAAGCTAGTCTCACAGATCCATTACTACTGAATAGCAGGTTCGATCTTCGCTGGATGCCCCATATGTGTGACCTTGTGTCATATCCTACCTGTGATAAACAGGTTGGGTAAATACCTACAATTCTTAATACTACAAACAATTTCAGAACATAAAAAGAAATATGAAGCTAAAGAAACACACACTCCAGATGTGTACCGTTTCCACCCCACCAAGGGTGATGATGAGGGTAGTAATAGCTTTCTGCTATTATTATCTAGGTACCTTTGAAGAGAAGGTATTTATAGAATATTTTCACTATTTTGCTCATTCACTCATTCTCAACCCTTGTGGCATGCGAGTAACAAGACCTTTTTTTTTTTTTTTTTTTTTACAGTACCTGGTAATAAGACAGGGAGGCAAAGTCTTACCTTTCTCAAGAGCCTTGGGGAAAAAAATCAACATAATCATATATTTATCCAACCCCTCCACCATGAGCAGGATGTGACACAAGGTCAATTTTTATACACAGGAGTAATGGCTATATGCCGAGATGCATCATGCACCTAGGTAACCAGTTTTCGGATAAATAAGAATTATTTGAGGTGGTGCAGAAGTGTACTCACATCAAATAGTGAGTAATGGTTTGAATTCAAAGTTTTTTATCTTAACATACTGAGGCTAAAGAGCCCAGTCTGCCCTACTCAGTTAACGGTAAAACAAGGAAGCAACCATAGTAATCAGATGCATATTTCATACTATGCTATTCTTCCATGCATGCATGTTGAAGATGAAATCGAAATAATAAAATCATGTGAACATGACTTAAGTCTTATTTGTTTTCATTTTTGAGATGAAACTTGATATGTATTATTTAGATTATCAGACTGTTGTTCTTATCTATATCATGATATATAACAAACAACATTTTGGCCACTAGCCTCCTCCGTGTTCTGATTTATAAGAACTATCAAACAGAACAGAGACACAACTACCTGATAATAAGA
>CM042163.1:52794882-52837341 GCA_023376005.1 Doryteuthis pealeii
ATTAGAAATGAATGTCTATGCCCCCAAATATCATCAGAAAACTAAGCACCCCCTTCCCAAATATCATTAGAAAACTAAGCACCCCCTGCCCCAAAATATCATTAGTTCAGGTTAAAAGTGCAGTATGGGTAATCTGAAGCCAAACTTTTTTAAACCTTATTTTTCTGATGCAGGATGGTCCTAAAGTCTTGTCACCCCTACATACTGTTTTAATAATATAATATGAAAGTTATATAATTATTTTACTTCTAAAAAAAATCTTTAAGAATTAAATTATTTCATAGAATTCAATACATAATTGGGTAACCACCTAAGCAACCCGAGTCAAAATGACTTGATTCCCCATTAACTGACCGGAAAAGGTACGTAGTGTAATGGTTATCATCATAGGAAATGGATGGTGAAATAAGTTCAGATCCTGGATGTGGCTGTTTGCATTTCCCATAGTGCTAATATCCTTGAGAAAGGTACGAATTCAACTGCAGGTAAATAGTAGGGCAAACTGGGCTCTTTAACCTTAGTATGGCAACCGGTCTAGGAGAAGGACAACTGAATTCAAACCAAAAGGAGCTTTCTTCTCATCAAGAAAAAAACTACTTTGAGATCTCCTCCTCCTCTAAAAAAAAATAGGCTTGATATGCTATAAAACAGAACAACCAACCAACCAGAACCATCAAAAGAGTTTGATCCTAACTGGGTGCTTTACTATTGTGACTTTATGCCTGACTATGGTTTAGGTGTCAGTAAAGCGTCCAGCTAGAAACTACAAGGTTCCAGGTTTGATACAGGCCCTTGCATACTTAGCATATGAATAGCACAGGGATCTGTGCGTGAGGAGCTGATGGTAGGTGTGAAACTCCATCTCAGACGCCAAAAACAATCTCCTTGGTCTAGTGCTAGTGAAAAGGGGATAGACTCCCTTACTGTCTTGCTGATACCAACTTTAGGTCCCCCCAACAAATTTACTTACTTACAATCTTACTCAGCCCTTATGATATTGCTCCACTATTAATAACAACAGACCAATGGCCTAACCATTGAGCTATGTCCATTTCAATTGGATAATTGTAAAAATCAGCAACAATACCAACAACAGGCAAATAGAATTAATGACAAAGATAGACATAATACTGATAAGTGTCTTCTGCCATTTTAATAGAAAACTCATTAAAATACGCTTGGCTAAATATGATTCTTTTATATCTTTCTATATCAAAACCAAGGTGCCGGTTTAGCTCAGTTGGTAGAGCATCCATCGGGGAATTGCAAGGTTCCGGGTTCAATATCAGTCCCCATCGACTCAGCGCATGAGTAGTACAGCCTGGGTAATCTGTTCTGTGCAGTGAAGCATCTGGAAGCATCCACCAAGGAATTGCAAGGTTCTGGGATAGATACCAGTCCCTGTCAATACAGTGCATGAATAGCACAGCTTGGGTATTCTGTTCTGTGCAGTAAAGCATCTGGGAGCTGACAGTAGGTGTGTCGCTCTATCTCAGCAAAAAAAACAATCTACCTTGGCTACCACTAGTGAAAAGGGGGACATTTTTGAATGGCATGCAATCTGGAGCTTTACATCAAATGCCATTCAGTGTCATACCCAAGACACCCCTTTTTAGGGGGATACAGTCAATATTTTCTTAGCCAGGCTGATAGTGTGTTACAGTAATAGGATTTTTATGAAGACAAATAAAATTCACAATTCTCACAAAATTAAATTGTTCAATTAAAGGAAATGGTTAACTTTCATAACAGTTAGTTTGAAATGGTCAGGGAAGAAAAAAGAAAAACACTGAAAAACACCAAGAACAGAAAATGTTGGCAAAAAATCAAAGCTACTTTCTGCCAATTAGCAAGAACTCATACTGTTACAGGTTGGATGTGTGCAATGTATAGTAATTCTTTATGGACAGATTTTTTGTCCTTGGGATGCATGGATACAACCCAGAGATGCTGATAGGGACGCATTCTGCGTCTCTTATGCAGTAAAATCATATCCATGCATTCGTGTTTTTCTTTTTCCCAAGTTAACAGTAAATACATTTCAATAGTTTCTTAGAAACGAATTACACAGGATAGGTTACAAAGTAGGAGTTAGATGGCTTTAGGTGGGACCCATAAATTTTTCTAGGGACTCATTCAAAGCAAATATGCGTCTCAGGACACACTAAACCAAAAATCTATCAGCATTACTGCAACCTAACAGCCTTCTTTTAGATTCTTATGCATCAAGGATGCAGAACACAAACCTATCAGCATCTATGGACTCTTTATCCATAATTTTATTACTTTATGCAAATCAACTTTATCTAATCCTTTTAAAAAAAAAAAAAAAAAAAAAAAAAAAAAAAAAAAAAAAAAAAAATCAAATGCTATGTGTTGTCAGCAATTCTTTGCTCAACACGTGTAAACTGAAAAGTGCAATTTAGAATCAATTAAGAGAATTTGACATTTCCTTTTTGAAAATCAAATAAATATAAGAAAATAAAAAAATGCTGAGAACATTAAACATTGAATGGAAACCATAATCATTGAATCAAGTATCCATTCTAAAAGGGAATAATCTAATTATTTAAATTAGAAGGCAAATCATTATTCACACAAAAAATCTAAAAGGACACACAGTAAAATCATATCCATGCGTCCCAGTGTTTTTCTTTTTCTTCACCCAACATTTCAATAGTTTCTTAGAAACGAATTACACAGGATACGTTACAAGGTAAGAGTTAGACAGCTTTAGTAGATCATAAATAAAACCCTATAATCTATAAAGAAACTTTAGTTGGGACCCATCAAATTTCCCCGGGGACTCGTTCAAAGGAAATATGTGCATTCCAGGACGCACTAAATCAAAAAGCTATCAGCATCACTAATCTTTTCATGTCTCATCACCAGATGCCTTGACAAAGTTCTCATCACTGGCATGCCACATTGATTGAGTGCAGTCTGGTTAATAATTATTCCTTATTACTAGCACCTGGTACTAACTACATGTCTCATGTATCAGAGATGAACACCATCAAGTAAGTTCTCCACTCATGGTCCTTTAGATGCTATAAAGCAATGGTTCTCAACCTTTCTTATGGCCCCCTTTGCTGAGATGCTGATACGCGTCCTGCGTCGCTGACAAATAAAAACCTAAAAAGATGCAGAAAAATCATATCCATGTGTCCCAGAGTTGGGGGTTTTTTTCCCCACCATTTCAAGCTAATTGTAAATACATTTCAATATTTTCTTGGAATTGAATTACACTATAGGGGTACAAGACAGCTTTAGTTGTTCATAGATAAAAACTCTACTTAACTTATTAAGAAACTTTAGTTGGAACCTATCAAATTTCCCAGGGACTCATTCAAATCAAATTTATGCATCTCAGGACTCTCTAAATTGAAAAGCTATCAGCATCACTGCCTTTGATTTCTATTTTACTCTCGTGGAACACATACCTATTCGATGTTTATAACTCCTATTGTATTTTTATAATTAAATATTTTTGCTTGCCTGGAGCCCAAGAAAATGTTATATGGTGCTGGGGCTGGGAGGGGGTACATGGCCCCTGGTTGAGAACCACTGGTATAGAGAATCCTACAAGGTGAACTGGCAATCTCTTCCTAGATCATGGGACAAATCAATTCACAATGCTATCAAATACAGGTATATTTTATGATACCTATCAACATAAAATATGACTGTAACAAACTTACATTAGTGAATCAATAAAGCATTTCCTATGGTCTTTCATTCCATTATGAATTTTGTCAAGGTAACTCTACAACAGAAGTAGGTATATATATATATATATATATATATATATATATATATATATATTGCTGTATCAGAGTCCAGATTATATATAAAACTGTGTTGCCAAAACAACTTATTTTCCTGCCTACAACAAATGTCTGGGTAGCCAGGTATATAACTTGACAAAGGTAATGGATATATTTACTTTGTGGGGTTAGCTAATTTGCATATTCTGCTCTTAAATAAAAAAAATCAAAAAGAAAACAGGTAAGAAATGTATATATATATATATAAATGTGTATGTATATGTATATATATATATATATATATATACATACACACACACACACACACACACATTTGGATAGCAATTTCTTTTAATGCATACAGTGTTAAACAAGACAGATATTTCATGTCTGACAAGTTTCTTTTCAAGCTTTCTGGCTAATTTCTTATTAAAAAAACTCGTCAGACATGAAATGTCCATCTTGTTTAGCACAATATATATATATATATATATATATATAATATTAATCCTAATGAGTCAGATATATCAACTAAGAGTTTTCTTACAAGCTAATATATATATATATATATATATATATACATACACATACATACATACATACATGATTAAAATTTAATGCTAAAAGTGTTTTTAATACAAAATTGAGAGCAATATTAGTTATCTCACAATAGTTTTCAAGAATAAAACAGAATTAAAACTCACAACTCAGAGTTTCACATTATCAATCATCAAGTGAGTTACGAGATGCGTTGAATACACACTCACCTGAGATTCGACAATGCGAAACTAAGTTGTGAGTTTTTATCCTACTTTATTAACCTTATGGGGCTGGTTTAGCTCAATCAGTAGAGCACCTGCTAAGGAATCGGAAGGTTCCTGGTTCAATACCAGGTCCCCACCAACTCAGCGTATGAGTACCACAGATTGGATAAACTGATCTGTGCATTAAAGTGGGGAGCTGACGGTAGGTGTGGTGTGCCATCTCAGCAAAAACAATCTCCCTGGTCTAGCACTAACGAAAAGGGGATATCGCCCTCACTGCCTGGCTAATACCAACAATAGGCCACTCCGCCAACTTTACTTACTTTTATTATTAACCTATTCTATATATATATATATATATATATATATATATATATATATATATATACCAACTCCTCTGCACAAGCAGGATGCGCCACAAAGTTAATTGCTTAAGCAGAGTTTAAAAGGCTTGAATTCAGAGTTTTCCTTCTCCTAGACTGGTTATGTAGCCATGGTTAAAGAGCCTAGTCTGCCCTGCTATTTACCCATAGCTGGAGGGAGAATTGGATTCATACCTTTCCCAAGGGTATTAGCGCTATGTGAAATGCAAACAGCTTCGTCCAGGAATTGAACTCTGGCCGACGAGTCCATTTCCTACGACTCTAACCATTAGACCACGTGCCTCCATTTTATTCTATTATTATCCTATTTTATACTTGGAAACAAAAAAAAACCATACACCTTATGTCCTGAATGGAGTAAATGGATTGTTATGTAGTGCACCAAAACAACAAGTTCCCAATTGCACTTCTCCCTTCTGTTCTAAAGCCAACATGTAAATAGATTTAATAGATCAAAATCCAATCAGTCAGCAAGTTGGATGGCAGGGTAAGATCAATGTGGAAAATGGCAAGAGAGAGAGAGAGAGAAAGAGTGAGAGCAAGAGAGAGGGGGGCAAGAGTAGCAAGATGGTTGAATGAAAGGGAGGAGTGAGGTGGGTGAGAGGGGTGTTAGAGGAATGAAGAGATTGAGGGTGAACAAAACTGGCTGAGATGGCGGCTTACACACACACACACACACACACACACACACACAGTCATCCTCATCTAAATAAGAGCTGCCAATAGAGAAATCAATAATGAAACCCGGGTTTTAGGTTGACAGGCGTTTTACAGTAAGCCAAGGTGGGCTTTATTAATTCTAAGTCCAACCAGACACGACTTGAAATAGATCATCAGTGAAAGTCTAAATTAATTAGATGATAAAAAAAAAAAAATAAAAATAAAAAAAAACATTTCAATCATGCACTGATGTAAACACATGGGAATTGAAAAATAACATCCAAGTTGGTAAAAAAATAAAAGCAAATAATAGTTATATAATCACAATTGAGTTGATTACAGCAAATGCCATATATTCAGGACAGTATATATATATATATATATATATATATATATATATTTACCAACTCCTCCGCACGCAGGATGTGACACAAGGTCAATTTTTTCTTAAGCGGAGTTTAACAGGTTTGAATTCAGAGTTTTCCTTCTCCTAGACCGGTTGCCTAACCAAGGTTAAAGAGCCCAGTCTGCCCTACTATTTACCCATAGCTGGAGGGAGAGTAGAATTCATACCTTTCCCAAGGGTATTAGCGCTAAGTGAAATGCAATTACCACGTCCAGGATTTGAACTCGGGGCGACGAGTCCATTTCCTATGAATTTAACCATTACACCACGCGCTTTATTGACAGTATATATATATATATATATATATATTTAACTTAAGCCACACACTAATTAAAAATGTTAACATAAATAAAATTATCATTTCTATTTTACATACAAAATAATGATCGACCTACTTTTTAGAGTGCTCTTAAAGTGTTGTAAGAAATGAAATCAGCAACCCATGTACAAATTCTGGGTGAGGCTGTTGGTGTTTCAGTTCACACTAATACACTTGGGAAAGGTATGGATCTATCCGTTCTCCCCCCAGCTATGGGTAAATAGTAGGATAGACTGCATTCATTAGCCTTGGTAGGACCATCAGTCTAGGAGAAGGAAGACAGTTCAAACCAGTTTTACTTAATTAAAAATGTTAACATAAAATAAAATTGATTTTATTTTACATAGAGAATAGTGATACGTCCCTACTTTTAAGATGCGCTTAGTTTAACAGTTAACGTCATGAGAAACAGAAACAGTAAGCAGAGTTTAAATTTTGTATGAAGCTATTTATTTCCAATTCAAACTATTACCCATGGGGAAAGTCATGAATCTATCTGGTCTTCTCCCAGCTATGGGTAAAAAAGTAGGGTGTTTTTTAGCCTTTAACTAGTCTAGAAGAAAGAAAACTGTTTAATTTGGTTTGGTTTGTTTTGTGGCATATCAACCTCAGTGGGTCATTTAATGCCGATAAAGTTTTGAAATAAATCAATTCTTAATGGATAATACAATTTTTTTACAAATACATTTTTCTATTTAACCCATAGATGGGACCCTAACAGGTACTACCACTCCGGGTCAGAGTGGACCTGGGAGCAATGGTGATGAAGGGGTGCTCCACATTCTCCAAAACTGGAACCTCACCATCAGATAGAGTTTAACGTCATTCCCAGGACATGTAGACCCACAGCCAAAACTGTTTAAACCAGCTTTACTCCACATAGAAATTTACTTTGTGTCACATCCTGCACTGTTTTATAATGATGGAAATAATTCTTTAAGTCGATTATTGTAAGAGTAACACATTGGGGAGTGATGAACCTTACCTGCCACATGAATGAATGTATTATAAAGTAAGTAAAGTTGGCAGAGTGGCCCATTGTCGGTATCAGCTGGACAGTGAGAGAGTCTATCCGCTTTTTGCTAGCACTAGACCAGATTGTTTTTGCTGAGATGGAGTGCCACACCTTCTGTGAGTTCCCCACTTTATCACACAGATCAAATTTTCCAATCTGTGCTACTCATGCGCTGAGTTGGCAGGGGATTGGTATAGAACCAACCTAGGTGGGTACTCAACCGACTAAGCTAAACCAGCCTCATTATAATGCTAGTTAATTAACCAAATGATTTAGACAAGGGGGCAGGTGCTGCCTGGGGGAACGGCCTCCTGGATCAGGTGATTTAGTAATATCTTACCAATCCAGAAGCTGAAGCTACAGGACATAGGGCACAAATACTGTTGTATAGGTTATTTTGTAAAAACTGTTTTTTACGTGTTCGAATATACTTAAGTAAATTAAAATTTTAATCAAGAATTTCAACTGTTAGAATAATTTCAGTTCAGTCGGTAGAATACCCACCTAAGAATCGCAATACCAGTCCCTGCCAACTCAGAGCATGAGCAGCACAGATTGGGTAATCTGATCTGTGCAGTAAAGTGAGGAGCTGAAGGTAGGTGTGGCACTCCACCTCGGCAAAAACAATCTCCTGGAGTAGCGCTAAAGAAAAGGGGATTGACTCCCTCACTGTTTGGCTAAGACTGACAATAAAAAGTCACTCTACCAACTTTACTTACTTGTATACAGCTGTTGTATACTCTCTTTATTCTTCTTATCTTTGGTATCTTATGTTCTTCTTCTAGCGTCTGGACTTCGTCTTGGGGATTTCGTGTCTGGTCTTCCATTGGGGATTTCTCATCTATCATAAGCCCTGGGTCATTGGTAGTTTTTAGATAATAACCCAAGACTTTGATTTAGCTTTAGATCATATTTTATTCCGAAATCCCCACCCACGCATGGCAACGGCTTAGGCGCGACTTGCTCCCTCTGAGGTTTGGCCAATACTGAACTAAACTCTTTCTAATCTAAACCGAGGGCCTTTTCCACAGATTCTCAGGGTATCCACCGGAAAGAGGGATCAGGATGATCCTTCAAGGCCACTGGCTGTAACTCATTCAGCCATTTTGGTTTCTACACTACTGTACATAAGTGTTAGGGTACTAACAATTAAGTAACACAGCCAGCAGAGCAATTCTTTATTTAATATGGTTTTAGCTAAATTAACTGAATAAAAGATGTGGGTAAAAGTTTCCAGTATTCTTTATTTTTTTTTTTAAATGATTGTTCATTGTGTATTCTATTTCTGGTTTTCAAAATAGAAAGTACTATAAACTTTTCCTCACAACATTTGTAATGGAGTTTTATTGTATGATATATAAAAGTCATCGGTGCGGCCTAAAGTCGGTATCAGCCAATCAGAAAGGTAGTCTATCCCCTTTTCACTAGCGCTAGACCAAGGAGATTGTTTTAATGTCTGGGGTGGAGCGCCACACCTACCATCAGCTCTTTGCTTTACTGCACAGATCCCTGTGCTACTCATACGCTGAGTTGACGAGGACCGGTATCGAACTAGGAACCCTTTGGCTTCTAGCCGAACGCTCTACCAACTGAGCTAAGCTGGGTTATTTTCAAAATCAGCCCAAGTAAAAGTCAATACATTTTTTTTTTTTTAATTAGTGCACTTGTAACTTTATATTATTTAGATTTTTCGGACTGCTGTCCTCATCTTTATTGTTATATTTCGGCCGATATGCCCTTTGGCCTTCTTCAAGTGTTTCTAGTTGAACTCTGAAGACTTCACGGAACTTTAAACCAAACCTTTTATTTAATCCATTGGGTAGATTGTTCTCATTCCGTTAAATTTGTTGTAAATAACATTTTCAATAAAAAGTTTTTTTGTTTTTTTTAATATTCATGATATTTAATGACAATTTTATTCATAAGAATTTTTTTTTTTTTAAATAGTCCGGAAAAAGTATATATGTAATGGTAATACCCACCCATACACACAAGCAAGCTGTTTATGTAAGCCATGACGTAATAGGGAGGATTTATTAAACAAAAATACATCAAAACTTTCATTCATTAATGTTTATAAATAAGATTACTTATTTTGCCATTACGTGTTTTAAAAAAATCAAATGACTATCAAAGTTGTATGTTAGTGACAAATGCATTTGAACCTGGTGGTATACATAGGCAATTTTTAGTATTTTTCTATCACTATACACAGCTATCTCACTTTTTTTTTTTTCTTTTTGTTCTCTCGTCATTAAGAAACTAAATATTCCTGGAAGTAGAAAAAATAAATTTACGATTAAACACTTTATTTTTTTACCTCATTTGTTTTAATTAGAAAATTAAGAAAGTAATTATCAATGGTCAGGAATTTATGTTTGGTTTCGTTGTTTAATGGCACACCAACCTTCGAGGGTCAGTTAATGCTAAAGTCATCCTTGTAGAAGAACAGTAGTGGTACTTTTTCAACCCATAGCTAGCTTCATACATTAATAGTCTGAAAGTTAACGAAATAGCACGACTAGAATTCGAACTCGCTTATTTACGATGTCGTAGTCCAGGAATTTATGTTAGCAGTCACTTATGCATTAGTAAGGTTTTTTGCTGTTTTTTTTATTATTATTATAGGAGAACTAACTTAGTGAATGATTTTATATTATAGTATTAAATTAAATTAGTATTAAAAAAATATTTTTTAAACTATGTATAAATCAATCAGTACCTTAGTTGTTTTATTTTATTTAGCCCTGACTGTTCAGTACTAAAAAACAAAAAAATTCAAGAAATTTACGTAAAACGTCAGTAGTATAAGATTAACACGACTTTTTGTTAATTTGGATGAAATAAAAAGAGACAGACAAGCCAAGTAGAGAAGTCAGTGCTAACAATGAACAGGATGTCCAAAATATACATGTAAATTACTTTGCATGAAGTCTGCTCAAGTAATGGTAGACAACATAGCAAATAGTTAACTTGGTTTTTAAAAAAAAGTTTAGCTGGTGAGCTGAATACTACTTTGCCTCTCTTAAAACTCATTTGAAATGACTGGGTACTTTGTAGTTGTCTAGACGACATGACAGCGGAGAAAAAGACCATTAAATAGTTATCATTAGGACATTTTAAAATCAACAGTCCAGAAGAAGAAATATGCAAGTGGGCCAGTCATTATCTTTTCTTTTTCTTTTTTTTTTTTTAAATAAATGAGAAACTCATAGTCCCTCTCAATATCTTTCTCATTAATTAAATGTTATTTTATATTTGTAGAGTCGTTTGCTGAAAAACTGTTGAAATTACCCTTTTGTTTTTTTTTTTTTGTTTTTTTTAGATGAAGTGGAAACTTTTCAACATCTTTCCAGAAATCTTCGTGGAGAATATTTTAAAGATATTTCCCATCTTTATTAGATTCAAAGAAAGTTTATTTTAAGTGAATAAGTGCAACCCGGATAAAAAGCCGGCTAATGTTGTAGAACAAAAAAGATAAATAATTGCACAATTTTTTTGTTTGTTTGTTTTTTTTTTTTTTTTTGTTTTTTTTTTCTAGCTTGTTTAATTTGTTAGGCTAAGTACGTTTTCCTTTGGGGAAAAATAATGATCTTTGAAGCTATTTGAATTATGGAAATATTAGGTAACCTTATTTTTTTATAAAAACATGTTTGAAAAATAATAAATAAATGGCCCTTTTTAATGAGAGAGAGTGAGTGAGAACGAACTAAAAATGTGATAATATAAATAAAGTGTACTTATGATCAAAAGTTGTCTCCACCCCACCCCACCCCCAGCAAAAATAGGTAAATGAGTTTATTATCGGTCATTTTATCTCTCGTTTCCTTTACTTTTTAATAATCTAGTTCTTTTTTCTTTTTAACTCATCCAAATATAGGTATTTAATTTACCCAACCCGTTCGCCGCGAGTCGGATGTGACACAAGGTCGCAAGTACGGGGCATCCAGCGAGGATCGAACTCGCTATTCCGTAATAATGGATCTGCGAGACTAGCAAATGTATGTCTACAATTTAATGGGCCATTGTGAGCCAAGTAGTCAATATCAAAAACTATTTTAATATGAATCAAAATCCTCATGACCCTTTCTCATATTTAAGGTCACTTCCAAAATGGGGTCATCTCTCTTCTACTTCCTGTTGTCAAGGCTGTTTGCATTGACCAACTTTTAAAAATAAAAAAAAAGCAGTATAAAAAGATTAACTTTTTTTCTTTCTTTCGTGCATCCATGTGTGAAAATAATAGTTCATAATTTTAGTAACAGTAGTATAATATTATCCTCAGCTGATCTACCATTTGTCGTGTGACACCTTAAATTTAGAAATCTCTAGTTAATGCGGCTTATCAGACTGGCTGAAAATAGTTTTGTTTTCTGTTTAGTATTTTCCCAGAAACCTGTGATAAGAGGTAGGGCAGTGTTCGAACTAAGGTAAAAGCCAAGATTTTAAATACTGATTTTCAACGAAAAAACACTTAAGAGATTAACTCCAATTTTCTCGCAACATTCAACTTAAGTTTCTTAGTATTATTATTATTATTATTATTATTAATTGAGTTAATTAAGTTAGATAATTCCAGTGGCCAAGATCGACGTTCGTTCAAATATGGAATTAAGAATAACACTACGGACAGTCTCTTTTTACTTGGGAGATAGTGTAAAAAAAAAATGAATAGATATTTCTCTGCGATTATTAGCCATCATTTTACTTTGTAATATTATTATTACAAAGTAAAATAATGACTAATCGCGTAATTTATGGTCCCTAATAATATAATATAAGGGACCAACAATTATATAACATAATTACGGATCAAAAATTATATATAATAATATATTTAGGGACCAACAATTACGCGGAGATTTTTACTTAAAAAACGAATTACGAGTTTAAAGCATCACAGATTAAGTTAAAAGTAACTGATGCTTTTAAACTTTTAAAGTTTTAACTTTTGAATTCATTAAATTAAAATGACTTACAGTCTCAATCTTTACAAAAATGAGACGGAACAAGAATTTTTGTCAATCTTCTTGTCTATTTGAAAATATTAAACAAAAATTAAAGGGATTGTCAAATATAACAACAAAAGATTCACGGAGAATAAAAGTTGGGAATTGTTAAATAAATAAGAAACTAAAAAGAAAACAAAAACACCCTTGAGACAAATTAATGAATAATCAAAAACTAAAGCAATTAAATCCTTCAAATAAATTACGAAATAATTTTATAATAATCTTCTTCTGTTGTTTAATGAATGAAGTGAAAAGTTTTTGTTTTAAAAAAAAAAAGTATTCATTCAATGAACATAATTGAAACTTCCAAGTTTTCACTGATGATTCATTTTTGAAAATAAAACATGGACTAAAATGTGTCAGGTGGCGAAACAGCTGTGTGTGTGGATCTTATTTATCATGCTTCCATATCTCTATGTCTACATTGATCTAAAAAGCACCAAACAAGGATAGACGGTGGGATAAGGGCATGGATGAATAATGATAAAAACAAATCTAAATAAATCTTTATCATGCTATTTCTCTATTCAAACCAGTGCATTATTAATGCTGTGACCGACTTTAGGCTAAATACACACACACACACATTTCTATCATCAACATTTAGCCTAGTGAAGAAAATTAAAATTATGCAAAGCACATAAAAAAGTCAAAAAAAGGTTAAAAGTTTTGCAACTGAATTTAACTTTTATTCATGGGAATGGGGGTATTTTTTTGTTTCATTCTTAATGTTTCCATTTAATATTAGTAGTAATTAGAAAATTGGGATCTGTCTGTCTGTGTGTGTGTGTGTGTTTGGGGGAGGGGCTTACCTCTTAAATAATTTAAGAGTTTTTTTTTTTTAGTTTTGATAATCCTGGAAAAATGACCGTCTAGATGTTTTGGGTTTTTTTTAATAAAAATTTTATTTAATAAAAACATCTAGACGGTCATTTTTATTGGGTTTATTATAAAAAAAACAATTAATAATACATTATTTAAATTAAATTGATAAAAGCAAGCAAATTAGCTTAGATTTTTTTTACTTAGCAAATGAATTTAAACTAACTTAGTAAATTTTACTAAAGTTAGCATATCCCCACCCCCCAAAAAAAAAGAATGGGAAAAATCATACGTTAAAATTATAAGTAAAAGTGGAGATTTTTTTTGTTTGTTTATTAGTACTTACTTACGGCTGATAAAACAATAACACGTGTGTCATAAATAAATGTTAGTCGGAGGCAAAAGTATGAGGGGGGGATTAACTTCACAAACGAATCTTAATCTAAAATAAAAAATATTTTTAAAAAAGTGTTGCAATTGTGTCACCTTATTTTTTTATATTTACTTGTTCTAAAGTTTAATCACATTATTAAGTGTGACAAAACTTAGAGTAGGTAATTTTAACCACTGTGAACAACTTTAAGGAAGGATCATCATCAGAGTTTGTCACCTGTGAAGTCTACCTGCCTACCTACTTACTACTTACTCATCACACGACACGGTGGGAATTTTTAGAGGTTTTACCCACCCTCTGAAATGTTTGTTGTTCGTCATCAAAATAACGACATTGGAAAAAAAAAAAAAGGTTGAACAATTAATGAATAATAATCATGTTTGTTCAAAACTTCATTAAGCTAAAACTTAAAGGTGTAAAACAAAAAAAAAAACAAAAAAAACATTTTTATTCGAGTTACGACTTGTCCAATTTAAAAAAAAAAAAAAAAGATATTTTTTAAAGTAGAAAAAAAAGTTAAATACCATGAGATAAAAATACCTAATATTAAAATAAATTCCAATAAAAATTATTCCCTTTTCTTATAAATAAGCAACAAAAAAAAGTTTAGTTACTTATGAAAAGTTCTTTTACTTCAACAATGCTGTTTACTGCATTACCTGACTTTGTGTAAACAACATGGATGATAGTGACGTTAGTGGAAAAACTCAGGTAAAAAAATAACTTACCTGGATTTTTAATGTAATTATTTGTTTATTATTTACGTTAGATAACATTTATTTTTATTAAAACAAGATTTTGTAACTAAAATAACAACTTCCAACCTAATATATTAAAGAAATTTATCGATGAATACTGCCGACAAATAACAGCAATGGCCAATTTTTTATTTGTTTTTCGTTTATTTTCTTCTTCGTCGTCTAAAAAAGTCCATAAACAGATTTTAAATGGTTTTTTCCACGACAAATTTCTAATCGATTTTGATTTGATTACTGATAATATTAATTACAAATGTTTATTATTTGTCGCATCAAAGGATTTTTTCCCATAAGAATTTTTTTTTTTAATTTCAACTAAGAAAACTTGAATACGAACTATTATTTGTTTGACCATAATTTCAATAGATGATGCAAAAAAATAATCAATAAATATTTGAGGCGGCACCCAACTTCTCATAAATCCTAGTTTCTAGTTGTTACAAAGAATGTGCAATGTGCATAATTCGAATTTCTCACGTTTCAACTGTTTTTGATTTTTCGTTAGTTTGTTTGTTTTTAGTTCAATGCAGGAAAAAATACTTCACAATCCTAGTTGTCATTACGAAGATATTTTCATGTTTTTAAATAATATCAGTATTTAAATAAAATAAAAATAAAAATCCTGGCAGTCACAAAAAAAAAAAAAAAAAAAAAAAAAAAAAATACGACTATTGCGAACTTTTAACAAATTCGTAATTTTTTTCATAGTGAATTCATTCACCGATTCATTATTTTCAATAAAGTTTAATGGTTAAACGAATTATTCTCATTAAAATTCTGCTGAGACGAGTTCAATTTCTTTTAAAGTTTTTATTACCTTTTTTTTTCTTCTTTCGTGTAATGTGTAAAAAATAATAAATAATTAAGTACAACATTTTTAGTCTTTAAATAAAACCTGTACTAAACTCCTAAGGTTTTGTTTCGATTAATCTAAAAATTTTTAAAAAAGTAATTTCCTTGGCACATACTATGGAACTATGCTAATTAAATTAAATACCAACGATTTATCAAATTATATATGAAATATATATTACATTTTTGTTAATCAAAATGAATTACTTAAAAAATATTAAGATTTATTTATTTACTGTAAATATATCAATGATAAATGATAGATAAATAAATAATAATAAAATAAATAAATAATTTATTATTTACTTCATGTCTACGTTCACAAGAAAAGGAAATTAACGACTATATCACTAACTTTTATTTTGATTAATCATTATTCAATAATTGGAGAAATGCCTGGAATTTAAGTATTTATTTGGCAATATTCAAATTTTCTGACCCCATGAATAAATAAGAGTAAAGAAAGACATTTCATTTAAGATATCTAACTTAGTGGTCAGAATAATTCGTTTTAAAGAACAGACAAGAAAAATCTAGACCAGTCGACATTAAAATAAATACATTCTTTACTTTTTACTTATTTATATACATTTCATTTATTTATCAAAGATGCAAAGGAAACGAAAAATTAAATTAAAAATCAACATGATTTATTTATTTATCTTTATTGGTGATGTCAATCAATTGAAAAAAATGTTCAAAAAGAATTCTTTCATTTGAACATTTTTTTTTTCAATTAAAAAATGACAAGTTATAATTTTTGATAAACCTAGCAATAAAAAAGGGATATTTTTTACTCACAAATAATTTAAATATTAAAATGAAAAGTAAAACTAGACAATTGTTGTTCACCTTAGATTTACACTAGCTGTGGTCATTTAATACTTTTTTTTTGTTTTTGTTTTCTTTTTAATACACGTGATTTTAATCTAAATTGATCTCTCACATAAAAATGCTACAAAAATAAAATCAGAGTTTTTAAAGACAATTTGTGGGAAGGTTTAAAAGATTAAAATAAAAACAAAACTAAAACGTATTCCATTCAGCTGAAATAACTAGTAAGTAAAGTCAGTCTTAAGATTTTAAGGTGCAATAGTTAATTTTATAACTGGTCTGGTCATCCAATAAGAAATACAATTTCGATTGATTTAACAATAAATCAAATGAAAGAGTCACTATATATTCTAAATCATGTTATTGTCATTACAATGCAATAATTAAAATTAAAACTTAAAATAGTGAAAAACAGTTAAAAAATGTCAGTACCAAAATAACTCTTCCTCTTCTGTTATTGTCAGCATTATCACTTGATTTTAATTCACAGATTATAATATATATAAATGACTCAAGAAAAGATCTAAGACAAATGACAAATGACTCAAAAGAAGATCTAAAACAAAATAAAGTTAGTTAAACCGTTATCTTAGAGCGCCAAGATAAGTCTTTGAGAAAAATTCCATTCCTTAAAAAAATGCGTCGATGATGCCAAATATTTGAAAGAAAAGAAAAAAAGGAAACAAAAACATTAGAGATGAGAAAAAGAAAGAATTGTTTTCAATAGATAGAATCAACTGAACATGTCTTAGCAATAAATAACAAATAATATATTATATGGCAATTCATTTAAAGTCCTAGTTTACTCACGCAGCTAACTTTAAATTAAAAATTTTAATTATTTGCAAAGACCTTTTTGGTCTTGAAAGTCCGTCTCTAAAATCAAACATCAAATAATAAATAAATATAACTTAAGTAACCTTCTTTTAAGATTCATAGCCGGTGTCAATAGCAAAAATGGCGATTTATAAAGAAAAAAAACTTTTTTTGTTTTTACTTTATTTAAATGAATGTTAAAATATTTGATTTCCAAAAATATAAAAATAATAATAATAAAAATACACCGTGTACCAAAATCTAGTATACTTTTTTTTTTTTAATAGTTATACTTTCTGTGCAGGTAAAATATAGAATTTTTATTAAATTAAGAATTTTAAAACCAATATAAAAATTAAAGACGAGGAAAATGATTTGTTTTTTTTGTATTTTTTGTTGTTTTTTTAGGGGGAGATTTTTTTTTTTTTTTTTTTTTGGTTCGTTCAAGAACCAAACATGCTTTTTTTTTCGGTCAGACAGCGGGTCTTTTTAGTCTAAAAGAAATAAATGATCAAAGAAGATGTAATTACCTCACTTTCTCCGCCTCCAAAATGTTCTCGGATTAAATTTTCGAAATGTTCTATTGTAATATATCCATCATTCTTCTCATCGCAGACTTCAAAGACGGTCTTAAGTTTGTTGAAGTAGTCTGAACTCCCAGCGGTGGTGGATATACCTTGGCTGTCCATTTCACGAATGCATAACATTTGGAGAAAGAGAGACGATTTATTACTACTAAACAAACAAAACAAAAAGTGAAAAAAAAATTAAAAAACCCTACTTTCTTTCCTTTTTTTGTTTCTTTTTCTTTTCTTTTTTTTTATATATTTTTTTTTAAATACTTGTCTTTTGGGTTGTGCACGTCTCTCTTTGATGGGCGTGGAGAGAAAAAAAAGCGCACAACGACGACGACGGTCGTTACCACCACTGCTACTACTACTGCTGCTGCTGATGGCGCAACAAAAACGTGCCGTCAAATTACGCCACTACTCGGCACTTTCCGGTTTTGCACCGCTTCCGTCACAATGCTTGAGTGTTAGACACCACAAACAGCGGAAATGACCGAAGACTTCCGATACCGCAATGTCGTGATTTTTCGGCGTATTGAAGAATAGAATTTTACGGAGATACACGATTGTTCGAATTCCTATTCCGATAAGGTAGAAGGAATGTTTACTAACACTAACAACAGTAAACATGAAAATTCGTATTTTGTTATGATTGGTGAATTTTGTTTGATTCTTAAGCAAATTTATTTTTCCTCCCGAAATGGAACTTTATTAACTGTACAAAAATGAAAATAATGTTTAGAATTTCTGAAAGCCGAACAGATAACCCCAATAGCAGACGACTAATCGTTCATTCATTCATTAATTCAAGTTCTCCACCGTCTGGATGTTAAAACATAGTTAAATTAAGACATAGTTAAATAAAGAATTTTAACAATTTTTAAATATTTTAATTGAAAATTATAATAAAAACAGTCATAAAGATGTGCTGAGTTTTTTTGTTTGTTATTTTTTCTTTCTTTTTTCTTTTTTCTTTTTTCTTTTTTCTTTTTTCTTTTTTTAATTCATTTAATTGCAATGTTGTAAATTTTGAAGATTAAAAAATAAATAAACAAATAATAAATTACTGTACTTCATGTATTGATCTCGTATCATATATAATAGGTTGATTTATGGTCGCGAAATTATTCATTTATGAAATTCATTTTTGAAGCCAAAGGGTTGCTCCAAGTCCTTCCCATTATGACAATACCGTACGGTAGGTACCACCAAAATACGTCACGTGATCAGTTCAGATCATATTGAAGGAAGAAACGTAAATATTTTTTAACTTTTTAAAAAGATCTTGCAAAAAAGAAATGACGAACATAAAGAATTGTTACAAAGAAAAATAGTTAATTCAATAATCAAATTATCCGATTGGGGAAGAATTACTCACCGTTATCTTGAAAAATAAGTAAAACAGTCGTTTTTATTTTATAACACAGTCAGTTTTTTTATTGATATTTTTTAGCAGAATTCTGTATTCATGGTTATTTTACTAAAAAAAATCTTCTGATATAATTATTCAGACTCTTATCTTTATAGAATAAAAGGAAAAATCGTTTTTTGTCGGTTCATTTATTCATATTTCGTAAAAATATATTTCCCCAAATATATTTTAGGAAAAAACTATTTCAAACATATTTTCATCAAAAGGTAAGTAATTATGGAAATTTTCGTGAAAATCGGACCATTAATTGATTTTTCATAAAAATTTTTAAAAAGCCTCTAGTCATAACTTGTTTTTGGCAACGTTAAATTTCAATTGATTTAACGGTTCAAAAATGTAAGCATTGTTTTTCGTTTATGATTTTCATTATTTCCGTAAACTGAAAAAAATCTTTAAAATTATCAGGAGTTTTTTTTAAATGTTTCTTCTTTCGAATGGACAAAAAAATTTCAAGATAATATCAACCTTTATGCAAGTTTCATTGTGTTAAATATAGGGGAGGGGGGGTAAATTTCAAAGGGCAAATTGGTGGTACCTACCGTACGGCGTACCCGTACACACTCGTGTCTAAGTCGACATCGTGTATGAGTCGACCCGTGATTTATGATCACGAAATTATTAATTTATTGAATTCATTTTTTTTAAGCCCAAGACTGTTTGTTGCATAGTCCTTTTCTTCTCTTCTTATTTTTATTATATATCTTCTTTTTAGCTGGTTGGGTCGTCTATCGTCTATCTGGGTATCTGGACAGGTTCTCTGTTCTTTCTGGTCTGAGACTACTTGGGTCTTCTTGGGACTTCTTATCTTAGTGTCCACTGCTGTTTTTAGTAACGAACACAAGATCTGATATTGTTTTTTAGACGTCTTTTATTCAAACTCAAGTAAGAACAACACACTTGGAGAAATGGCCGACGGACATCAGACTCAATTGCATCTGTCCCGTTCAGCCATCCAGCCAAGACTGTTTTTTTTATCTATCTTTCTGTTCTCATTGGTCAAATGAGAGAGGAGCTACAAGGTTAGTAAAAGGTTAAGTCCTGTCAATCACTTATACGGTTTTCCATGGTTCAGAATTACCGTTTTTAATTTCTACACTAACGTACATAATTTCTAGGCAACCTATCAATTATGTCACCGGTCCTTACACCACGTGAGGTGCCCTAATAGTTATTTACTAAGCTTAGCTTAGTTGTGGCACAAGGTCAGAAAAATAGGACACCCAGTGAGAATCGAATTCCTTAATAATAGTATGCAAATCTAGCTTGCAAATAATTACACTCCATGAGGTGCCCATTTAACACACACACACACACACACACACACACACAACTCACACACACACTCCTATCTATCTATCTATCTATCTATATATATATATATATATATATATATATATATTTCAAAACAGAACATGCATTTTTCAAAATTTCAACGGTTGAATTCAGCGTTCGTTTTTGTAAACAGTCTTTTAACGGATATCTTTCTTCCTGTCTATGTCGCTCTTTGATGAAGACCAACTTATCGATTTGGTCGAAACAGATCTGTCAGCAATTACATAACAAACATCATATGTTTTTTCAAAATGTTAAATTTCATATATATATATATATATATATATATAGATGAAAATGGCATGGCCTATATATTTAATTATTGTAATTAAAAGAAATTGTTAAAAAAATTTAATGTACTTACAATTAAAGGCCGTTTTCAAATCTTTCTTTTAGTTATTTACATTAGTTAGATATATCAGACATGCCATTTTCTATATATATATATATATATATATATTACATGTGAATTTTTGTGACCCTGGGTTTCATTCAGTAGTGCATTAAATTAACAGACTGTATCTGACGATTACACACACACACACACACACACACACACACACACATATATATATATATATATATATATATATATATATATATATATATACATTTTTGTTCTTCTTTTACTTCCTACAGTGATTCAGGAAAAAAGATTGGGAAAGGATATGGCCTTATAAATTAGTTGATATATATAGGAGGGTCGTTAAAAAAGAACTAAGCTTCACCCGGATTCTTTATGACTGTTCGGACCTCTGTTTAGTCTATTTTTAGATTTCGTACACACCTGTCAACTTTGTGTGGGCCTTACCTGTACAAAAATTAAGCCAAAAATCTGAATGTGGGTATTCTTTCTGGATGAGGCTTAGAATTATACAACCCTAATATGTACACACACACACACACACACACATATATATATATATATATATATATATATATATGAAAAGACCGAAACATCCGTTCGGTCTGAAAATAATCAACCAGTACCACAATGAATGGTTAAAAGAAGAAGAAGAAGATAAACCCCGAAAGAGTTGCCTAAGTTAATATGCAAAAGTGTTCAATACATTAAGTAGAGCAAAACAATAAAACTTAAAGGAGCCAGAAACTACCTACTCGAGTTACACCTAACGGATCTTCAGGATAATTTTGTCAGAATTACCCTGAAGATCTGTTGGCTAGGTACTTTCTACCCACTCTCTCTCTCTCTCTCTCCTCTCTCTCTCTCTATATATATATATATATATATATATATATATATATATATATGTGTGTGTGTGTGTGTGTGTGTGTGTGTGTGAGAGAGGGGGGGGCAAAGAAGGACAACATAGAGAATTAGACTGATTTTATTTGCTATATAATTTGAAATAAATAATCAACACAGCTTAACACTTGTACTCGGTCATGGTTAACTGAATGAGAACAGTCTGCCCCCGTGGACTGAATAAAGTGTTCGGTTCGAAGGCTCCCGAGTTCGACAGGAAGGTTTCAGATTTCAAAGAGAAGGTTCCAGAGTTCGAGAAGGTTTCCGAGTCTAACAAGAAATACCCTAAGAAGGCCGGATAGCACATCGGCCGAAACGTTGTGTAGATAACAATAAAGGCGAGGACAATAGTCCGAATAATACAAATAATGCTAATGAATTCAGCATTTAATTTGAATTGTATCTAGAATCCATTATTCAGGATTATAGAATAATTTTGGAAGTATAATTTTCTTTGAGAAATAGTAATTTTCTTCAAGATGGTGAAAATTATTAACATAATTTCATGATTCCATTCTTATCAGTCAGTTCCGTTTGATAAGAAATTTATTAGAGCAAATTTTAATAAAATACAAAGATGTTAGTTTAAAATAACGTAAAATCAATATTTTTAGATTTCATGAATTCTTAGTTCACGTGTACCCAAACATGCGCACACACAAGATAGAGGTTTTACCAAGATTTGGATGCGTTTGTGGTGCAATGGTTATAATTGTAGGAAATGGACCCGATGATCTGATTTCAAATCCTTGACGGAGCTGTTTGAATTTCACATTGCGCTCATACCATTAGGAAAGGTATGAATGGAAAAAATGTGTTGGCATAAGAGTAATACGGTCGGTACAATCATATAAGTGCTAGGGTTTGACGTGACCAGCCGATTGATCGAAGGGGTCCTCTCCGAATGCTCGTCTAGCCCAGGAAACCTTTTAGACGCTAGGGTTAGTGTTAGGGTTAGTGCTAGTGTTAGTGTTAGAATTAGGGTTAGGGCACTTCGGGAGTTTCCGACATCTAATGCTATTTATACGTAAAATGCGATTCTGATGTTGTTATTATTATATTTTGTGCGCTATTGTGCATTTCTACCTTTAAAAAAATTTGGGAAAAAATCAACACTGAAATAAAGAAAATGTCATTTATATTTATGACGTCATAACGGTATAATGACATGACTTTTCAAACGATTCCGTTATAAATGCACGTGACGTGCAATAAAAGTGGGAATTTTGCTTTTCAATTGTTCGCAGTGTCGCTTAAATCTACGTTCTTAGTCTTTTGTTGAGCAATTCACAATGTCGTTTATGTCATAAGAGGATAGAGAAGATACAAAACCGGAACAAGTATGTTTTATAGCAATAGCATAATCTTTACAGATCACTGCCGCCCTTCACAATCCTATAACCCCACCGCCAGAACCTTTCCTCTCACGAGCCCTCAAATGACTCATCAAACCCGCTGCAGATCCACAAAGTTTGATGTAAATATGACATAAAGAAGACGTCCTTTCCATCGGATCGGATGGATGAGATGATAAAATTTGATGCTTATGCACCACCATGTCTCTTAAGACCAGAAGCTGAATTACAGACTTTGTTACAGATTGTAAGTATGTTTTACCTGCACGTAAACCAAGCGATGCGGTCTTATTTCAGGTATGTAGTTTTATAAACAACCGCGAACCAGGGCATCAGCCCCGAAGATTTTTTAAGGGGGGTGGGTACAGGGGAGAAAACTGGTCATGCTGCTTTCCTTGTTCTATCCTAGCTAGTTTAATTCGCCGATCGATTCGTGCCAATAAATACTGTCGTCCGCCACCGTCGCTTTTCGCAGCCTACTTTCACCATAACACCTCGGGCACTCCATGTTAACTAACTTATTTAAAAAATAAATAAATAAACGAATGAGAGATGGGAAGGGAGAGAAAAAAAATTCACCCCTACAAAATGTGAAACAAAACAAAATTTGGGCCATTTGGTGTCCCTTTTCCTTCTGTTACATGTTGGGCCGCCGACTTGACTTCCGGTTTTTGAGAACAGAAAGCAAGCCAATCAGTCCCTCTACGCCAGGAGTGGGTCCTGTTCTGGGAGAAGTTTTGGTACTAATGTACATAGCACGCAAAGAATAATATCATTAGCTTACATATAAAAAGCATCACATTTCAAGGAAATACCCGAAACGTTCGAGACGCTAGGGCAAGGGTAAGGGTTTTGGGAGTTTCCGTAATCTAATCTTGTATCCCCACAGGTTAGTGTTAGGGTTAAGCTACTTTGAGAGTTTCTGTAATCTAATGCTATTTTATACGTAAAATGCGATTCTAATGATATTATCTCTTGCGCGTATTTGTATTTGTACCGAAATTTTAAACAATTCTGAGTCTCGAATATGATTGAAAACGACAGTTGAACATGATTTAGATTCTTTAACATTGCTCTCTCTCCAGATTAGCAATGTAAGACAACTGAGATTTTTAAAAAAAGCGTATATCTTTTTATAATGGAGTTTCAGTATCTGTCTGTCTGTAACCGAAATTACATCACTGCTGATATCACAATACCCCAGGAAATGCGTAAGTTCATAATTAAGTATTTAATTCATAGTCAAATCCAAAATAGTACTAAAATAAATGTTATCTTTACAACGTCTCATGAAAATCTACGTTAGATTATCTTCAAGAACAACCCATGTATATTAGTACGTTTAAAGTCCTGGCAATGTGGTCTTATATATCACTAAAAATAATGCGTTACATAATATATGGGAGGTTTAAATTTGCACACGGGGTTTTAAAAAACAGCGTTTAATAAATAATTACTTGGTGTCATTGATCTCTGATATTATTGTTTTTATTCTCCAGCGTATTAAAATCAAATCCTTATGAATGTTTTCATATAAAAACTAATTGAAATATTATTAGATAAGCCTGTAAATCTTTTTTTATACGAGAGATCTTCATTCAGTTTTATTAGTCTTTCTCTAATTTGATATATTCATACAATATTCTTGTGGGCTGATTTCTAATTTAGGCCGGAAATAAAAAACGGAAGTTTAAACTACAGTCTATGAATTTAACCATTTTGCGAATTGGTTATCGGTTTTAGGGGATTAGTGTTTTTAGATTACGTATTGCTTAAAAAACAACAACAAAAAACCAAATTACTATACATTAATGTTGAAACAATAATTTTTTAAAACTTAAGTTTAATTGAAATTGATACATTGCAATACTAAACACAAAGAACTGTCTCAATAATAGATCAATAATTAATTACAATGGTTAATAAATGTATTAGTAATTTGGGCCTTTTTGTTGTTGTTTTTTAAGCCAATACGTAATTTAAAAACAACCTTAATCCCCTAAAACCGTAACCCAATTCGCAAAATGTTAATCATAGACTGTAGTTAAAACTTCCCGTTTTTTTATTTTCCGACCTAAATTAGGAATCAGCCCCAAGAATATGATAATGAAATATATCCAAATAGAAGAACTAATAAAATCGAATAAGGATCTCTCGTATAAAAAGAATTACCACTTATTCTAATTAATTATTTCAATTAGTTTTTATTATGAAAACCATTCATAGATGATTTTAATACGCTGCGGAAATAAAACAATAATATCAGAGATCAATGACACCAAGTATTATTATTAAACCTGTGGTTTTAAAACCCCGTGTGCCAAATTAACCTCACCGTATATATGTAAACCATTATTTTATGATATATAAGACACATTGCAGGACTTTAAACGTTATCTAATAACATGGGTTGTTTGAGATAATCTAACGTAGATTTTTCATAGAGACATTGTTAATAGATAACATTATTTTATCGTATCTATTTTGGATGTTGACGTATGAGATTAAATACTTAATTATGAACTACGCATTTCCTGGGTATTTGTGATAATCAGCAGTGATTGTAAATCGGGTTACAGACAGACAGAATCTAGAACACTCCATTATAAAAGATATACGCTTTTTTTAAAAATCTCAGTTGTCTTACATTGCTAATCCGAAGACGAAGAGCAATGTTAAAAGAATCTAAATCATTGCAACTGTCGTTATTCAATCAAATTCGAGACTCCAGAATTGTTTAAAATTTCGGTACAAAATACAGAATAGCGCGCAAGAAGATAATATCATTAGAATCGCATTTACGTATAAATAGCATTAGATTACAAAACTCTCAAAGTAGCTTAACCTAACACTAATCCGTGTGGGGAACAAGATTAGATTACGGAAACTCGCCAAAACCCTTACCTTGCCCTAGCGTCTCGAACGTTTCGGTATTTCCTTGGAATGTAGATGCTTTTTATACGTAAGCTAATGAGTATTATCTCTTGCGTGCTATTGTACATTAAGACCAAACTTCTCCCAGAAGACCACTCCTTGGCGTGAGGGACTGGATGGCGTTGCGCTTTCTGTCCTCCAAAACCGGAAGTCAAGTCGGACGGCCCAACATGTAACCAGAAGGAAAGGGACAACCAAATGGCCCAAATTTTGTTTTGTTTCACATTTGTAGGGGTGAATTTTTTCTCTCTCCCTTCCCATCTCTATTCGTTTATTTATTTATTTTTTAAATAAGTTATGTTAACATGGAGTCCCGAGGTGTTATGTGCAAAGCTGGCATGCCGAAAAGCGAACGGGCTGGTGCGAACGACAGTATTTAGTGGCACGAATCGATCGTGCGAATCTAAACTAGCTAGGATAGAAAACAAGGAAAGCAGCATGACCAGTTTTTCTCCCTGTACCCACCCCCTTAAAAATTTTCGCGACTGATGCCCTGGTTCGCGGTTGTTTATAAAACTACATACCTGAAATAAGACCGCGTCGCCTGGTTTAAGTGCAGGTAAAAACATACCTTACAATCTGTAACAAAGTCTGTAATCGGCTTCTGGTCTTAAGAGACATGGGTGGATGCATAAGCATCAAATTTACATTCATCTCATCCATCCGATCCAAATGGAAAGGACGTCTTCTTTTATGTCATATTTACATCAAACTTTGTTGGATCTGCCAGCGGTTTGATGAGTCATTTGAGGGCTCATGAGAGGAAAGTTCTGGCGGGTGGGTTATAGGATTGTGGTCAAGGCGTCAGTGATCTGTAAAGACTTAGCTATTGCTATATAACATACTTGTTCCGGTTTTGTATCTTCTCTATCCTTTTGTGAATTGCTCAACAAAAGACTAAGAACGTAGATTTAAGTGACACTCGCGAACAATTGAAAAGCAAAAAATTCCCACTTTTTTATTGCACGTCACGCTTGCATTTATAAACGGAATCGTTTGAAAAGTTATGTCATATTACCGTTATGACGTCATAAAATATAAACACGTTTTCTTTATTTCAGTGTTGATTTTTTTTTCCCAAATTTTTTTAAAGGTAGACAATGCACCAATAGCGCACAAATTATTAATAATAACATCAGAATCGCATTTACGTATAAATAGCATTAGATGTCGGAAACTCCGAAGTGCCCTAACCCTAATTCTAACACTAACACTGGCACTTAGCACTAACTCCTAACACTAAGCCTAGCGTCTCAAAGGTTTCCTGGGCTGAGACGAGCGTTCGGAGAGACCCCTTCGATCAATCGGCTGGTCACGTCAAACCCTAGCACTTATATGATTGTACCGACCGTATTACTTATGCCAACACATTTTTCCATTCATACCTTTCCTAATTCTTAGAGCGCAATGTGAAATTCAAACAGCTCCGTCAAGGATTTGAAAATTCAGATCATCGGGTCCATTTCCTACAATTATCACCATTGCACCACAAACGCCTCCAAAGCTTGGTAAACTCTATCTTGTATGTGCGCATGTTTGGGTACACGTGAACTAAGAATTCATGAAATCTAAAAATATTGATTTTACGTTATTTTAAACTAACATCTTTGTATTTTATAAAAATTTGCTCTAATAAATTTCTTATCAAACGGAACTGACTGATAAGAATGGAATCATGAAATTATGTTAATAATTTCACCATCTGAGAAAATTTACTATTTCTCAAAGAAAAATTATACTTTCAAAATTATTCTATAATCCTGAATAATGGATTCTAGATACAATTCAAATTAAATGCTGGATATATTATTCCTTAGATTATTTGTATTATTCGGACTATTGTCCCTCTGCCTTTATTGTTATCTATACAACGGTTTCGGCCGATGTGCTCTCCGGTCTTCTTAGGGTATTTCTTGTTGGACCGGAAACCTTCTCGAACTCTGAAACCTTCTCTTTGAAATCTGAAAACCTTCCTGTCGAACTCGGGAGCCTTCGAACCGAACACTTTATTCAGTCCACGGGGCAGACTGTTCACATTCAGTTAACCATGACCGAGTACAAGTGTTAAGCTGTGTTGATTATTTATTTCAAATTATATAGCAAATAAAATCAGTCTAATTCTCCATGTTGTCCTTCTTTGCCTCTCTCTCTCTCTCTCTCTCTCTCTCTCTCTCTCTCTCTCTCTCACACACACACTTCATAATATATATATATATATATATATATATATATATATATATATATATTAGAGAGAGAGAGAGAGAGAGAAAGGGGTAGAAAGTACCTAGCCAACGGATCATCAGGGTAATTCTGACAAAATTATCCTGAAGATCCGTTAGGTGTAACTCGAGAGGTAGTTTCTGGCTCCTTTTAAGTTTTATTGTTTTGCTCTACTTAATGTTATTGAACACTTTTTGTATATTAACTTAGGCAACTCTTTCGGGGTTTATCTTCTTTCTTCTTCTTTAACCATTCATTGTGGTACTGGTTGATTATTTTCAGACCGAAAGGATGTGTTCGGTCTTTTCATATATATATTATAATATATATATATATATATATATATATATATATATATATGTGTGTGTGTGTGTGTGTGTGTGTGTGTGTGTGTGTGTGTACATATGAGGGTTGTATAATTCTAAGCTCATCCAGAAAGAATACCCACATTCAAATTTTTGTCTTAATTTTGTACAGGTAAGGCCCACACAAAGTTGACAGGTGTGTACGAAATCTAAAAATAGACTAAAACAGAGGTCCGAACAGTCATAAAGATCCGGGTGAAGGCTTAGTTCTTTTTTAACGACCCTCCTATATATATCAACTATTTATAAGGCCATATCCTTTCCTAATCTTTTTTCCTGAATCACTGTAGGAAGTAAAAGAAGAACAAAAATGTATATATATATATATATATAATATATATATATATATATATATTAATATATATGTGTGTGTGTGTGTGTGTGTGTGTGTGTGTGTGGTGCAATCGTCGGATACAGTCTGTTAATTTAATGCACTACTGAATGAAACCCAGGTTCACAAAAATTCACATGTAATATATATAATGTATAATATGAAAATGGCATGTCTATATATCTAACTAATGTAAATAACTAAAAGAAAGATTTGAAAACGGCCTTTAATTTTAAGTACATTAAATTTTTTTAACAATTTCTTTTATTTACAATAATTAAATATATAGGCCATGCCATTTCATCTTAAATATATATATATATATATATATATATATTATATATATATATATATATTATATATATAATATGAAATTAACATTTTGAAAAAACATATGATGTTTGTTATATAATTGCTGACAGATCTGTTTTGACCAAATCGATAAGTTGGTCTTCATCAAAGAGCGACATAGACGGGAAAAATATCCGTTAAAAGACTGTTTACAAAAACGAACGCTGAATTCAAACCGCTGAAAGTTGAAAAATGCATGTTCTGTTTTGAAAAAAAAAAAAAAAAAAAAAAAAAAAAAAAAAATATATATATATATATATATAGATAGATAGATAGATAGATAGGAGTGGTGTGTGAGTTGTGGTGTGTGTGTGTGTGTTAAATGGCACCTCATGGAGTGTAATTATTTGCAAGCTAGATTTGCATACTATTATTAAGGAATTCGATTCTCACTGGGTGTCCTATTTTTCTGACCTGTGTCACAAGTAAGCTAAGCTTAGTAAATAACTATTAGGGCACCTCACGTGGTGTAAGGACCGGTGACATAATTGATAGGACGTTGTCTATAAATTATGTACGGTAGTGTAGAAATGAAAAACAACGATAATCTGAACCATGTAAAACCGTATAAGTGATTGACAGGACTTAACCTTTTACTAACCTTGTAGCTCCTCTCTCATTTGATCAATGAGAACAGAAAGATAGATAAAAAAAACAGTTTGGCTGGATGGCTGAAAACGAGACAATGCAATGAGTCTGATGTCCGTCGACCATTTCTCCAAGTGTGTTGTTCTTACTTGAGTTTGAATAAAAGACGTCTAAAAAACAATATCAAATCTTGTGTTCGTTACTAAAAACAGAAGTAGACACTAAGATAAAAAGTCCCAAGAAGACCCAAGTAGTCTCAGACCAGAAAGAACAGAGAACCTGTCCAGATACCCAGATAGACGATAGACGACCCAAACAGCTAAAAAGAAGATATACAATAAAAATAAAAAGAGAAGAAAAGTACTATGCAACAAACAGCCTTGGCTTAAAAAAAACGAATTCTATAAATTAATAATTTCGTGATCATAAATCGCGGGTCGACTCATACACGATGTCGACTTAGACACGAGTGTGTACGGGTACGCCTTACGGTCGGTACCACCAATTTGCCCTTTGAAATGTACCCCCCCCCCCTATATTTAACAGAATGAAACTTGCATAAAGGTTGATATTTTCTTGAAATTTTTTTGTCCATTCGAAAGAATAAACATTTAAAAAAAACTCCTGATAATTTTAAAGATTTTTTCAACTTACGGAAATAATGAAAATCATAAACGAAAAACAATGTTTACATTTTTGAACCGTTAAATCAATTGAAATTTAACGTTGCCAAAAACAAGTTATGACTAGAGGCTTTTTTAAAAATTCTATGAAAAATCAATTAATGGTCCGATTTTCACGAAAATTTCCATAATTACTTACCTTTTGATGAAAATATGTTTGAAATAGTTTTTTCCTAAAATATATTAGGGGAAATATATTTTTTACGAGGTCTACTCCTCCCCCCCACCATTTTATTTTATGAAATATGAAAAAATGAACCGCCAAAAAACGATTTTTCCTTTTATTCTATAAAGATAAGTGTCTGAATAATTATATCAGAAGATTTTTTTTTAGTAAAATAACCATGAATACAGAATTCTGCTAAAAAAATATCAATAAAAAAACTGACCGTGTTATAAAATAAAAACGACTGTTTTACTTATTTTTCAACATAACGGTCAGTAATTCTTCCCCAATCGGATAATTTGATCATTGAATTAACTATTTTTCTTTGTAACAATTCTTTATGTTCGTTATTTCTTTTTTGCAAGATTTTTTAAAAAAGTTAAAAATATTTACGTTTCTTCCTTCAATATGACCTAAACTGATAACGTGACGTATTTTGGTGGTACCTACCGTACGGTATTGTCATAATGGCAAGGACTTGGAGCAACCCTTTGGCTTCAAAAATGAATTTCATAAATGAATAATTTCGCGACCATAAATCAACCTATTATATATAATACGAGATCAATACATTAAGTACAGTAATTTATTATTTATTTGTTTATTTATTTTTTTAATCTTCAAAATTTACAATATTGCAATTAATTGAATTAAAAAAAGAAAAAAAAGAAAGAAAAAATAACAAACAAAAAAACTCAGCACATCTTTATGACTGTTTTTATTATAATTTTCAATTAAAATATTTAAAAATTGTTAAAATTCTTAATTTAACTATGTCTTAATTTAACTATGTTTTAACATCCAGACGTTGGAGAACTTGAATTAATGAATGAATGAACGAACGATTAGTCGTCTGCTATTGGGGTTATCTGTTCGGCTTTATGAAATTCTAAACATTATTTTCATTTTTGTACACTTAATAAAGTTCCATTTCGAGAAGAAAAATAAATTTGCTTAAGAATCAAACAAAATTCACCAATCATAACAAAATACGAATTTTCATGTGTACTGTTGTTAGTGTTAGTAAACATTCCTTCTACCTTATCGGAATAGGAATTCGAACAATCGTGTATCTCCGTAAAATTCTATTCTTCAATGCGCCGAAAAATCACGACATTGCGGTATCGGAAGTCTTCGGTCATTTCCGCTGTTTGTGGTGTCTAACACTCAAGCATTGTGACGGAAAGCGGTGCAAAAACCGGAAAGTGCCGAGTAGTGGCGTAATTTGACGGCACGTTTTTGTTGCGCCATCAGCAGCAGCAGTAGTAGTAGCAGTGTGGTAAACGACCGTCGTCGTCGTTGTGCGCTTTTTTTCTCTCCACGCCCATCAAAGAGAGACGTGCACAACCCAAAAGACAAGTATTTTAAAAAAAAATATATAAAAAAAAAAAGAAAAGAAAAAGAAACAAAAAAAGGAAAGAAAGTAGGGTTTTTTAATTTTTTTTCACTTTTTGTTTTGTTTGTTTAGTAGTAATAAATCGTCTCTCTTTCTCCAAATGTTATGCATTCGTGAAATGGACAGCCAAGGTATATCCACCACCGCTGGGAGTTCAGACTACTTCAACAAACTTAAGACCGTCTTTGAAGTCTGCGATGAGAAGAATGATGGATATATTACAATAGAACATTTCGAAAATTTAATCCGAGAACATTTTGGAGGCGGAGAAAGTGAGGTAATTACATCTTCTTGATCATTTATTTCTTTTAGACTAAAAAAGACCCGCTGTCTGACCGAAAAAAAAGCATGTTTGGTTCTTGAACCAACCAAAAAAAAAAAAAAAAAAAAAAATCTCCCCCTAAAAAAACAACAAAAAAATACAAAAAAAACAAAATCATTTTCCTCGTCTTTAATTTATATTGGTTTTTAAAATTCTTAATTTAATAAAAATTCTATATTTACCTGCACAGAAAGTATAACTATTTAAAAAAAAAAAAGTATACTAGATTTTGGTACACGGTGTATTTTATTATTATTATTTTTATATTTTTGGAAATCAAATATTTTAACATTCATTTAAAATAAAGTAAAAACAAAAAAGTTTTTTTTCTTTATAAATCGCCATTTTTGCTATTGACACCGGCTATGAATCTTAAAAGAAGGTTACTTAAGTTATATTATTTATTATTTAATGTTTGATTTTAGAGACGGACTTTCAAGACCAAAAAGGTCTTTGCAAATAATTAAAATTTTTAATTTAAAGTTAGCTGCGTGAGTAAACTAGGACTTTAAATGAATTGCCATATAATATATTATTTGTTATTTATTGCTAAGACATGTTCAGTTGATTCTATCTATTGAAAACAATTCTTTCTTTTCTCATCTCTAATGTTTTTGTTTCCTTTTTTCTTTTCTTTCAAATATTGGCATCATCGACGCATTTTTTTAAGGAATGGAATTTTTCTCAAAGACTTATCTTGGCGCTCTAAGATAACGGTTTAACTAACTTTATTTGTTTTAAGATCTTCTTTTGAGTCATTTGTCATTTGTCTTAGATCTTTTCTTGAGTCATTTATATATATTATAATCTGTGAATTAAAATCAAGTGATAATGCTGACAATAACAGAAGAGGAAGAGTTATTATTTGGTACTGACATTTTTTAACTTTTTCACTATTTTAAGTTTTAAATGTAATTCTTGCATTGTAATGACAATAACATGATTTAGAAGATATAGTGACTCTTTCATTTGATTTATTGTTAAATCAATCGAAATTGAATTTCTTATTGGATGACCAGACCAGTTATAAAATTAACTATTGCACCTTAAAATCTTAAGACTGACTTTACTTACTAGTTATTTCAGCTGAATGGAATACGTTTTAGTTTTGTTTTTATTTTAATCTTTTAAACCTTCCCACAAATTGTCTTTAAAAACTCTGATTTTATTTTTGTAGCATTTTTATGTGAGAGATCAATTTAACTTAAAATCACGTGTATTAAAAAGAAAACAAAAACAAAAAAAAAGTATTAAATGACCACAGCTAGTGTAAATCTAAGGTGAACAACAATTGTCTAGTTTTACTTTTCATTTTAATATTTAAATTATTTGTGAGTAAAAAATATCCCTTTTTTATTGCTAGGTTTATCAAAAATTATAACTTGTCATTTTTTAATTGAAAAAAAAAATGTTCAAATGAAAGAATTCTTTTGAACATTTTTTTCAATTGATTGACATCACCAATAAAGATAAATAAATAAATCATGTTGATTTTTAATTTAATTTTTCGTTTCCTTTGCATCTTTGATAAATAAATGAAATGTATATAAATAAGTAAAAAGTAAAGAATGTATTTATTTTAATGTCGACTGGTCTAGATTTTTCTTTTCTGTTCTTTAAAACGAATTATTCTGACCACTAAGTTAGATATCTTAAATGAAATGTCTTTCTTTACTCTTATTTATTCATGGGGTCAGAAAATTTGAATATTGCCAAATAAATACTTAAATTCCAGGCATTTCTCCAATTATTGAATAATGATTAATCAAAATAAAAGTTAGTGATATAGTCGTTAATTTCCTTTTCTTGTGAACGTAGACATGAAGTAAATAATAAATTATTTATTTATTTTATTATTATTATTTATTTATCTATCATTTATTATTATCATTGATATATTTACAGTATAATATAAATAAATCTTAATATTTTTTAAGTAATTCATTTTGATTAACAAAAATGTAATCTATATTTCATATATTATATATGATATATAATTTGATAAATCGTTGGTATTTAATTTAATTAGCATAGTTCCATAGTATGTGCCAAGGAAATTACTTTTTTTTTTAATTTTAGATTAATCGAAACAAAACCTTAGGAGTTTAGTACAGGTTTTATTTAAAGACTAAAAATGTTGTACTGTACTTAATTATTTATTATTTTTTACACATTACACGAAAGAAGAAAAAAAAGGTAATAAAAACTTTAAAAGAAATTGAACTCGTCTCAGCAGAATTTTAATGAGAATAATTCGTTTAACCCATTAAACTTTATTGAAAATAATGAATCGGTGAATGAATTCACTATGAAAAAAATTACGAATTTGTTAAAAGTTCGCAATAGTCGTATTTTTTTTTTTTTTTTTTTTGTGACTGCCAGGATTTTTATTTTTATTTTTATTTAAATACTGATATTATTTAAAAAAAACATGAAAATATCTTCGTAATGACAACTAGGATTGTGAAGTATTTTTTCCTGCATTGAACTAAAAACAAACAAACTAACGAAAAATCAAAAACAGTTGAAACGTGAGAAATTCGAATTATGCACATTGCACATTCTTTGTAACAACTAGAAACTAGGATTTATGAGAAGTTGGGTGCCGCCTCAAATATTTATTGATTATTTTTTTGCATCATCTATTGAAATTATGGTCAAACAAATAATAGTTCGTATTCAAGTTTCTTAGTTGAAATTAAAAAAAAAAAATTCTTATGGGAAAAAATCCTTTGATGCGACAAATAATAAACATTTGTAATTAATATTATCAGTAATCAAATCAAAATCGATTAGAAATTTGTCGTGGAAAAAACCATTTTAAAATCTGTTTATGGACTTTTTAGACGACGAAGAAGAAAATAAACGAAAAACAAATAAAAAATTGGCCATTGCTGTTATTTGTCGGCAGTATTCATCGATAAATTTCTTTAATATATTAGGTTGGAAGTTGTTATTTTAGTTACAAAAATCTTGTTTTAATAAAAATAAATGTTATCTAACGTAAATAATAAACAAATAATTACATTAAAAATCCAGGTAAGTTATTTTTTTACCTGAGTTTTTCCACTAACGTCACTATCATCCATGTTGTTTACACAAAGTCAGGTAATGCAGTAAACAGCATTGTTGAAGTAAAAGAACTTTTCATAAGTAACTAAACTTTTTTTTGTTGCTTATTTATAAGAAAAGGGAATAATTTTTATTGGAATTTATTTTAATATTAGGTATTTTTATCTCATGGTATTTAACTTTTTTTTCTACTTTAAAAAAATATCTTTTTTTTTTTTTTTTTTAATTGGACAAGTCGTAACTCGAATAAAAATGTTTTTTTTTTGTTTTTTTTTTTTTACACCTTTAAGTTTTAGCTTAATGAAGTTTTGAACAAACATGATTATTATTCATTAATTGTTCAACCTTTTTTTTTTCCAATGTCGTTATTTTGATGACGAACAACAAACATTTCAGAGGTGGGTAAAACCTCTAAAAATTCCCACCGTGTCGTGTGATGAGTAAGTAGTAATAGGTAGGCAGGTAGACTTCACAGGTGACAAACTCTGATGATGATCCTTCCTTAAAGTTGTTCACAGTGGTTAAAATTACCTACTCTAAGTTTTGTCACACTTAATAATGTGATTAAACTTTAGAACAAGTAAATATAAAAAAATAAGGTGACACAATTGCAACACTTTTTTTAAAATATTTTTTTATTTTAGATTAAGATTCGTTTGTGAAGTTAATCCCCCCCTCATACTTTTGCCTCCGACTAACATTTATTTATGACACACGTGTTATTGTTTTATCAGCCGTAAGTAAGTAAGTACTAATAAACAAACAAAAAAAAAAATCTCCACTTTTACTTATAATTTTAACGTATGATTTTTCCCATTCTTTTTTTTTTGGGGGGGGTGGATATGCTAACTTTAGTAAAATTTACTAAGTTAGTTTAAATTCATTTGCTAAGTAAAAAAAATCTAAGCTAATTTGCTTGCTTTTATCAATTTAATTTAAATAATGTATTATTAATTGTTTTTTTTATAATCAACCCAATAAAAATGACCGTCTAGATGTTTTTATTAAATAAAATTTTTATTAAAAAAAACCCAAAACATCTAGACGGTCATTTTTCCAGGATTATCAAAACTAAAAAAAAAAACTCTTAAATTATTTAAGAGGTAAGCCCCTCCCCCAAACACACACACACACACACACACACACACACAGACAGACAGATCCCAATTTTCTAATTACTACTAACATTAAATGGAAACATTAAGAATGAAACAAAAAAATACCCCCATTCCCATGAATAAAAGTTAAATTCAGTTGCAAAACTTTTAACCTTTTTTTTTACTTTTTTATGTGCTTTGCATAATTTTAATTTTCATCACTAGGCCAAATGTTGATGATAGAAATGTGTGTGTGTGTGTATTTAGCCTAAAGTCGGTCACAGCATTAATAATGCACTGGTTTGAATAGAGAAATAGCATGATAAAGATTTATTTAGATTTGTTTTTATCATTATTCATCCATGCCCTTATCCACCGTCTATCCTTGTTTGGTGCTTTTTAGATCAATGTAGACATAGAGATATGGAAGCATGATAAATAAGATCCACACACACAGCTGTTTCGCCACCTGACACATTTTAGTCCATGTTTTATTTTCAAAAATGAATCATCAGTGAAAACTTGGAAGTTTCAATTATGTTCATTGAATGAATACTTTTTTTTTTTAAAAACAAAAACTTCACTTCATTCATTAACAACAGAAGAAGATTATTATAAAATTATTTCGTAATTTATTTGAAGGATTTAATTGCTTTAGTTTTTGATTATTCATTAATTTGTCTCAAGGGTGTTTTTGTTTTCTTTTTAGTTTCTTATTTATTTAACAATTCCCAACTTTATATTCCGTGAATCTTTTGTTGTTATATTTGACAATCCCTTTAATTTTTGTTTAATATTTTCAAATAGACAAGAAGATTGACAAAAATTCTTGTTCCGTCTCCATTTTTCTAAAGATTGAGACTAAGTCATTTTAATTTAATGAATTCAAAAGTTAAAACTTTAAAAGTTTAAAAGCATCAGTTACTTTTAACTTAATGTGTGATGCTTTAAACTCGTAATTCGTTTTTTAAGTAAAAATCTCCGCGTAATTGTTGGTCCCTAAATATATTATTATATATAATTTTTGATCCGTAATTATGTTATATAATTGTTGGTCCCTTATATTATAATATTAGGGACCATAAATTACGCGATTAGCCATTATTTTACTTTGTAATAATAATAATAATACATATCATTATTACAAAGTAAAATAATGGCTAATAATCGCAGAGAAATATCTATTCATTTTTTTTTTTACACTATCTCCCAAGTAAAAAGAGACTGTCTGTAGTGTTATTCTTAATTCCATATTTGAACGTCGATCTTGGCCACTGGAATTATCTAACTCAATTAATAATAATAATAATAATAATAATAATAATAAAATACTAAGAAACTTAAGTTGAATGTTGCGAGAAAATTGGAGTTAATCACTTAAGTGTTTTTTCGTTGAAAATCAGTATTTAAAATCTTGGCTTTTACCTCGGTTCGAACACTGCCCTACCTCTTATCACAGGTGTGGGGGGAAATACTAAACACAAAACAAAACTATTTTCAGCCAGTCTGATAAGCCGCATTAACTAGAGATTTCTAAATTTAAGGTGTCACACGACAAATGGTAGATCAGCTGAAGATGATATTATACTACTGTTACTAAAATTATGAACTATTATTTTCACACATGGATGCACGAAAGAAAGAAAAAAAGTTAATCTTTTTATACTGCTTTTTTTTATTTTTAAAAGTTGGTCAATGCAAACAGCCTTGACAACAGGAAGTAGAAGAGGGATGACCCCATTTTGGAAGTGACCTTAAATATGAGAAAGGGTCATATGAGGATTTTGATTCATATTAAAATAGTTTTTGATATTGACTACTTGGCTCACAATGGCCCATTAAATTGTAGACATACATTTGCTAGTCTCGCAGATCCATTATTACTGAATAGCGAGTTCGATCCTCGCTGGATGCCCCGTACTTGCGACCTTGTGTCACATCCGACTTGCGGCGAACGGGTTGGGTAAATTAAATACCTATATTTGGAGGAGTTAAAAAGAAAAAAGAACTAGATTATTAAAAAGTAAAGGAAACGAGAGATAAAATGACCGATAATAAACTCATTTACCTATTTTTGCTGGGGGTGGGGTGGGGTGGAGACAACTTTTGATCATAAGTACACTTTATTTATATTATCACATTTTTAGTTCGTTCTCACTCACTCCCACTCTCTCTCACTCTCTCAAAAGGGCCATTTATTTATTATTATTCAAACATGTTTTTATAAAAAAATAAGGTTACCTAATATTTCCATAATTCAAATAGCTTCAAAGATCATTATTTTTCCCCAAAGGAAACACGTACTTAGCCTAACAAATTAAACAAGCTAGAAAAAACAAAAAACAAAAAAAAAACGAAAACAAACAAACAAACAAAATAAATGTGCAATTATTTGATCTTTTTTGTTCTACAACATTAGCCGGCTTTTTATCCGGGTTGCACTTATTCACTTAAAATAAACTTTCTTTGAATCTAATAAAGATGGGAAATATCCTTTAAAATATTTTCCACGAAGATTTCTGGAAAGATGTTGAAAAGTTTCCACTTCATATCTAAAAAAAACAAAAAAAAAAAAACAAAAACAAAAGGGTAATTTCAACAGTTTTCAGCAAACGACTCTACAAATATAAATAACATTTAATTAATGAGAAAGATATTGAGAGGGACTATGAGTTTCTCATTTATTTAAAAAAAAGAAAGAAAAAGAAAAGATAATGACTGGCCCACTTGCATATTTCTTCTTCTGGACTGTTGATTTTAAAATGTCCTAATGATAACTATTTAATGGTCTTTTTCTCCGCTGTCATGTCGTCTAGACAACTACAAAGTACCCAGTCATTTCAAATGAGTTTTAAGAGAGGCAAAGTAGTATTCAGCTCACCAGCTAAACTTTTTTTTTTTAAAAACCAAGTTAACTATTTGCTATGTTGTCTACCATTACTTGAGCAGACTTCATGCAAAGTAATTTACATGTATATTTTGGACATCCTGTTCATTGTTAGCACTGACTTCTCTACTTGGCTTGTCTGTCTCTTTTTATTTCATCCAAATTAACAAAAGTCGTGTTAATCTTATACTACTGACGTTTTGCGTAAATTTCTTGAATTTTTTTGTTTTTTAGTACTGAACAGTCAGGGCTAAATAAAATAAAACAACTAAGGTACTGATTGATTTATACATAGTTTAAAAAAATATTTTTTTAATACTAATTTAATTTAATACTATACTATAAAATCATTCACTAAGTTAGTTCTCCTATAATAAAAAACAACAACAACAGCAAAAAACCTTACTAATGCATAGTGACTGCTAACATAAATTCCTAGACTACAACATCGTAAATAAGCGAGTTCGAATTCTAGTCGTGCTATTTCGTTCACTTTCAGACTATTAATGTATGAAGCTAGCTATGGGTTGAAAAAGTACCACTACTGTGCTTCTACAAGGATGACTTTAGCATTAACTGACCCTCGAAGGTTGGTGTGCCATTAAACAACGAAACCAAACATAAATTCCTGACCATTGATAATTACTTTATTAATTTTCTAATTAAAACAAATGAGGTAAAAAAATAAAGTGTTTAATCGTAAATTTATTTTTTCTACTTCCAGGAATATTTAGTTTCTTAATGACGAGAAAAACAAAAAAAAAAAAAAGTGAGATAGCTGTGTATAGTGATAGAAAAATACTAAAAATTGCCTATGTATGCCACCAGGTTCAAATGCATTTGTCACTAACATACAACTTTGATAGTCATTTAATTTTTTTTTAAAACACGTAATGGCAAATAAGTATAATCTTATTTATAAACATTAATGAATGAAGTTTTGATGTATTTTTGTTTAATAAATCCTCCCTATTACGTCATGGCTTACATAAACAGCTTGCTTGTGTGTATGGATGGTATTACCATTATATATATACTTTTTCCGGACTATTTAAAAAAAAAAAAATTCTTATGAATAAAATTGTCATTAAATATCATGAATATTAAAAAAAAACAAAAAAACATTTTTATTGAAAATGTTATTTACAACAAATTTAACGGAATGAGAACAATCTACCCCAATGGATTAAATAAAAGGTTTGGTTTAAAGTTCCGTGAAGTCTTCAGAGTTCAACTAGAAACACTTGAAGAAGGCCAAAGGGCATATCGGCCGAAATATAACAATAAAGATGAGGACAGCAGTCCGAAAAATCTAAATAATATAAAGTTACAAGTGCACTAATTAAAAAAGAAAAAAGTATTGACTTTTACTTGGGCTGATTTTGAAAATAACCCAGCTTAGCTCAGTTGGTAGAGCGTTCGGCTAGAAGCCAAAAGGTTCCTAGTTCGATACCGGTCCTCGTCAACTCAGCGTATGTGTAGCACAGGGATCTGTGCAGTAAAGCAAAGAGCTGATGGTAGGTGTGGCGCTCCACCCCAGACATTAAAACAATCTCCTTGGTCTAGCGCTAGTGAAAAGGGGATAGACTCCCTTGCTGATTGGCTGATACCGACTTTAGGCTGCACCGATGACTTTTATATATCATACAATAAAACTCCATTACAAATGTTGTGAGGAAAAGTTTATAGTACTTTCTATTTTGAAAACCAGAAATAGAATACACAATGAACAATCATTTAAAAAAAAAAAAATAAAGAATACTGGAAACTTTTACCCACATCTTTTATTCAGTTTAATTTAGCTAAAACCATATTTTAAATAAAGACTTGCTCTGCTGGCTGTGTTACATAATTGTTAGTACCCTAACACTTATGTACAGTAGTGTAGAAACCAAAATGGCTGAATGAGTTACAGCCAGTGGCTTGAAGGATCATCCTGATCCCTCTTTCTGGTGGATACCCTGAGAATCTGTGGAAAAGGCCCTCGGTTTAGATTAGAAAGAGTTAGTTCAGTATTGGCCAAACCTCAGAGGGAGCAAGTCGCGCCTAAGCGCGTTGCCATGGTGGGGATTTCGGAATAAAATATGATCTAAAGCAAATCAAAGTCTTGTGTTATTATCTAAAAACTACCAATGACCCGGGGCTTATGATAGATGAGAAATCCCCAATGGAAGACCAGACACGAAATCCCCAAGACGAAGTCCAGATGCTAGACGAAGAACATAAGTTGCCAAAAATGATCAGAAGAAGAATAAAGAGGGTATACAACAGCTGTATACAAGTAAGTAAAGTTGGTAGAGTGGCTTTTTATTGTCAGTATCAGCCAAACAGTGAGGGAGTCAATCCCCCTTTCTTTAGCGCTACTCCAGGAGATTGTTTTTGCCGAGGTGGAGTGCCACACCTACCTTCAGCTCCCCACTTTACTGCACAGATCAGATTACCCAATCTGTGCTGCTCATGCTCTGAGTTGGCAGGGACTGGTATTGCGATTCTTAGGTGGGTATTCTACCGACTGAACTGAAATTATTCTAACAGTTGAAATTCTTGATTAAAATTTTAATTTACTTAAGTATATTCGAACACCTAAAAAACAGTTTTTACAAAATAACCTATACAACAGTATTTGTGCCCTGTGTCCTGTAGCTTCAGCTTCTGGATTGGTAAGATATTACTAAACCACCTGATTCCAGGAGGCCGTTCCCCCAGGCAGCACCTGCCCCCTTGTCTAAATCATTTGGTTAATTAACTAGCATTATAATGAGGCTGGTTTAGCTTCGTCGGTTGAGTACCCACCTAGGTTGGTTCTATACCAATCCCCTGCCAACTCAGCGCATGAGTAGCATAGATTGGAAAATCTAATCAGTGTGGTAAAGTGGGGAACTCACAGAAGGTGTGGCACTCCATCTCAGCAAAAACAATCTGGTCTAGTGCTAGCAAAAAGCTATACAGCTGATACCGACAATGGGCCACTCTGCCAACTTTACTTACTCTATAATACATTCATTCATGTGGCAGGTAAGGTTCATCACTCCCCAATGTGTTACTCTTACAATAATCGACTTAAAGAATTATTTCCATCATTATAAAACAACAGTGCAGGATGTGACACAAGGTAAATTTCTAAGTGGAGTAAAGCTGGTTTAAACAGTTTTGGCTGGGTCTACATGTCCTGGGAATGACGTTAAACTCTATCTGATGGTGAGGTTCCAGTTTGGAGAATGTGGAGCACCCCTTCATCACCAATTGCTCCCTGTCCACTCTGACCGCGGACAGTGGTGTAATCTCTCTCT
>CM042163.1:52837441-52884941 GCA_023376005.1 Doryteuthis pealeii
AAAAAAGAGAGATCCCACCCCCAGCAAAAATAGTAAATGAGTTTTTATCGGTCATTATCTCCGTTTCCTTCCTTTAATAACTATTTTTTCTTTAACTCCCAATATAGGTATTAATACCAACCCGTTCGCCGCAAGTCGGATGTACACAAGGTCGCAAGTAGGGGCATCCGCGAGATAACCGCTATCAGGTAATCAATGATCGCGAGATCTAGCAAATGCTTGTCACAATTTAATGTCACCACCATTGTAGCCAAGTAGTCATATAAAAACTATTTTAATATGAATCAAAATCCTCATATGACCCTTTCTCATATAAGGTCAACTCCAAAATGGGGTCCCCGCTTCACTCCTGTTGCAAGGCTGTTTCATTGACCAACTTTTAAAAATAAAAAAAACAGTAAAAAAAGATAACTTTTTTCTTCTTCGTCATCCATGTGTGACAAATGAATAGTTCATAATTTTAGTAACAGTAGTATAATAGTCATTCTCAGCGATCTACCATTTGTCGTGGACACCTTAAATTAGGAAATCCTCTAGTAATGCGGCTTATCAGACTGGCTGAAAAAGTTCGACATGAGTCGTTCGGTGTTAGCTATGTCCGAGACACCTGATTGCATCTATCCACGATGGCAGGCGTTAGGAGAATCAGAACGTATAGCCGGTAATATATATATCCGAACTGCGAGTACTGAGAGAGATCTATCGAGCTCTGGGTATATGCAAGAGGACAATGACATGACACACTAATGTATTTACCTTCATTTTCTGAGAGAGCACTAAGTTAGATTTTAATGTATAATATGCGTTAAAGATGAATGTAATAAAATGAAGTAAATTGGAGTAATATTCAGTGCCAAGAATCGACGTAGTCAAATATGGGAATTAAGAAACACACTACAGACATGCTCGGTTTAGCTTGGGCAGATAGTTAAAAAAAAAAGAAATAGCATATTCTTCTCTGCGATTATAGCCATATTTACTTTGTAAAATGATATTATTATAATTTACAAAGTAAAATATATGGCTAATCGCGTTAATTTAGGTCCCTAATATTTATAATATAAGGGACCAACATAAATATACATAATTAACCGCGATCAAAAATTATATATAAATAAATATATTTAGGGACCAAAACATTACGCGGGAAGATTTTTACTTAAAAACGAATTACAGTTTAAAGCATCACACATTAAGTTAAAACTAACTGAATGCTTAAACTTTTAAGTTTAACTTTGGAATTTCATTAAATTAAAAATGAACTTAGTCTCATCTTAGATAGTATATAGGAAGACGAACAAGAATTTTTGTCAATCTCTTGTCTATGAAAATATAAAGCAAAAAAATTAAAAGGGGATGTCAAGATATAACAACAAAAGACTATCACGAAGAAAAATTGGGAATTGTTAAATAAATAAGAAACAAAAAGAAAACAAAACACCCTTGAGAACAAATCACACACACACAAAAACTAAAGCCAATTAAATCCTTAAATAAATCGAAATAATTTTATAATAATACTTCTTGTTTAATGATGAGTGAAAAGTTTTGTTTTAAAAAAAAAAGTATTCATTCAATGAAACATATTGAAACTTCCAAGTTTCACTGATATCATTTTTTGAAATAATCATGACTAAAATGTGTCAGGTGGCGAACAGCTGTGTGTGTGGACTCTCTTCACTCACCTGTCCATATCTCTATTCACATTGATCTAAAAAGCACCAACCAGGATAAGACGGTGGGATAAAGCATGGATGAATAATGATAAAAACAAATCTAAATAAATCTCTTTATCAATGCTAATCTCGATTCAAAACCAAGTGCCATTAATAATGCTGCGACCGACTAGCTAAATACACACACACACACATTCTAACATCAACATTGGCTAGTGAGAAAATTAAAATTAATGCAAAGCACATAAAAAAGTAAAAAAAAAGTTAAAATTTTGCAAACTGAATTTTAAACTTTTATTCAGGAATGGGGTATTTTTTTGTTTCATCTTAATGTCATTTATGTTAGTGAGTAATTAAGAAATTGGAGCGTCGTCTTGTTGGTGGTGTGTGTTGTGGTGTGTTTGGGAGGCTTACCTCTTAAATATTTAAGATTTTTTTTTTAGTTGAAATCTGGAGAAAATGACCGTCTAGATGTTTTGGTTTTTAATAAAAATTTTTATTTAATAAACATCTAGAAGGTCATTTTATTGGGAAGAGGAGAAGAGAACAATAATAAATACATTATAAATTAAATGATACACACCAAGCAAATAGCTGATTTTTTACTTACAAATGAATTTAAACTAACTATAATATGTTTACTAAAGTTAGCAAAACCACCCCCCCCAAAAAAAAAAGAATGGAAAAATATCACGTAAGCAATTATAAGTAATATAGTGGAGATTTTTTTTTGTTTGTTTATTAGTACTTCTTACTTACGGCTGAAAAACACAACACTGTTGTCATGAAAATAAATGTTAGTGTCGGAGGCCAAAAGTATGAGGGGTGATTAACTCACAAACGAATTCTTAATCTAAAATAAAAATATTCTTAAAAAAAGGTGTTGCATTGTGTTCACCTAATTTTTAATTATTTATCTTGTTCGTAAAAGTTAATCACATTATAGTGGTGACAATAACTTAGAGTAGGTAATTTTTAACCACTGTGAACAACTTTAAAGGAAGGACATTCATACAGAGTTTGTCACCTGTGAACGTCTAACCTCTACCTCTTACTACACTCCACACGAAAGCTGGGAATTTTAGAGGTTTTACCCACCCCTGATATTTATGTTTGTCGTGCAGCGGAACAACACAAGAACGACATTGAAAAAAAAAATGTTGAACAGATTAATGAATATATACATGTTTGTTCAAAACTTATTAAGCTAAAACTTTAAAGGTAAAGAACAAAAAAAAACAAAAAAAAAACATTTTAATTCGAGTTACGACTTTACCAAATAAAATAAAAAAAAAAAAAAAGATATTTTTAAAGTCAGAAAAAAAAAAGTTAAATACCATGAGATAAAAATCTAAACTTAAAATAAATTCAATAAAAATTATCCTTTCTAGAAATAGCAACAAAAAAAAGTTTTAGTTACTATGAAGTTCTTTACTTCAACAAACAACTGCGTTACTGCATTACCTGACTTGTGTAACAGACATGGACTATAGTGACGTTGTGAAAAACTCAGGTAAAAATAACTACGCTGGATTTTTAATGTAATATTTGTTTATTATTAGTTAGATACACATTTATTTTATTAAAACAAATTTTGTAACTAAATACAACTTCCAACCTAATATATTAAAGAAATTATCGTGAATACTGCCGACAAATAACAGCAATGGCCAATTTTTATTGTTTTTCGTTATTTCTTCTTTCGTCGTCCTAAAAAGTCCATAAACAGATTAAACATGGTTTTTTTTCCCACGACAAATTCTAATCGATTGATTGATACGATAATTAATAAGAGTTTATTATGGTCGCACAAAGGAATTTTTTCCCATAAGAATTTTTTTTTAATTTCAACAGAAAACCTTGAATACAATAGATTTGTTGACCAAATTTCAATAGTGACGCAAAAAATATCAATAAATATTTGAGGCGGCACCCAAACTTCTCATAATCCTAGTTTTAGTTGTACAAAGAATGTGCATGTTGCATAATTCGAATCTCACGTTTCAGTTTTGATTTTTGTTAGTTTTGTTTGTTTTTAGTTCAATGCAAGGAAAAAATACTTCACAATCCAGTTGGTCATTACGAAAGATATTTTCATGTTTTTAAATAAATCAGTATTTAAATAAAAATAAAATAAAAATCCTGCAGTCACAAAAAAAAAAAAAAAAAAATACGACTATTGCGAACTTAACAAATTCGTACATTTTTTTCCATAGTGAATTCATTCACCGATTCATTATTTTCAATAAAGTTTATGGTTAAAGCGAATTTTCTCATTAAATTCTGCTGAGACGATTAATTTTTTAAAGTTTTTATTACCTTGTTTTTCTTCTTTCGTGTATAGTGTAAAAATAATAATAATTAATACAGTAACATTTTTAGTCTTTAAAAAAAACCTGTACTAAACTCTAAGGTTTTGTTTCTATAATTCTAAACTTAAAAAAAAAAGTAAATTCTCCTTGCGCAACATTACTAGGCAACTCTAATTAAATAAATACCAACGATTTATCAGAATATATATCATATAAAATATATTGAAATATAGATTTAACATTTTTTTAATAAAGAATTACTAAAAAATATAGATTATTTCATATAAGCGGTAATATATCAATGTCAATAAATAAATGATAGATAAAATAATAATAATGCATAAAATAAAAAAGAATTGTATTTACTTCATTCTACGTTCACAAGAAAAGGAAATTAACGACTATATCACTAACTTTTTATTGATTAATCATTATCAATATTGGAGAAATGCCGTGGAATTAACGCTAATTTATATTGGCAAATTCAACATTTCTGACCCCATGAATAAATAAAGTCAAGAAAACTTTCATTTAAGAATATCTAACTTAGTGTCAAATAATTCGTTAAACAACAAAAAGAAAATCTAGACCAGTCGACATTAAAATAATACATTCTTACTTTTTACTATTTATATACATTTCATTTATTTATCAAAGATGCAAAGGAAAACGAAAAATTAAATTAAAAATCAACATGATTTATTTATTTATCTTTTATTGTGATGTCAATCAATTGAAAAAAGTTCAAAAAGACTTCATTTGAACATTTTTTTTTTCAATTAAAAATGACAAGTTATAAAGAATTTTTTGATAAACTAGCAATAAAAAGGGATATTTTTTACTCACAAATAATTTAAATTAAAATGAAAAGTAAACTAGACAATTGTTGTTCACCTTAGATTTACACTAGCTGTGGTCATTTAATACTTTTTGCTTTTGTTTTCTTTAATACACGTGATTTTAAGTTAAATTGATCTCTCACATAAAAATGCTACAAAAATAAAATCAGAGTTTTTAAAGACAATTTGTGGGAAGGTTTAAAAGATTAAAATAAAAACAAAACTAAAACGTATTCCATTCAGCTGAAATAACTAGTAAGTAAAGTCAGTCTTAAGATTTTAAGGTGCAATAGTTAATTTTATAACTGGTCTGGTCATCCAATAAGAAATTCAATTTCGATTGATTTAACAATAAATCAAATGAAAGAGTCACTATATCTTCTAAATCATGTTATTGTCATTACAATGCAAGAATTACATTTAAAACTTAAAATAGTGAAAAACAGTTAAAAAATGTCAGTACCAAATAATAACTCTTCCTCTTCTGTTATTGTCAGCATTATCACTTGATTTTAATTCACAGATTATAATATATATAAATGACTCAAGAAAAGATCTAAGACAAATGACAAATGACTCAAAAGAAGATCTAAAACAAAATAAAGTTAGTTAAAACCGTTACTTTAGACGCCAAGATAAGTCTTTGAGAAAAATTCCATTCCTTAAAAAAATGCGTCGATGATGCCAAATATTTTGAAAAAAAGAAAAAAAGGAAACAAAAACATTAGAGATGAGGAAAAAGAAAGAATTGTTTTTCAATAGATAGAATCAACTGAACATGTCTTAGCAATAAATAACAAATAATATATTATATGGCAATTCATTTAAAGTCCTAGTTTACTCACGCAGCTAACTTTAAATTAAAATTTAATTATTGCAAAGACCTTTTTGGTCTTGAAAGTCCCGTCTTCTAAAATCAAACATAAATAATAAAGTAAATATAAAACTTAAGTAACCTTCTTTTTAAGATTCAGTAGCCGGTGTCAATAGCAAAAATGGCGATTTATAAAGAAAAAAAACTTTTTTGTTTTTACTTTATTTAAAATGAATGTTAAAATATTTGATTTCCAAAATATAAAAAATAATAATTAAAAATACACCGTGTACCAAAATCTAGTATACTTTTTTTTTTTATAGTTATACTTATCTGTGCAGGTAAAATATAGAATTTTTATTAAATTTAAGAATTTTAAAACCAATATAAAATTAAAGACGAGGAAAATGATTTGTTTTTTTTTTGTATTTTTTGCTTGTTTTTTTTAGGGGAGATTTTTTTTTTTTTTTTTTTTTTTGGTTGGTTTCAAGAACCAACATGCTTTTTTTTCGGTCAGACAGCGGGTCTTTTTTAGTCTAAAAGAAATAAATGATCAAAGAAGATGTAATTAACCTCACTTTCTCCGCCTCCAAAATGTTCTCGGATTAAATTTTCGAAATGTTCTATTGTAAATATCCATCATTTCTTCTCATCGCAGACTTCAAAGACGGTCTTAAGTTTGTTGAAGTAGTCTGAACTCCCAGCGGTGTGTGGAATAACCTTGGCTGTCCATTTCACGAATGCATAACATTTGGAGAAAGAGAGACGATTTATTACTACTAAACAAACAAAACAAAAAGTGAAAAAAAAATTAAAAAACCCTACTTTCTTTCCTTTTTTGTTTTTTTTCTTTTCTTTTTTTTATATATTTTTTTAAATACTTGTCTTTTGGTTGTGCACGTCTCTCTTTGATGGGCGTGGAGAGAAAAAAAAAAAAGCGCACAACGACGACGACGGTCGTTTACCACACCACTGCTACTACTACTGCTGCTGCTGATGGCGCAACAAAACGTGCCGTCAAATTACGCCACTACTCGGCACTTTCCGGTTTTGCACCGCTTCCGTCACAATGCTTGAGTGTTAGACACCACAAACAGCGGAAATGACCGAAGACTTCCGATACCGCAATGTCGTGATTTTTCGGCGCATTGAAGAATAGAATTTTACGGAAGAGATACACGATGTGTTCGAATTCCTATTCCGATAAGGTAGAAGGAATGTTTACTAACACTAACAAACAGTACACATGAAAATTCGTATTTTGTATGATTGGTGAATTTTGTTTGATTCTTAAGCAAATTTATTTTTCTTCTCGAAATGGAACTTTATTAAGTGTACAAAAATGAAAATAATGTTAGAATTTCATAAAGCCGAACAGATAACCCCAATAGCAGACGACTAATCGTTCGTTCATTCATTCATTAATTCAAGTTCTCCAACGTCTGGATGTTAAAAACATAGTTAAATTAAGAAATTTTTTAAATTAAGATTTTAACAATTTTAAATATTTAATTGAAAATTATAATAAAAACAGTCATAAAGATGTGCTGAGTTTTTTTGTTTGTTATTTTTTCTTTCTTTTTTTTCTTTTTTTAATTCAATTAATTGCAATATTGTAAATTTGAAGATTAAAAAAATAAATAAACAAATAAATAATAAATTACTGACTTAATGTATTGATCTCGTATTATATATAATAGGTTGATTTATGGTCGCGAAATTATTCATTTATGAATTCATTTTGAAGCCAAAGGTTGCTCCAAGTCCTTCCATTATGACAATACCGTACGGTAGGTACACCAAAATACGTCACGTTATCAGTTTAGGTCATATTGAAGAAGAAACGTAAATATTTTAACTTTTTTAAAAAATCTTGCAAAAAAGAAATAACGAACATAAAGAATTGTTACAAAAGAAAAAATAGTTAATTCAATGATCAAATTATCCGATTGGGAAGAATTACTGACCGTTATGTTGAAAATAAGTAAAACAGTCGTTTTTATTTTAAACACGGTCAGTTTTTTTATTGATATTTTTTTAGCAGAATTCTGTATTCATGGTTATTTTACTAAAAAAAATCTTCTGATATAATTATTCAGACACTTATCTTTATAGAATAAAAGGAAAAATCGTTTTTTGGCGGTTCATTTTTTCATATTTCATAAAATAAAATGGTGGGGGGGAGGAGTAGACCTCGTAAAAAATATATTTCCCCTAATATATTTTAGGAAAAAACTATTTCAAACATATTTTCATCAAAAGGTAAGTAATTATGGAAATTTTCGTGAAAATCGGACCATTAATTGATTTTTCATAGAATTTTTAAAAAAGCCTCTAGTCATAACTTGTTTTTGGCAACGTTAAATTTCAATTGATTTAACGGTTCAAAAATGTAAACATTGTTTTCGTTTATGATTTCATTATTTCCGTAAGTTGAAAAAAATCTTTAAAATTATCAGAGTTTTTTTAAATGTTTATTCTTTCGAATGGACAAAAAAATTTCAAGAAAATATCAACCTTTATGCAAGTTTCATTCTGTTAAATATAGGGGGGGTACATTTCAAAGGGCAAATTGGTGTACCGACCGTAAGGCGTACCCGTACACACTCGTGTCTAAGTCGACATCGTGTATGAGTCGACCCGCGATTTATGATCACGAAATTATTAATTTATGAATTCGTTTTTTTTAAGCCAAGGCTGTTTGTTGCATAGTACTTTTCTTCTCTTTTTATTTTTATTGTATATCTTCTTTTTAGCTGTTTGGGTCGTCTATCGTCTATCTGGGTATCTGGACAGGTTCTCTGTTCTTTCTGGTCTGAGACTACTTGGGTCTTCTTGGGACTTTTTATCTTAGTGTCTACTTCTGTTTTTAGTAACGAACACAAGATTTGATATTGTTTTTTAGACGTCTTTTATTCAAACTCAAGTAAGAACAACACACTTGGAGAAATGGTCGACGGACATCAGACTCAATTGCATCTGTCTCGTTCAGCCATCCAGCCAAGACTGTTTTTTTTATCTATCTTTCTGTTCTCATTGATCAAATGAGAGAGGAGCTACAAGGTTAGTAAAAGGTTAAGTCCTGTCAATCACTTATACGGTTTTACATGGTTCAGAATTATCGTTGTTTTTCATTTCTACACTACCGTACATAATTTATAGACAACCTATCAATTATGTCACCGGTCCTTACACCACGTGAGGTGCCCTAATAGTTATTTACTAAGCTTAGCTTACTTGTGACACAAGGTCAGAAAAATAGGACACCCAGTGAGAATCGAATTCCTTAATAATAGTATGCAAATCTAGCTTGCAAATAATTACACTCCATGAGGTGCCCATTTAACACACACACACACACACAAACTCACACACACACTCCTATCTATCTATCTATCTATCTATATATATATATATATATATATTTTTTTTTTTTTTTTTTTTTTTTTCAAAACAGAACATGCATTTTTCAAAATTTCAGCGGTTGAATTCAGCGTTCGTTTTGTAAACAGTCTTTTAACGGATATCTTTCTTCCGTCTATGTCGCTCTTTGATGAAGACCAACTTATCGATTTGGTCAAACAGATCTGTCAGCAATTATATAAACAAACATCATATGTTTTTCAAAATGTTAAATTTATATATATATATATATATATATATATATATATATATATATATTATATATATATATATTAGATGAAAATGGCATGGCCTATATATTTAATTATTGTAAATAAAAGAAATTGTTAAAAAAATTTAATGTACTTAAAATTAAAGGCCGTTTTCAAATCTTTCTTTTAGTTATTTACATTAGTTAGATATATAAGACATGCCATTTTCATATTATACATATATATATATTACATGTGAATTTTTGTGAACCTGGGTTTCATTCAGTAGTGCATTAAATTAACAGACTGTATCCGACGATTGCACACACACACACACACACACACACCACACACACACACATATATATATATATATATATATATATATATATATATATATATATATATATATATACATTTTTGTTCTTCTTTTACTTCCTACAGTGATTCAGGAAAAAAGATTAGGAAAGGATATGGCCTTATAAATTAGTTGATATATATAGGAGGGTCGTTAAAAAAGAACTAAGCTTCACCCGGATTCTTTATGACTGTTCGGACCTCTGTTTAGTCTATTTTTAGATTTCGTACACACCTGTCAACTTTGTGTGGGCCTTACCTGTACAAAAATTAAGACAAAAATCTGAATGTGGGTATTCTTTCTGGATGAGGCTTAGAATTATACAACCCTCATATGTACACACACACACACACACACACACACACACACACACACACATATATATATATATATATATATATATATATATATATATATATATATATATGAAAAGACCGAAACATCCTTTCGGTCTGAAAATAATCAACCAGTACCACAATGAATGGTTAAAAAGAAGAAGAAGAAGATAAACCCCGAAAGAGTTGCCTAAGTTAATATACAAAAGTGTTCAATACATTAAGTAGAGCAAAACAATAAAACTTAAAGGAGCCAGAAACTACCTACTCGAGTTACACCTAACGGATCTTCAGGATAATTTTGTCAGAATTACCCTGATGATCCGTTGCTAGGTACTTCTACCCCTTTCTCTCTCTCTCTCTCTCTCTATATTATATATAATATATATATATATATATATATATATATATATATATGTTGTGTGTGTGAAGAGAGAGAGAGAGAGAGAGGAGAGAGAGAGAGAGAGCAAAGAAGGACAACATGGAGAATTAGACTGATTTTATTTGCTATATAATTTGAAATAAATAATCAACACAGCTTAACACTTGTACTCGGTCATGGTTAACTGAATGTGAACAGTCTGCCCCCGTGGACTGAATAAAGTGTTCGGTTCGAAGGCTCCCGAGTTCGACAGGAAGGTTTCAGATTTCAAAGAGAAGGTTTCAGAGTTCGAGAAGGTTTCCGGGTCCAACAAGAAATACCCTAAGAAGACCGGAGAGCACATCGGCCGAAACGTTGTATAGATAACAATAAAGGCGAGGACAATAGTCCGAATAATACAAATAATGCTAAGGAATAATAATTCAGCATTTAATTTGAATTGTATCTAGAATCCATTATTCAGGATTATAGAATAATTTTGAAAGTATAATTTTTCTTTGAGAAATAGTAATTTTCTTCAAGATGGTGAAAATTATTAACATAATTTCATGATTCCATTCTTATCAGTCAGTTCCGTTTGATAAGAAATTTATTAGAGCAAATTTTTATAAAATACAAAGATGTTAGTTTAAAATAACGTAAAATCAATATTTTTAGATTTCATGAATTCTTAGTTCACGTGTACCCAAACATGCGCACATACAAGATAGAGGTTTACCAAGCTTTGGAGGCGTTTGTGGTGCAATGGTGATAATTGTAGGAAATGGACCCGATGATCTGATTTCAAATCCTTGACGGAGCTGTTTGAATTTCACATTGCGCTCATACCATTAGGAAAGGTATGAATGGAAAAATGTGTTGGCATAAGTAATACGGTCGGTACAATCATATAAGTGCTAGGGTTTGACGTGACCAGCCGATTGATCGAAGGGGTCCTCTCCGAACGCTCGTCTAGCCCAGGAAACCTTTGAGACGCTAGGCTTAGTGTTAGGGTTAGTGCTAGTGCCAGTGTTAGTGTTAGAATTAGGGTTAGGGCACTTCGGAAGTTTCCGACATCTAATGCTATTTATACGTAAAATGCGATTCTGATGTTATTATTATATCTTGTGCGCTATTGTGCATTTCTACCTTTAAAAAAATTTGGGAAAAAAAATCAACACTGAAATAAAGAAAACGTCATTTATATTTATGACGTCATAACGGTATAATGACATAACTTTTCAAACGATTCCGTTATAAATGCACGTGACGTGCAATAAAAGTGGGAATTTTGCTTTTCAATTGTTCGCAGTGTCACTTAAATCTACGTTCTTAGTCTTTTGTTGAGCAATTCACAAAAGGATAGAGAAGATACAAAACCGGAACAAGTATGTTTTATAGCAATAGCATAGTCTTTACAGATCACTGACGCCCTTCACAATCCTATAACCCCACCGCCAGAACCTTTCCTCTCATGAGCCCTCAAATGACTCATCAAACCCGCTGCAGATCCACAAAGTTTGATGTAAATATGACATAAAGAAGACGTCCTTTCCATTGGATCGGATGGATGAGATGATAAAATTTGATGCTTATGCACCACCATGTCTCTTAAGACCAGAAGCCGACTTACAGACTTTGTTACAGATTGTAAGTATGTTTTACCTGCACTTAAACCAGGCGACGCGGTCTTATTTCAGGTATGTAGTTTTATAAACAACCGCGAACCAGGGCATCAGTCCCGAAAATTTTTTAAGGGGGGTGGGTACAGGGGAGAAAACTGGTCATGCTGCTTTCCTTGTTCTATCCTAGCTAGTTTAATTCGCCGATCGATTCGTGCCAATAAATACTGTCGTCCGCCACCGTCGCTTTTCGCAGCCTACTTTCACCATAACACCTCGGGCACTCCATGTTAACTAACTTATTTAAAAAATAAATAAATAAACGAATGAGAGATGGGAAGGGAGAGAAAAAAATTCACCCCTACAAAATGTGAAACAAAACAAAATTTGGGCCATTTGGTTGTCCCTTTTCCTTCTGTTACATGTTGGGCCGCCGACTTGACTTCCGGTTTTTGAGGACAGAAAGCAAGCCAATCAGTCCCTCTACGCCAGGAGTGGGTCTTCTGGGAGAAGTTTTGGTACTAATGTACAATAGCACGCAAGAGATAATATCATTAGCTTACGTATAAAAAGCATCACATTTCAAGGAAATACCCGAAACGTTCGAGACGCTAGGGCAAGGGTAAGGGTTTTGGGGAGTTTCCGTAATCTAATCTTGTATCCCCACAGGTTAGTGTTAGGGTTAAGCTACTTTGAGAGTTTCTGTAATCTAATGCTATTTATACGTAAAATGCGATTCTAATGATATTATCTCTTGCGCGCTATTCTGTATTTGTACCGAAATTTTAAACAATTCTGAGTCTCGAATTTGATTGAATAACGACAGTTGAACATGATTTAGATTCTTTAACATTGCTCTCTCTCAGGATTAGCAATGTAAGACAACTGAGATTTTTAAAAAAAGCGTATATCTTTTTATAATGGAGTTTCAGTATCTGTCTGTCTGTAACCGAAATTACATCACTGCTGATATCACAATACCCCCAGGAAATGCGTAAGTTCATAATTAAGTATTTAATTCATAGTCAAAATCCAAAATAGATACATAAAATAAATGTTATCTATTAACAATGTCTCTATGAAAATCTACGTTAGATTATCTTCAAAACAACCCATGTTATTAGTACGTTTAAAGTCCTGCAATGTGTCTTATATATCACTAAAAATAATGGTTTACATAATATATGGTGAGGTTAATTTGCACACGGGGTTTTAAAAAACAGGTTTAATAAATAATTACTTGGTGTCATTGATCTCTGATATTATTGTTTTATTCTCCAGCGTATTAAAATCAATCCTATGAATGTTTTCATATAAAAACTAATTGAAATATTATTAGAATAAGTGTAATCTTTTTATACGAGAGATCTTATTCAGTTTTATTAGTCTTTCTAATTTGATATATTTCATTATCATATTCTTGTGGCTGATTTCTAATTTAGGTCGGAAAATAAAAAACGGAAGTTTAACTACAGTCTATGAATTAACATTTTGCGAATTGGGTTACGGTTTTAGGGGATTAAGGTTGTTTTTAATTACGTATTGCTTAAAAAACAACAACAAAAAGCCCAAATTACTATACATTTAATTAACCATTGTAATTAATTATTGAATCTATTATTGAGACAGTTCTTTGTGTTAGTATTGCAATGTATAATTTCAATTAAACTTAGTTTTAAAAAATATTTTTCAACATTAAATGTATAGTAATTTGGGTTTTTTGTTGTTGTTTTTTAAGCAATACGTAATTAAAAACAACCTTAATCCCCTAAAACCGTAACCCAATTCGCAAATTGTTAATTCATAGACTGTAGTTAAACTGTCATTGGGGATCACCAAAAAACTTTCCGACCTAAATCAGAAGTTAGCCATTCTTGCTAGTAGGTGTTAAAGATTTTTTTTTTTAAATCAGGTGAAATTTTTAAAAGTTTCTTTTTCTTTCTTTCTTTTTTTTTCTAAATAAATGGAAGCATGGCAATATTTTCTACTTTTCCTAAACTTATATTTCGGTTTGGTTGTTTTGTTTTGCGGCATATTAACCTTTTTCGTGTCATTTGTTGCGGAGCCGTCAAATGGATGCTGACCTCGCAAACATTTTTAAAAGGTGAATGAAGTGACACAAACCGGACAAAGGAGGACAAACGGGAAGTTTAAGGTTTAACAAGACGACAGTTTTATTCGTGTGTAAACTGGGAGAACAAAGCAGGATAATGAGTCGGATTGTCAATATCTCCCAGCAGCTAGGTCGTCAGCATCGCGAGCTAGGAAAGTAAAGCTCTTCCGGGAGCTGAAAACGTGCTAGACTAGGTAGACAGGAAGCTGCTGAACAAGGTCGTCAGGAACGTCACACCGAGGTAGAAAGTTTCAGGACTGAAAGAGATCCGTAGTTGCTGAAAAAAGACTTTGTTTTGTCCCGAAAAGGACAGTTTGCTAAGTTGTTGCTATAACTTTTGGAACTACAGCTAAAAGCAGGAGCACCTGCGGGCGGTAAGCAGGATCATGGCAGGCTGGAACATGGCTAGATTGGGGTCAGCAGAAGACCGGGTCGTCGGTAGGTTGGTTCGTGGTCAACAGGAGACTGGATCGAGTGCAGCAGGGATCGTGGTCAGCAGAAGACCGGAATGGCTGCAGGCTGTGACGTATGCGGTAAGTTAGGGATTACCGCAGGAATGTGATCAGCACAAAATATCGGAAATTGGGTTATCTGCCCCTATTAGTTCCTGGAATCAGACGCCAGGGGCAGACCCCTAAAACTCCACAGAACAGACCCGACATGCCAATGGAGCGGTACTAGCTGATACTAGCAGAACAATAGAGACACAGCGATTTTACCGGACAGCTTAGAGACATTGCAAAGACCAATATAATTAAGATAAGTGTATTTGAAACTCTTTGTATTACCAAAATATATCCCCGCCAAGAGAAATCCTCTGGCAACTCTGAAAGACAATTACACAACTCTTAAATACATTTGCATAATAATTGTACACTCACACATTATCACTAACCCAGAATAAACTTTTAACCCAAATATACACCCTATATTTGCCTTGTACTTTTCCTTCACAACAGTCATATTTGTAACGTTACTATTTGTTTACTTTATTTCTGTTAAAAGGACGGATCGTGATCAGTCGAAGACTGGATCGTCGGCAGGAAGGTCGAATCGAGTGTGGGCTGGATCATAGTCAGTCGAAGACCAGATCGAGAGTGGGCTGCAACAGGAACCACGAAGAGTCAGGATCTGTGACGGGCTGGTACAGGGACCGCAAGAACGGGATTGCGACCTGATCAGTAGCAGCCTGGAGATTGGCCAACAGAATTATGGTGAGGAGGTAAGTCATGGAATACTTTACGGTTCGAACCATTGTAAGCACTATTCGCTCGAGTCTGTTGGTATTATAATTGACCTGTATCTTTTATATTTATCATGACAAACGATGACACCAATAGACTTTGGAAAGCTTTATTCTACTTAGAATAATTGGTATGCTTACTGAGTTTATATAGTCTAGTATTCGCTAGAGAGTTCTCCATAGGGGAGGTAATCATAAAATAGGGAAGGTAACTCTCAATTAATTATTACAATATTATTCATAAACTGAATGTTTATGCCTCTTCCAGTCATTAGGAACCCATGTTTTTGGTGGTAGTGCGTGCGTCGCTAAGGTTGATACTGCATGCGTGCAGATTTTGTGGTCGTGGGCAGTACGATGGAAGCTGATGGTCGCATACATTTTTGAGCAGCGGATTTGCGCTTCGATACATTTAATGCTGAATCAAGTAATTTTAATAAATAATTTGTGTGAACTCCAAGCCCCGGAACTTGATATGGTGCATGAAAGAACTGACAAACGGCCGAATTATGTAGAATAACATTTATTGTATTCAGACATATGCAACTGTGAAAATTTGTAAGCACTCTGTGGTTTGGGGTTCAACTTATCTTTTTCTTAGTAACCTGTTTTATTAAGTAAGTAAGTAAAGTCGTCGGGGTGGCCTAAGCTTATCAGATCAGCTCACCAAAAAATTCGGCTTATTTATGACTCCACTCCATTCCTACCAACCTCCTCATTTCTGTTCTGTACTCTTATAAAAAGAAATTAAATTTCGGGCGCCATTTTCTTCCCAGCCCAAGGTAAGACGAGTTTTTATCTTAAATTACAGTCGGTATAAACCAGACTGCAAGGGAGTCTGTCCCCTTTTCACTAGCGCTAGACCAAGGAGATTGTTTTTGTGTCTGAGGTGGAGCGCCACACCTACCATCAGCTCCTTGCTTTACCGCACAAATCCCTGTGCTACTCATACGCTAAGTTGGTGAGAGTCGGTATCGAATCAGGAACCTTGTGGTTCCTAGGCACACGCTCTAGCGACTGAGCTAAATCAGCCGTAACCTGTTTACTAAGAATGTGGCATAATTGACTGCTTTGAATGGCCCTAGTAATTTACTGGAAGGAACCCGTGTGATGACAAGAGGTTTAACGTTTTAGGTTTAAAGGTGGCTGTTGTTATTCTTGGTGCGTGTTCCTAGGGTTTACTTTGAACCCCATCTTATTTGGTGGTCACGCTGAAAAGGAAGGAATTCAAGGAAAGAAAAGGAAGAGACAAAGACAAAAGGTGGTTTTATGAATTAGGCTTTATTCACGGTTCATAGCCACCACGTAGCAAGGAAATATCTCCCTGGCCAGCAGTAGTGTCTTGTCCCAGATTAGGCCTAAGTTCGAATGACCGTGAGATTATCTTGGGGGGGGGCGGAAGTCGGTCCTTTTTCCCCGCACATGCTCGGCGGTTTCTTTTTCTCCGGCCTCGAGGTAAGTGAATTTCCATTCTTTTTATTCAAATTACAAGCGGGAACCGTACGTCTTAAAAAATTCCAAACTTACAATCATTTATATATCTAATACTTTTTAGTGTACTCACTGTAGCATTTCTACAGTAACTATTCTACTTTTATTTTGATAAGGTAATATTGTTCTATTTTCCTTAAGCCATTTTATACTATTCAGGGATAATTTTCTTGAGAGTAACCAGGTCATCATTAGTCTAAGACAAGGAGGGTGGGGGTGTTGGTGAAAACGAACTTACTGATTTCTTAGCTGACACTTTGGCGGCTAATTTGTCTCATGATATATATCTATATATTTGTGCTGTTTGGTGTGTCTTGTATCGTTTTCTGTGAGCGTCCAAGGGTGGTCATGTCCATGGGCTTAGCTTCACGCTATTAGGCATGGCCTCCCTTCAATAGTAGTTTAACAAAAATAAAGTTTTTCTTTTACTTATTCTTTATGACTTGTACCTACTATTGATAAATAAATTTCTTATTCTTATTCTTATTCTTCTTCTGACGGCAGTCACAATTTGTTTAACTTATCTTTTAACTAATTTTTTATGACTAAATTCTTTTGTTTTTAACCAAGGAGCTGAATAGACCACACGAAGCACCTCAGACCACTGCCCGTTGAGGAACTGAGCAGCCCACTCATAGCACCCAAGGCCTCTTACGGATTTACCATCTGGGTTATCCTGCTTGAAGCACCCAAGACATCTCTCAGCGTTTCCAGGCGAGCTATCCTATCAAAGCATCCAAGATCTCTCTCGGCATTCCCAGGCAGGCTATCTTGCTTGAAGCACCTGACATCTCTTGAAGTTCTCGGCTCGGCTATCACACTAAAAGCACCAAACACCTTTCTCGGCTCGAAGCATCCAGGACTTCTCTTGGAGTTCACAGCGGGGTTATTCTGCTCGAAGCACCCAATACTTCTTTTGGAATTCCCAGCTGGGTTATTCTTCCCGAAGCACCCAAGACTTATCTTGGAGTTCCCAGCTGTGTTATTCTTCTCGAAGCACCCAAGAGTTCTTTTGGAGTTCCCAGCGTGTTATTTCTTCTCGAAGCTCCCAAGACTTCTCTTGAGGTTCCCAGCTGGGTTATTCTGCTCGAAGTACCCAAGACTTCTCTTGGTGTTTCCCAGCCGTGTTATTCTGCTCGAAGCACCCAAGAGTTCTTTTGGAGTTCACAGCTGTGTTATTCTTCTCGAAGCGCCCAAGACTTCTCTTGGAGTTCTCAGCTGGGTTATTCTGCTCGAAGCACCCAAGACTTCTCTTGGAGTTCCCAGCAGGGTTATTCTGCTCGAAGCGCCCAAGACTTCTCTTGGAGTTCTCATCGCTGGGTTATTCTGCTCGAAGCACCAAACTTCTCTTGGAGTTCCCAGCAGGGTTATTCTGCTCGAAGCGCCCAAGACTTCTCTTGGAGTTCTCAGCTGGGTTATTCTGCTCGAAGCACCCAAGACTTCTCTTGGAGTTCCCAGCAGGGTTATTCTGCTCGAAGCGCCCAAGACTTCTCTGGAGTTCTCAGCTGGTTATTCTGCTCGAAGCACCCAAGACTTCTCTTGGAGTTCCAGCAGGGTTATTCTGCTCGGCCTGCTCGAAGCCCAGCAGGGTTATTCTCTTTTCTCTTGGAGTTCTCAGCTGGGTTATTCTGCTCGAAGCACCCAAGACATCTCTTGGAGTTCCCAGCAGGGTTATTCTGCTCGAAGCGCCCAAGACTTCTCTTGGAGTTCTCAGCTGGGTTATTCTGCTCGAAGCACCCAAGACTTCTCTTGGAGTTCCAGCAGGGTTATTCTGCTCGAAGCGCCCAAGACTTCTCTTGGAGTTCTCAGCTGGGTTATTCTGCTCGAAGCACCCAAGACTTCTCTTGGAGTTCTCAGCTGGGTTATTCTTCTCGAAGCAACCATGACTTCTCTTGGAGTTCCCCGCTGTGTTATTCTGCTTGAAGCGCCCAATACTTCTCTTGGAGTTCCCAGCTGTGTTATTCTTCTCGAAGCACCCAAGACTTCTTTTGGAGTTCCCAGCTGGGTTATCCCAGTCAAATCATCTAAGACCTCCCCCAGAGTTACCAAGCAGCCTATCCTGCTCACAAGATCTTTTGCACTGACGGACTGGTTCAGCCTGTTCAAAGAACCCAAGATCTCTTTCTTAGCACTCAAACCTTTTTGCAGCACCAAGGAACACCTTTGCAGCACCGAAGAACTCTTTCACGTAGCAAAATGAGAAGAGTATCACCAAAGATAATTAGTACCACTACTGTTTTTCTACAAGGATGACTTTTGTATTAAGTAATCCACAAAGGTTGATATGTCATTAAACAAAGAAATCAAAACCAAAACCAAAACCCAGCATGTTAGCCAAAACACTACAGGGAAACACCAAAGTAGGTTGTGAAGAGCTAAGATTATTTATGTCCTGAAAGGAAATAGCACTTACCATTCCATTCAATTGATTTTTCTACACTCTTGAACAAAAATAATCAGATCTCTCTTGAAACCAAAAGAAAACAAAAACATAGTAATAGCAATACAATAATGTGTAATAATGATAAAATATTGTTATTTTCTAATGTTGTCAAACTGTTGGTGACAGAACATAAAAGAAAATTGTTTTCTTTGGTTCTTTGTTTTTAATTGACTTCAAAAGTTGTTCACTGAATAAACACATAATAAGATTTACAGAAATCAATAATTTTATGTATCCATTTCTCTGGCTGTGTAATATACAATATGACTATGTGACTATGTGACTGTATACAAGGTCTGATCAAAAAGTGCTGAATTTCACATTGTGCTAATACTCTTGGGAAAGGTATGAATCCAACTATTCTCCCTTAAGCTATGGCTAAATAGTCAGCCTGACTGGGTTCTTTAACCTTGTTATAGCTACCATATAGCTAAAATGTTGGCAACCTTCCGTCTATTTTAGACGATGGCGTAGTTGTTTTTTGTTTTTTTGTTTTTTTTCTCTCACTTACAGCTACGTGAGTGGCTGAACAGACCGATCCTCGAATGGCAGTCTCTGGTGCAATGGCGGCAAACAAAAAGTGATGCTTTCTGTAGGTGTTGGGGGTGCTGCTGTTTCTCCTTTGCTTTTAGCTCTCTTTTCTGTGGCAGCTTTTTTCCTCTCTTCGCCAGGTTGCACGGTCTTCTGCACAAGCCTCCCACGTGTCTATGTCGATGCGACATGTCTTCAGGTCTCTCTTGCAGACATCTTTGAAGCGTAGGCGTGGTCTCCCTGCCGGTCGGGTGCCCTCCACTAGTTCACCATACAGTAGATCTTTGGGGATGCGGCCTTTGTTCATCCTCCTGAACTAGCTAAAATACAATATGCTAAAATACAATAGGACAATGTGACTATGGGACTATACAAGGTGTGATAAAAAAGTGTTGAATTTCACATAGTGCTAATACCCTTTGTTACGCTTTTAAAACGTTTACACGCCGTTCCATCAGAGACCAAAGAAAAGTGAGAGGAGCACATGCAAAAATTGGCAAAGAACAATAAGACATAATACATATTTTTAAGACATTTTATTCGGCAGTCAAGAGTCAGGAGGAGAGAAAAAGGTGGGAAAGTTCATGAGCATAATTATCTGTATATATCCGCAATAGGAATATTTATGGGGATAATTTGAGTCAAAATATACACATGTAAATTGAAGCAAAGTATGAGGTGGTAATCTCTATAAGAATTCATGACAGAATGGGACACTTATCTTAATTTTGTCGATTCATCCATGGACTTGCGTTTGGCAAGCTTCGCTTATTTAGTGGCTCTATTCCTGGCTGGGTGGATGACTATTCTGGGTCTAATTACTTCTATCCGCATGAAGGTGATATCGGGATTCCCAACTGGCCATAGTAGTAAATTTATTCTTTAGGTAGCATGAAGATTATCGTCGCCTAACCTCAACGAGGTGACGAGCGTCCAACTGTGTTCCCCAAAAGGACATGACAACACTGGTCAAAGAAATTCTGCTCCAGATTGGAGTCGTTTAGTGGGACACGTACCTCAGCTCTGACGTCACAGAGTTTCAAGAATGTTCTGGGGTGTTCCCTTTTAAATTTCGAGTTTCGTTCTATAATCAATTTCGAATCACTCGTAATACGTAACACCTTGGGAAAGGTATGAATTCAACTATTTTCCCTCCCACTGTGTGTAAATAGTAGGGTAGACTGGGTTCTTTAAGCATAGTATAGCAAAATTCTAAATCTTAGATGAAGATATGTTAATACTGAAGAAACGGACATAGTGACCTGAGTTCAAATCTTGGGAAAGGTATGAATCCTACTATTCTCCCTCCAGCTATGGCTAAATAGTCAGGCTGACTGGGCTTTTTAAACATGGTAGCACACCAGTACCCATTTCTGGTAATATGGCTGTATGAAATACAATATGACTATGTGACTCTGAGACTGTATAAGGAGTGATCAAAAAGATATCTGTTTGTACAGCTAAGGAACTTATATGATAAAGTGATTTATGGAGGCACATGGTCTAATGGTTTGAGTCATAGGAAATGGACTCATCTACCTGGTTTCAATTCCTGATTGAAGCTGTTTGCATTTAACATGGAACTAATACCCTTGGGAAAGGTATGAATCCAATTCTCCCTCCAGCTATGGGTAAATAGCAAGGCAGATCGGGCTCTTTAACCATAGCTAGGTAACCAGTCTAGGAGAAAGAAAACTCTGAATTCAAATCTGTTAAACTATGCTTAAGGAATTGACCTTGGGTTGCATCCTGCTTGTGTTGGTAAATTTTGTTGGCATCCTTCCGTCTTCGAGAGACGATGGAGTAGTGTCCATTTTTTTGTGGAACTACGTAGCCTGAGCTGTTTGGTATAGAGGATGAGCTGTTGCCCAGACAGCAAATCCCCCTCTCCACACTGCCGCTGTGATCCAAAGAATTTTGTGTTTTGGTATTCTGAAGTCGATAGCAGGTTGTATCGTGTGTGAAAGTTGGCGTATTCTCGTTGTTGAATGATGTGGAATTGCTCGTCTGTTGACTGCCGGTTGGTCAGATTTTGGGTAGAGGTAGGTGAAGATGTAGGTCGGCCACTTGTGATGTGCTTGCTGCTGTCGCCGCTGGTGTCTGAGATGTCGGTTCTTCAAAGCCGATTTATATAGGTTGTAGGGACCCAAAAATCGGATCAACTGAGATCTTTTTCATTTCACCCAGGAATCGTTTTGATTGGATGAAAATGCGAATTTTATTTACAATATTATTTTCTTTATTGTTTAGGAATTCTTGTTTTCCATCCAGAAGTTCTGCTGGAGCTTATGCGTAGAGCCGTGTTAATTTGGTCACTTCGTTTTAGGCTACGATTGAGTAAACTTCCGTTTGGCGTCACCAACTTATGTTTTGTTTTGTTGGCGAGTGTATGTATCTTTTATTGCGGTGTGTGTGCGAATTGAACTGCTGAATTAGTGAATCGAGAGATATCTATTTTTTGTGTATATAACAGTGCGATATACATTTTTAAAATAAGGGTGAATTTTGCCTTCTTAACTTTGAAAATTTGTGAAAGTTAGTAATTGACACTCCTATGTTATTTGTACATTTTTGACTAGACTAGTATTATTTGGATTAATTGGACTATTGTCCTCATCTTTATTGTTATCTGTACAACATTTAGGCCAATGTGCCCCCAGCCTTCTTCAGGTATTTCTTGTTGGACTCAGGAGTCTGCTCGAACTCATGATCGTTCTTTTCGAACTTGGGAACCTTCTTGTCATAATCAGGAGCTATCATGGAACTTTGAACCCAACCCTTTATTCAATCCACTGGGGTATCCTGTTTTCATTCTGCTAACCATAGCTGGGGTACAGGTGTTAAGCTGTGTTAATTATTATTCTATGTTACTGTTACCCTTGACGAAATGTACAGATAACAATAAAGATGAGGACAATAGTCTAAATAATCCAAATAATATTAATTATCAAGCCTGATCTGAAAAATTCAGAGAAATAGTATTTCACTAGATGTTTTATTTTCTCTGAAAATCTTTATTTGTTTAATTTTGTTTTATTGTTTTACAACAAATTAATAAAGAACAGCATGTGTACTAATTAACTTCGGAGGTAATGAGGAAATCTCCTGTGGTGTAGTGGCTAACGTGTTGGGTTTTGGTTTTGGTTTTTCTAGTTCATTGAGGAAATTTATTATTGTTATATTCTAGATCTTAAAGAGTTCTGGGAGTAGAGTTTTTTTTTTTAATGATTCCCTGCTAATTATCCAACATGGATAACTTTTTGCCTTCACTAAATCTCATTCAGCTGTTTTAAAGGTTATTGGGATATATATATATATATATATATATATATATATTATATATATATATATATATATATATGAAAATAGATGGAAATTAATCCGACAGTATGAAATTTAACATTTTGAAAAAACATATGATGTTTGTTATGTAATTGCTGACAGATCTGTTTCGACCAAATCGATAAGTTGGTCTTCATCAACGAGCGACATAGACGGGAAGAAAGATATCCGTTAAAAGACTGTTTACAAAAAACGAACGCTGAATTCAACCGCTGAAATTTTGAAAAATGCATGTTCTGTTTTAAAAATAAAATAAATTTTATTTTTAATTTTTTTAAAAATCAGAAGCATTATAGTTTATAGTAAAACTCAAAAGAGTTTGTTGTAAAAATTATATAAAAAATGTAAAGTGGGTATCAAAATAGTATAGGATATATTTCAGCTGTTAAAAATATACAAGTCCACAGTGTAATTTGAAGAAAGATGTTAGAGTTCCAAAATTTACTTGTGGTGTTGATAAGTCCGTAGAGTTATAGATGAAAGTCTTCAAGGTGTAAAATTCCAGATATATTGTTTTTTCATTTGACAAATATGAAAAATAGATGGAAATTAATCCGACAGTATATATATATATATATGGGAGTAAATATGGAAAATGAATCCGACAATATTAAGAAATTTTAAAAAACAAATGTTCCGAAAATAGGATGAATTTATTTATCGATGTTTAAACATTTCGGTTTCTTTAAACCTTTATCAGGATGTATGAATTTCTTCACCCCAAGATACATCCTGATGAAGGTTTAAAGAAACCGAAATGTTTAAACATTGATAAATAAATTCATCCTATTTTCGGAACATTTGTTTTTTCAAATTTTTTAATATACATATATATATATATATATATATATATATATATATATATATATATAAGAGAGTTTTATAATTTACTTGAAGCATTGTGTATATATTGGTTTGGCGGTTGATTTTGAAGGCTATCACAATGCAGGTGTAAAGAAAAAATAATAAGGTAACAATGGTGTTGTTTGTTAACCTGTAATTTATTCTTGATATTTCGAGATAAAATCTCTTTTTCAGAAAAACATTGGAACTGAAGTTGTTGTCGTCTTGTTATGGCATTTCTAATTATAAAAAAAAAAATATAACTAGAAATGCCATAACAAGACGAAAACAACTTCAGTTCCAATGTTCTTCTGAAAAAGAGATTTTATCTCAAATATCAAGAATAAATTACAGGTTAACAAACAACACCATTGTTACCTTATTATTTTTTCTTTACACATGCATTGTGATAGCCTTCAAAATCAACCTCCAAACCAATATATATATATATATATATTATATATTTTTTATTCTTTAATTTTCTTGATCAAAGTCATGCAACATTTCAAACGATTACCATGATCATATTTCGGATGAGTTACGTCACACAATTTCGAAAGAAAATTAACGGCTAAAAAACGCCAAATCCGTTCACTTGATTTAATTATTTTTTGCTCTCATATACAACATTGCATTTTTTTTTCTCCAGACCGTCTGACATACCTTGAAAAAAGGTGAAGCTTCACCCGAAATATCGGAATAGATTAAACCAGATCAGAGCAACGGTTGAATATATAAAAATTCTGATTTTTGTTCTGTTTTTCTTGTTTTTGTTCTTTTTTCCAAAGCTTCAAAAGACCAATCAACGTTCACAAGAACATAACTACTCTGATGAAGGTCGTCAAATTCTGTGTACGGAACATTTTATGCATTTTTCCTATTGTTATTATCATCATCATTTCAACTCCATCTGATTATTTTAATAATAATAATAACGTAAATCCGTATACATTTTGATAAACAGATCGAAACACATGTGTAAGTGATATCGATTAAATTCATTTTTATCCATCTACATTTCTTTTCTTTACTCATTTTTTCCTCATATATATATATATATATATATATATATATATATATATGAGGAAAAATGCTATCAAGCTTTATATATATATATATATATATATATATATATATATATATATATATATATATATATATAAAGCTTGATAGCATCATGAGGAACTGCTATGGTGGTCTGAAATAGAGGTAATGATGCTCTGGCTCAGAAATCATGCTTGACCCCCAGGCGCATCAACTGAGAAATGCTTTATAAGTACACCTGTTTTTGCAGTAGTACATGTATTAATTAATCATTATTCATTTTATATATATATATATATATATATATATATATGTGTGTGTGTGTGTGTGTGTGTGTGTGTAGTGTCTATGTGAATATATGTCTGTGTACATATATGTATGTATGTATATATGTACATATGTCTGTGTGTATGTGTATATCTTTGTGTGTGTATATATGTATATATTTATGTGTATACATGTGTGTGTATGTGTATACATATGTGTACATATGTGTTTATATGTATGTGTGTGTATTTGTATAAATGTATGTGTATATAACATGTGTATGTGTGTGTGTATATGTATATAATATGTGTGTATGTGTGTATATATGTGTATGTGTATACATGTGTGTGTATGTGTATATATGTGTGTGTGTATATATATGTGTGTGTATGCAAGCGTGTGTATGTGTATATAATGTGTGTATGTGTGTATATGTGTATATAAGGTGTATATGTGTGTGTGCATGTGTGTATATAATGTGTGTATGTGTGTATATAATGTGTGTATGTGTGTATATGTGTATATGATATGTGCATATATGTGTGCATGCGTATATATGTGTATGTGTATAAATCTTTGTGTGTATGTGTATATATGTGTGTGTATGTGTGTATGCATGTGTCTGTATGTGTATATATGCATGATCAATTCCCATCATGCACTTAATGGTTATGGCTACTTCCTGTTTCCTGCTTTTTTCTGACGATCAAATTTCTTTGATGCCTTTAATGGTGTTGTTTGTTCCAGTTCAAATCTCTTCCTTTTCTTCTTTTATGCAAATGTAAGTTTCACTTTCATAAAAATCACCTTTGCTTATATTAATTGAGCCAAACAAGATGAAATTACAATATCAAAATCAGATCTTACAGCCAAAGCTCAAAACACTAATATAACTCTTAACTTTTGATATACTAGGGTGACTCTAGAAGGTGCCGTGGTGTAATGGTAGCGTTGCTGGAAATGGACACAGCAACCTGAGTTCAAATCCTGGATGAGGCTGGTTGAATTTCACATAGTCCTAATACCCTTGGGAAAGGTATGAATTTAACTATTCTACCTCCAACTATGAGTAAATAGTGCCCAGCCCACCCTACTATGAGTAAATAGTAGGGCAGACTGGGCTCTTTAAGCATAGTATAGCAAAATTTTAAACCTTAAATGAATATATTGTGTAGAGTTGAAGGAATGGACACTGGTTGAATTTCGCATAGGTCTAATACCCTTAGGAAAGGTATGAATCCAACTGTACTCCCTCCAGCTATGGGTAAATAGTAGGTCAGATTGGGCTCTTTAAACTTGTTATAACAACAAGTATAGAATACAATATGACTGTGTGACTGTATACAAGGTGTGATCAAAAAATATCAGGGCAGAATATTTGAATCTTTTATATTTCAAATCAAAATGAAGATATGTGTACAGCTGAGCAACTTGTACGATAAAGTGATAAAGTGATAGGAGTGTTATATATACTCGTTCAACATCTGGTATATAAATGGGGAGAGAGAGAGAGACAGACAGATGATAGATAGAGTAGATGATAGTCTTACCTTTTTTACTCTCTGTTTCTACTGGTTCCTGCTAACGTGCCTGCTTGCCATGTTCTCTTTGTTAGGCTTCTGCAGGGGAGGGGGTGATTTTTCCTCATTGTTTTCTTCTTTGTGTTGGGCTGGTTATTGTTTTTAATATTCAGTTAACAAACAAGACTTGGTTGTTTTCTTGATCAAGCTTTATTTCACAACCTTGCCCATTTGATTCCACCATTAGGGGGGGGGGAGATTCACTCAGAGGGATGACCTACACACGTCCATTCACTCTGAAATCTCTGCCGAATCTAAACTAAACTATCTCATGCATCCAATCACACGCTTTCAAGGGGGTCAAGAAAAAAGTTAGTAACTTTCCATGGACCCTGTAATTCTAAATCTAACAGACCCTAATTCAAAATTCTAACAACAGGTACGTTCATAATTTATAAGCTGCTAATAAATTATGTAACAGGAGGTGCCCGTGGTGTAATGGTATCAAATGGATATGAGCACATGAGTTCAAATTCTGGACAAAGTTGGTTGAATTTCATATAGTAATGTGTAAAATTTCATCATGATCGGATCAGTGGTGTAGGCAACAACTGGTTATACACAGACAAACAGAAACTGCCATTTATGTATATATATATATATATATAAAGTAATGAGAATTTTTGTAATGTCCATTAATAATGGAGATTCAGTCTCAATTTGTCTGTAACCGAAACTACATCACTGTTTACATCACATTCCCCAAAATTGTAAATACATAGAATAAAGAACAACCTTGTATTATATACACTAAAAATTTGAGTATGTAAATTTAGACGGTCTTTATTGTTTTTTAAAACAAATTTTAATAAATACATGTCCAGTATTATATATTCATATATAGTTTGTTTTATTTTAATATATATTTAAACTTATCTAACATTTAGAGTTTTACGGAAAACTTATTTACAAACAAAAAATAGTCCTTTTTTCAGTAAAAAGAGGTAAATTAAAAAGTTTACAAATAAATAAATATCTACGATTCTATGTAAAATTTATGTGTAAAATATTCAAAATAATTATTTAGTTAATAATTAATAGATCCACGCAACATTTTATTTGAATGGGACAGAAGTAAGTTTCCATTTCAAATTATTTCATTTGTTTACTTCTTTAATAAATTTGATGATTTTAATTACTTATGATACAAACCTTATAATATTGATTTTTGACTCCCATTCAGGCAATATCATTCGAAAATTAATTTTTACACTGCCCAGAGGGCGTCTTTTTGTTCTTTTTTTTTTGCTAGTATCGATGAGATAGAAAATAAAAAAAAAGATGACATAGAAAAATAGAAAGAAATTTGATTTAGCATACCCAGAATCCCAATGGTAAGATTCACAGATCCATATCTGGATTCGAATCCTCGTCTTCACAGTGGAAGATCCAGAATGGATTTGGTGGTCAGATTTTTCAAAAGTTTCTTACTCTGCAAATAATGACCTATGAAGAAAAGAAAAAAGAAAATATTATTTTCTAATTATCGGCCGAAAAAAATGTTTGGTAAGATAGCATAATGTATAATAGAGGCGGATATCAAGTATAGTATTTGTGAATTACAGAAAGCATGGGGGTTTTGAAGGATGCAGTGTCTTGGCAGCTAACAACTGATGCAGGTAGTTTGTTCCATGCTTCAGCAACTCTGAGCATGCATATGTAGATATATATATATATATATATATATATATATATATATATGTGTATGTGTGTGTGTGTGTGTGTGTGTGTGTGTGTGTGTGTGTGTGTATGAATATTTTTGTAAGTAAAGTTAAGTCGTTGGGGTAGCCATTGCTAGAGCACCCAGCCAAGAATCAAATAGTTCCTGGTTCGATACCTGTCCCCGCCAACTCAGCACAGATTGGGTAATCTTGTCTGTGCGGTAAAGTGGGGAGCTGAAGGTAGGTGTAGATGTAGGAAATAGAAAAACAAAATATTTAGAGAAAAATCTCGGAAGTGAAAGGAGGGAGGTTAGGGACCCTCACTTCATTCATGTCAGCCCCTATCTTCCCTCCCTTCACTTCCGCTACTAACTCACCCCCCCCTCACCAATTCACTTGTACTTGCACATAATTTTGCTTTCAATAAAAATTATTTGACTGATGATGTCCGTATAAATCAGACGAAACGTTTCAATTCTTAGATTTGTTTTGAGTTATCATTTCTTGTTCACTATCCTTTTACCTACCTCATACTGTCGGATTCTACTACATCCATCCAATCTTCATATATATATATATATATATATATATATATATATATATAGATAGATAGATAGATAGATAGATAGATATCAGTGGCATGTCCTGAAAAATTTGCAAAGGTAAGCAAATAACATTATTATGAACTTACAGGTGGAATTAAAGATAATTAACAGTAACTAAAGATTAAGTTAAATACATCACATGACCCATGAAATGTCAACTGATTTTTTTATTGAGTATTTATATTTACAGTTAACCTCTGAGTGTAACTTTCAAAACAAAACTAAACAAATTAAAAAATGCTGAATTATGATCATTTCTATTGGCATTATTAAATTATCCATCTTAATGTCATCATTCAAGAATTATGATAATAAGTAATGAATTCTATTGAAACAAAATTAATATATATATATATATATATATATATATATATATATATATATATATATTTAATATACCAAGCGTGTTGGTAGATCCTTGCGGAGAGAAAAAAAAACCCGGCAGAAAGTTTGATTGTAAAAATATACTACCAAACATCAACCAGGAAGAAAAAATTTTTTGAAAAAAAGAAAGGACCAAGATATTCGTACCAACAAAAATAATCAATTGGTACAGTATTTGGCCAAAAGAAAAAACAATTTATATGTATATATATATGTATATAAGATATATATATATTCATATAACCGCTAGGAGAAAGCTAATAAGTAAAAAGTGCTCGATACCTAAGTAGAGCCAATAATAAAGATAATCTAATGAGTCAGACGAACCTACTATTAGTTTCGCATAAAGCTCTTCAGGGCTAAAATCCGACTCGGATTTTAGCCCTGAAGAGCTTTATGCGAAACTAATAGTAGGTTCGTCTGACTCATTAGATTATCTTTATATATATATATATATATATTTATATATATATGTATAACTACAAGTAGAGATGCGGACTGCCATCAGCGTGTTGGGTTTCCATTCGTTGGGGGGGGGGGGATAATGATAGCGACGGGGTACCTGTTTGTAATATTGGATAATAGTGTTATTTAGGGTATACATTAGAACTGAGTAGTAGATTCAAATTTACTTTAAAAAAAAATTTTTTTTTAAATTTAAATAAATAAATAAAATTTGATAAAATAATAGATTTAATGGTGTCCTGTCTTTGTTTTTGTTTTTTGTTTTTCTATTGGTCGTTTTAGTTTATGCTAATTTATTTGAATCACAGTGGTAGGTACTATATATTAATGCGTTTGCTCCAAGTCTCTTTAGTCGGATCTTAACCCTGAAGAGAATTAAGCGAAACTTTTAGTAGGTTTATCTGACTCATTAGATTTATCTCTCTCTCTCTCTCTCTCTCTCCTCTATATATATATATATATATATATATATATATATATATATATATATATATATATATATATATATATATAGTATGTATACCCTCCACCAACACTCCTGTTTCCACATATCAAGTCTCCTCACTACGGCTAGCCTTAGCAGGCTACCTATCTATTATTATACTAAAGTTCAGTGAATCAATATTTGTCTCCAAAAGACTTTTTTCCTGTTTAGTTTAAATATATATATATATATATATATATATATATATATATGTGTGTGTGTGTGTGTGTGTGTGTGTGTGTGTGTGTATTCTTCTTCTTCTTCTTCTTTCATTCCTTGGGAGTTTTTCTAACCAGGTTTATTTAACTGGTGATCTTTCATTATTATGGTAAATAGGTATAGTTTTTGGAATGTGTGTGTGTATATATATATATATATATATATATGTATATATATATATATATATATATATATATATTTCTTCTTCTTCTTCTTCTTCTTCTTCTTCTTCTTCTTCTTCGTCTAATCAGGTTTAGCTGTGGGTCTTTCATCATTATGGCAAATATATATAGGTTTTGGAATGTGTGTACATTTCTTCACCACTATAGACAAAAACACTGTGTGGGTTGTTCATTGGATCAGCTCATGGTATCTTATGAACCTCATGCAGAAATACATATATATATATAAAAGTAAAGTCGTCGGGGCGGCCTAAAGTCAGTATCAGCCAATCAGCGAGGGAGTCTATCCCCTTTTCACTAGTGCTAGACCAAGGAGATTGTTTCTTGGCATCTGGGGCGGAGCGCCACACCTACCATCAGCTCCTTATTTTACCGCACAGATCCCTGTGCTACTCATACGCTGAGTTGGCGAGGACCAGAATCGAACTAGAAACCATGTGGTTTCTAGCCGAATGCTCTACCAACTAAGCTAACCCAATATATATATATATATATATATATATATATATAATGTTGTTCTGGTTCCAACGGAGAAAATTCAATATTTTATAAAAAAAGGAAGGTCTGCAAAATGTATTTTGTTCTCAGAAAATTTTTTAAAATTCTTTTTGTTTTACATATGCAACACGTGTTTCAGATCTTCTGGTATCTTCTTCAGGCTTTGATTGATAATATGAAAATGAATTTTTACATGCATGTGTATATATATACATACACATGAGTATTTCACCTCCTCTTCCTGTTTTTGTGGGAGTGCAATGGAATTTCATTTTTAACATTAGTCTTTTAAACAGGTGTTTTTTGTTTTTGGGTGGTTTACTAATAAAGTCATTAGCTGAATTTTTATAACTTTTTTATAACTTTTTTTATTTTTATTACTTTTTTATTTGGGTTGTCTTGATAAAGTTCATCAGATGTTCATTTGATATATCAGGTGTGTGTGTTTGTAATTTGTTTTTTGTTCTGAAGACATTCTATGTTTTTCTACTTAAATTTATACTTTTTGGGTGTGTGTATGTGTGTGCCTACGTATATGTGCCTATGTTTACTTTTTGTGTGTGCGTATGTATATGTATATATATATATATATTTCTTCTTCTTCTTCTTCTTCTTTCATTCATTCCTTGTGAGTCTTTCTAACCAGGTTTAGCTGGTGGTCTTTCATTATTATGGCAAATAGGTATAGGCCTTGCAATGTGTTCCTATTGGGGAAAATAATGATAAAATTTTTCCTCTCAAATAATAACACAACATGAGACCTATTTTCAGACTTATTTTCATATTTATTTGTAATTGTCAATTTAATCTTGTATTGATCTGTGTATTCAATTGGCAAATGGAAAAGTGAGAACGTATTTTTTCGGAGATTGATGAAGAGGATTAACAATGACAGGCTTCAATCAATCAATATGTTTAGCTAAGAATTTCCTCAACTGAAATTAATCAAACACCAGTAACACTTTTAAAGACCTACACTAAAATCTGTTGAGTCACAACTAAATTAATCAAACACCAGTAACACTTTTAAAGACCTACACTAAAATCTGTTGAGTCACAACTAAATTAATCAAACACCAGTAACACTTTGAAAGACCTACACTAAAATCTGTTGAGTCGCAACTAAATTAATCAAACACCAATAACACTTTTAAAGACCTACACTAAAATCTGTTGAGTCGCAACTAAATTAATCAAACACCAGTAACACTTTTAAAGACCTACACTAAAATCTGTTGAGTCACAACTAAATTAATCAAACACCAGTAACACTTTTAAAGACCTACACTAAAATCTGTTGAGTCGCAACTAAATTAATCAAACACCAGTAACACTTTTAAAGACCTACACTAAAATCTGTTGAGTCGCAACCAATCAAATTCACATACCTGTTGTATCCCAGCATCCTTTTGGCATTTACAGTTTGATCAATTACCAGTTTGTTTGTTATAGGCCCATAACCCTTTTATGGCCCATATTGCTTGCAGTGAGTGACTACAGAGATTGAACTCGCAACCTCCTGACTGTGAGTGGTCACTCTTAGTAAGATTATTGTCATCCCTGTTGGCTAAAGTAGTCTCTTTGTGGGGATTAGAATAAAATTCAAATAAAAAAATAAAAAAAACTCCCATGAGCCTTCACTGGAAAAACCCTCCAAGAATGCGCAGGAAAAAGGACCAACTTCCGACCCCCAAGAGAATCTTTCAGCCATTCTGACTTAGATCTTAACTGTGTCTAGACACTACTATTGGCCAGGGAGATATTTCCTTGCCACATGGTGGTTGTGACCAGCGAATAAAGCCTAAATATAAAACCACCTTCTGTCTTTGTCTTTTTCTTTTTGTTCCTTGAATTCCTTCCTTTTCAGCGCAACCACCAAATAAGATGGGGTTAAAAGCTAACCCTAAGAACATGTACCAGGAATAACCACAAGTACATTTTTAACCTAAAACACAAAACCTCTTGTAATCCCATATCCTAAACATTGTATGATCAAATTTTGAGTATCATCCAGTTAAATTAAAAGTCTTGAAAGTAAATTTTGACAATTATACAAATATACCGGAAAATGAAACTGGCAAATGTCCTCCCAGTTAAACTGGATTAATTTTTTATCTTACATTAAAGAGGACTAGTTAATAAGGTACTTATGTTGCATAATTGTGTGGCAGCGTGGATTTTCTGACAATAACCTGTAGTGAGAATTCTAAGGGGCCATTGTTTTTCAGATCTAGGGATGGAAAAATACCAGTTATGGTTATGGCTCCAACTGACCCCAGGGGCGAGAATCTCACGAGTCACGTGATAGGGTTAGTTAACAAGTCAGTTTTCAACCAGACATCAGGTAGAGAGGTTGTAACTCAAACCGCACGGTGAATCAGGATGGGCAGTAATAAAATCTTTGATCAAAGAAAAACAAAGTCTTGTAGTTGATTAATGCATGACTTAAAAAGAAGCCCTTAGTTAGAAACAGCCAGACAAGAACTTAGAAAAAGAAGAGACAAGATGATGGGGGCCAAAAGAAGTAAAGATGAAACAACCACTAGACAAAGAAGCAAGTAAGTCACAGTCTTAACTCTGTCTGTCTGTCTCTCTCTCTATCACATGAGAACTCTCTCGATGTATATACCCAACAAGGGTATACATTACTTATCACATTTATCTTACAGATTAATTGTCCTATAGATTAATTGTCATTGTCTGACTAAAAATATGAGTAATGATAAAAATGAATGATTAATGATATTATTTTGAGTAGCAGAGGGAAGTCATACTAAACTGATAATTATATTTCAATAAACTTCCATAAACGAAATGTTGGTTTTTATTCTATTTTTAAAAGAACAAAATTCTAAAAGACAATGAAAGGCCTCAACGCCGGACAGCCATCATTGCATAGGAACTAAAAATATATTAAAAATTCTTTTTATAAAAATATTAAAAATATATCAGGAGACGGAGTCCCTAAAGGTTGTTGTTGCTACCCAGCAACTCCTGCAACACTACCGCTGCCAAACTGCATTGGTTCCTTACCTTTCCTTTGGATCACAGCGGCAGTGTGGAGATGGGAGATTTGCTGCTTGGGCAACAGCTCACCCTCCATATGAACCCGCCAAGGTTATGTAGTTCAGAAAAATATTTGGACACTACTCCATCGTCTTTCATAGACGGAAGGATGCCAATCAATCAAAAGAACAAATCAAATGATTACGAGAAATGTCATAAAAAAAGAAAAAAAAAAGAATCTTGGAAGATATCTTTCTGTAAAATTCGTATCTATCTATCTATCTATTTGTCCATTCATATTTATTTATTTTTCTATATATTGATATCTATCAATATATCTATCTTTCTGTCTGTCTGTCTGTCTGTCTATTCATATCTATCTGTAAAATTTGTATCTATCTATTTGTCTATTCATATTTATCTGTCTATCAATCTATATATACATATCTATCTATCTATCTGTCTATTTGTATCTATCTTAGTATATTCATATATATTTATCTATATATCTATCTATTTCTATGTATCAATCTATTTGTCTATTCATATTTATCTATCAGTCTATTCATATCTATCTACCTATTTATCCATTTATATCTATCTATCTATCTATCTATCTATTAATATTTATATATCTCAGTCTATTTATATCTACCTATCAACTCATATCTATCTATCTATCTATCTATCTATCTATCTCAGTCTGTTTATATGTATTTATCAAGATTCATCTAACTAGCAAGCTAGCTGTCATTGTTATGTTCTTTGTATCTCTTTCTCAATCTGATAATATCTATCTCAGTGACTGAGGAGAGTCAACCACTAGTATCTATTATTATATATATATAAAGTTAATGAAAGTTGTTTCTAAGTTTATCACAGGACATGAAGTTAATGAAAATTATTTCTTAAACAAATCATATAGGTGCTATGGCTTGATGTGTTCTGCCAATTGATCAGAAGGGGCCTCTCTGACCACTCGTCTAGCCTAAGTAAGGGCCAAAGTGAGGTGTTGTATGCCATGGACTGATCAGCCACCAGAATTCCATCCTTAAGCATCACCCAACATATGGCCCCATTAGGGGGATTTTACCCATCTGCAGAGGTGCAGTTGGTGTATTCTACAGCCTCTTCACTTTGGTGTCAATATTCAATTTTCCAAAATGGATACCTGATGAAGGTTGGTAAGCAGACTGGCTAAAATGTGATAAAACAAAAGAAATTCAATAAACCAATTTACTAACATTGAGAGAAAATTCACCTGTTTAGTTTCCCAGTGTCTTCTTCTCTTCTTGTTAAACATTTTTCTTGATCAATACAAACAGAGAAATTATTGTATACCTCTATTTCGGTACGAAACATCTGCTTGTTTTTGTAGTAAATTCATGAATTGCTAGTGGCTTCTATTTTAAGCTTAAAACCATCTCAAGTTGATTTGCAAAGTCAAAAATATCTTCAATTTCAGGGTTTGTGCACTTGGTAAAATAATTTCAGAAAACATACAAATGAACTCGTTTTCTTCATCATCAAAAACATATAAATAAATTCGGTTATTTCCTAGAAGTCTAACATGATCAAAGGGGAACCACTCTTGACTGATTAATTATTTATTTATTTATTGATCTACTAGGAAAAAAGAAGACGGGGTTAGGGTTAGGGTTAGGGTTAGTTTAATGGGAAAATAAATAAATAATTTATCAGTCAAGAGTGGTTCCCCTTTGATCATGTTAGACTTATAGGAAATAACCATAAATTCCTTATTTCATTTAAAGTTGCCATGTGTCACATCCTGCTCGTGCAGAGTGGTTAGGTAAATGTTGGTACCTTTCCATCCACTAAGGACGATGGAGTAGTGTCAAAAAAAAAAAAATTATCTGCACAAGTGACTCTGCAGGCCAATTCTTGAGTGACAGTCTTTGGTGCACTGACTGCACACAAACTGTGATGCTTTCTGGGACTGCTGTCTTTTATCCCTCTTTCTGGCTCTCTTTGCTGTCGAGGCTACTCTCCTCTCTGCCTTACCCTCTCGTTGCCTTGCTTAACGTTAAGGTGCCAGGCCGCTCTATTTTTTGCATCTACCTCCCATGTGTTTGTGTCAATATGGCAGATTCTCATGACTCTCTTGCAGACATCTTTAAATCTAGGCATGGTCTACCAACCAATTGGGAGCCTTTTATTAATTCGCTGTACAAAAAATCTTTTGGGATGCGGTCGTTTTCCATTCTCCAAGCCAGCAAAGGCGCCTCTCTCAGAGAATGGAGAACATGCTGTTCATGTTGGTGCAATCCAGCACGACTGTGTTGGGCACTTTATCCTTTTAGTGGATGTGCAGAATATGTAAGCCACCTGAGTCCTTTGTTTATCAAAATGATATGATTTGGTATTAAATGACCCAAAAAGGGTTGATATGCTGTAAAACAAAATGACCAACTCAGCAATAAACCTGAGATCTTTATCAAAATGACTTGATTTGCATTTAATCACCCGAACAGGGTTCATATGTTATAAAACCAACCAGCCAACCAGCGTTCTTTCTTTATCAAAATGACTTTATTTAGCATTAAATAAAAGGGTTGATATGCCATAAAACCGATCAACCACCAAACCACCAAATAACCAAACCAACCACAGTCCTTTGTTTATCAAAATGACTTTATTTAGCATTAAATAACCCAAAAAGGTTTGATATGCCATAAAACAAACAAACAAACAACCAACTTAAAATTTGCTTGATCAATTTGATTTTTTTTGTTTTTGTGTTTTTCTGAAATTTTTATTGTTTTTGGGGCAGGAAAAAAAAGCACAATTATTCCTGAAATTTATCGAGAGCATTCTGAATGTCACAGTCTTTTTTCTTCAGGAAGAAGGACATTTTGAATAGAACAGAAGGAAGTTTAACTGTTCTAATGTAGAACAACAATTAGTCAGCTGATCTCAACGACCGTATATACTAGTATACTGGGTATGTCACTAAACTGCATCCGGTAGTAAGTTTCCAGTTCGGAAATTGTGGAGGGAGTGTGGAGTCATCCCTTCATTACAATAATACCCAGGTTCACTTTGACCCGGAGCGGTAGTACCTGTCGGTTTCACCTTTTTCAATGTCATCAGACATTAATGAAAAGTTTTTCTGATCTCATTGTGTAACAGATACAATGAATTTCAAATAGAAATAAAACTTTCATTACCACCTGATCATTGTGAAAAGGTAAAACTGACAGTTGCAATTAACTTGTTTGTGTTTTGATATATATATATATATATACATATATATATATATATATATGTATATGTATATATACATATATAGATATATAAAGATAAATCTAATGAGTCAGAAAAACCTACTAAAAGTTTCGCTTAATGCTCTTCAGGGCTAATATCTGACTCAGAGTCATTTATTATTTGCTGTACTTAGGTATTGAGCACTTTTTACTTATTAGCTTTAGTTTCCTGGCGGTTTTGTATGAATACATATATCTTATATATATATATACATATAAATTGTTTTTTCTTTTGGCCAAATATTGGACCAATAGATTATTTTTGGTTGGTACGATTATCTTGGTCTTTTCTTTTTTCCAAAATTTTTTTTTCTTCCCGGGTAATGTTTGATAGTATATTTTTACAATCAAACTATTTGCTGGGTTTTTTCTTATCGCGAGGATTTACCAACAAGTTTGGTATATATATATATATATTTATATATATATATATATACATACATGTATATATATATATATATATATATATATATATATATATATGTATCTGTTGAAAGATAAATGGAAAGAAAATGTTGTAAGGATAAAAAATTATTTATTGAAATGCCAACACGTGTTTCAACCAAAAATTTGTCCTTGTATACATTATATCCTATTTAGTATTATTTCAAATACAAAATAAAATAAAATAATAATAGAGAAACAGAATTTAAGTATCAAATATCAAAATATCTTGCCTTGAAGAAGACAACTTTGAAAATAATTGTTGGATTTACTTCCATTTTTTTCACTTATATATATATATATATATATATATATATATATATATATATATATATACAAGACAAAACATGGACCGCTGGGTCACCCATTGAGCTCTGGGTAGATAATTGAGATTAGGGAAAAGTGAGTTTGCAAAACGAATTGAATTTTTTTAAAAATAAACACAGCCGGACAAAACATTAAAATCATTTTGTAAGATTTCTAAAAAAGGGAACGTTTGACCTAGTTTAAGCTACAGGTTGCTGCTTATGAAATTTAACATACAAATACATTTCAAATTCTTCCATCTCTCTCTCTCTCTCTCTCTCTACTTTCCAAAAGAAACTAACATATATAACAAGGAGGTAATCAAAAGATACATAGAGAGGGGGAAAGTAATAGGCAGAAGGTAAAGTAAGAGACGGGTCAATATTTGACATAATTGCAAATTACGACTAATTAGAACCAATTAAAATAGATTTTTTTCCAACATAACTCAATCCTAAAAGTGAGGAATAATTTAGCATAATTTTCATGTTATTAAACTAAACAGTAAAAAAGCCTATAGAAAACAAATCATTGATTCACTCAGCTTTAGTATAATAATACACACTCACACACACACAGACACACACACACACACACACACACACACATACACACACACATATATATATATATATATATATATATATATGTGGGTTCATTTATGGAGTTACCATCTGAAATAAATATATAATAGTCAAATGACAGTTTGCTGAGTTTTTCTTTCTTATTGAAAGTGTAAATATTGCTCTGTATATAATTAATTTATTAATTATTTTACATTGAGCTCTCTTAGGAATTTGAAATAATCCTTGTATAATTCTATAGGTGTGCATCTACCTGGGCATGCATTGAGGATATGCAGAAAATATCAATGATCCCAAATAGAATATCATATGGGTGCTAGAAGGTGGTGGCTGAGGGTCTTCATGTCCTGGGAATGACGTCAAAATCTATCTGATGGTGAGGTTCCAGTTCTGGAGGTTTGGGGAATGTGAAGCACCCCTTTATCACCATTGCTTCCTGGTCTACTCTAATTCAGAGTGGTAGTACCTGTTAGGGTCCCATGTATGGGTTAAATAGAAATCTTCATGTCCTGGGAATGATGTTAAAATCTATCTGATGGTGTGGTTCCAGTTCTGGAGGTTTGGGAAATGTAAAGCACCCCTTTATCACTATTGCTTCCTGGTCCACTCTAATGCAGAGTGGTAGTACCTGTTAGGGTCCCATCTATGGGTTAAATAGAAAAATGTGTTTATAAAAAAAATTGAGCATCCATTAAAAATGAATTTATTTCAAAAATTTATCAGCTTTAAATGACCGACTGAGGTTGATATGCCGTAAAACAAAACAAAACAAAACAAAACAAAACAACCAAAATTATCCCCTAACTTACCTGTCTATTGGATACTTTTATATATATATATATATATATATATATATATTCAGACTTGTCCAGGATTTGAACTCGGGCTGACGTGTCCATTTCCTATGAATCTAACCATTACACCACATGCCTCTATCCAAAATGCATACATGTTTGGAGACATTTTATCCATTTGTAAGTGGCCAGTTTAGCTAATTCAGTAGTGCATCCTCCTGGGAACCACTAAATTCCAGTTTCAATACAGGCCCCTTGCCAAATCAACACATGGGTATCACAGCTTGGAGCTGATGGTAGGTATGGCACACTAGCTCAGATATAAAAACAATATCCCTGGTCTAGCACTAGTGAAAAGAGGATAGACACCCCCGCTTTCAGGCTGATACTGTCAATAGCAACTCTGCCTACTTTACTTACTGATATATATATATATATATAATTTTTGTTCCTAGCTATTAACAATACATAAAAAAGTCGTCAATATCGTAAGGACAGAGTCAAATTACTATTTATAATGAATTAAAAGCATTTACCTTAAAACTGTTTGCCATTTCATGCTACTTTTGTTACAAACAACCTACTTTTCCTGTTTGATTACTTTTATTGTAAGCTTGTCAGCCAATCAGAACCTTCCAATGACCAAGTCCTTCCTGTTGTTATCTATGTTTGTATGTATGTATGTATGTATATATATATATATATATATATATTGTATATATATATAGAGTTGTAGAAAACAACTATGAATATCTATAACTATAAATCCTCTATACTTTATGAAATAATATATTGAGTACTTTTTGTATTAACTACTAATGCTACTACAGTGAAAACATTGTAGCAACATTGATGAATATATATATATATATATATATATATATATATATATATATATATATATATCGAAAAACTGCAGCATATATATATATATATATATATATATATATATGCTGCAGTTTTTTGATGTTTCAATAGATCTTCATCAGGGCTTTTGTTAATTTGAGGAAAAAATAACTTTATCACAGAGATTAAGAAGACTAATTTTTTTTTTCCTCAAATTAACAAAAGCCCTGATGAAGATCTATTGAAACAGAATGAAACACTGCAGCGTTGGCGAAATAAACATCACTGGTTTTACGAACTTGTGTTTTTTCATTTTTTCACTATATTACATACTGTTGGATTCACTTCCACTTTCTCTTCACACACACACATATATATATATATGTGTGTGTGTGTGTGTGTGTGAGAAAAATGTAGAAGAAACACGGGATATTATACTGGATGGAAATTTATTAGTTGATGTTTGAACATTTTGGTTTACAAAGGAAACCTTCTTCAGGACCAATGAAATTATTCAAGAAGAAAAAAAAAATATATATATATATATATATATATATATATATATATGAGGAGTGAAGGATTGAATAAATCTGACAAAATGTGGTTGAGAATAGAGGAAAAAAGTGGATACAACAACACAACAACTAAATTCAATTAATATTTCACCTCATTATTGGCTGTAGCTTTTTCAAAATGTATTGACAGTAGTGCTTGTACATTCTGCTTTCATAGTGAAAAGGTAAATGGGTAGGGGAAGAAAGAAAGGGATGGTTTTAGTGTGTGGTATAGAGGAATGAAAAATAAGTAGGGGTGGGCTTAGTATGATCTAGCAGTGGGCTGCAGCTATTGATGATGATGATGATGATGATGATCTATAGATAATATTTTATCCACTTCAGCCATAATATTTTTTTTTTATTATCAGGTTGGATTCTTATCTTGTATTCATTCTGCTAACTCTTCCCTCTGACTTTTCTTTACTCTATTGTTTCTTGAATACCTGCTAGCAGTAGTTGTTATAGTAGCAGGAGCACCAGTATTAGTATTAGTAGTAGTACTATGATGAAGTACTTTCATTATTAATTCTACACAAGAAAACAGATGGAGAATTTTTTTTGTGACCATAGGACCTTAAGGCACCCCTTTTGCGATCTTGATTTGTCATTTTTTCCATTTACACTGTAAAATTTGTGCGGACATTTTTTCCATTTACACTGTAAAAATCCGGTTAATTGTTAACAGACGATTTTTAGAGTTTTTTTTTTAAATTATGAAACTAACCCCTAACCCTAACCCCTAACCCTAACCCCTAACTAACAACCGGATTTTGACGGTGTAAATGAGAAAAGTGTCCTTGTAAGTCAAGATCGCGGAAGGGGTGTCTGAAGATCATATGGTCCTTTTTTTTACTTGAGATGCAAAAATGAATAATAAATTGCTCCATTTCAAAATGGACATATAAACATATTGCTGTCTCTGTTTGCAAAATGAAGTTAATAAGAAAAGATTAGTTATTAAAAATTGGCTTGGTTTAGCTCAGTTGGTAGAGTGTCTGACTAGAAACCACAAGGTTCCAGGTTTGACACCGGCCCTCGCCAACTCAACATATGAGTAGCACAGGGATCTGTGCAGTAAAGTGAGGATGGTTGCAATAAACAATACATAGGTGAGACATCTAGATATATCAACAAACGAATCTACACACACAAAAAAGACATAACAAACATTCAATTAAATAATGCTTTAACTAAACACGTTTTGTGTGGTAAAGTGAGGATGGTAGATGGAGTACTATGCCTCAGACGCTCAAACAATCTCTTTGGTCTTGTGCTAGTGAAAAGGGGATAGACTCCTTTGCTGGCTGGCTGATACCGACTTCAGGCAACTTTAGTTATAAAAAAACAAAAAAATTAGATATTTTGGGGGAATACAATTGTAAATGTTTGCTTAGAATAATCAAGTCGATATTAAAGTTATTCAAATTTACCAAATTCTTCTAAGTATGACACAAGGCTAAATGAGTGATTTTGTTTGGTTTTGAGGGCCAGTATCGAACCAGGTACCTTGAGGTTTCCAGCCAGACACTCAACCGACTGATCTAATCCTTCTTAAACATAAAACAATATAAACATATAAACAATTGGAGCCAGACATATTGGCATTAGCAATGTCATCAATCTCATGTGAGACGATTTTATTTTATTTTATTTTATTTTTTGTGGAAATCTAACTTCTTGTGTTGATTTTCTCTTTCTTTAATTCAAGATAATTCCTGTTTTATATTGAAACCTGATAGTAGCAATTTGGAATTCATCATATCCACTTAAAAAATAGAAAAGTTCAAATTTATAAACACACACACACACACACGTACACACACACACACATACTCACACACATGGACGCACACACACACACTCACATGGAAGAATACACACAAACAAACATAAGTAATAAACAAGAAACTCCCAACCCAACCCATAATGGGGCCGGGTTAGCTCAGTCGGTAGAGCATTCGGCTAGAAACCACAAGGTTTCTAGTTCGATACCGGTCCTCGCCAACTCAGCGTATGAGTAGCACAGGGATCTGTGCGGTAAAGTGAGTGGGCTGATGGTAGGTGTGGCGCTCCATTTCAGACGCCAAAACAATCTCCTTGGTCTAGCGCTATTGAAAAGGGGATAGACTCCCTCGTTGACTGGCTGATACCGACTTTAGGCCGTCTCGACGACTTTACTTAATATATATATATATATATATATATAAAAGGACATTTGGTATGTATGTGTCGACGCATAATGAAATGAGAGGACACTCAGATTCAAAATCTTGCATACACCTTAATATTCTTCTAACTAAGAAACATGCGAAATGTGGTTATTGATTTTACTGATTAAGGGATATAATTAATTAATTAAACCAAAATCAACCCATTTGCGGAACTGTCCATATACCAGCTGCCGCTGATAATAAAAATATTGTTCGCTGCCTGCTTTCTATTATAGCTATAGTTTAGTTTAATTTTAGTGAACAAAATCGCAGTCTAAGCCGTTCAGCTCGGAATCTCTCGCCTATTTATGGTCCAATCTTTATATATAGTCTGGTCATGGAATGGGTACTTTTGCTAGTATATATATATATATATATATATATATATATATAATTAAGTCAAGGTAGCATGAGCACAGAGTCAGGCACTGTTGACTCCATGTCCATGCTAGCTTAACTTATATTATATATATATATATATATATATATATATGAATAAATAGCTACATCAAATATCTACACCAAGGTATCCATTCATTCATTTTTATATGTAAAGATATATATGCAAATCTTTGTATGTATATTTGAGTTCTCAATTTTGATTGAATCCTATCACGGAAACACTTGATATCAACCACCTGTATATATAATATATATATATATATATATATATTATATATATATATTTGGTAAAGAAATAGCTTAAAAATCGATCAATTTATGGAAATAGATCAATTATATACCTATGAGTTTATATATATATATATATATATATTATATATATATATATGTGTGTGTGTGTGTGTTTTGTGTATGTATGTATGTATGTATATAAATTATATATATGTATGTATATAAATATATATATTATGTATGTATATAAATATATATATAGATATTATATATTATATACATACATACATACATACATACATACATATATATATATGTATGTATATATATATATGTATATATATATATATATATATATATATATATATATATATATATATGTATGTATATATATATATATATATATTGGGATTCAGTCAGCATGTTTTAAACCTAGCCAGCAGGATATTGCAAGTTTTGAAGCATTTCTTAAATAAATCCTCCCATAGTTAATATAAACAATTGGAGCCAGACATATTGGTATTAGCAATATCGTCTATCTCATTTGAGACAATTTTATCTTGCTTTCTTGGTGGAAATCTAAACTTCTTGTGTTGATTTTCTCCCAATAAAACCAATCAACTGAAATTTTCACAGTTGTCAAATTGGAAGAATAATAAAAGAAGAAGAAATATCAAATGAATAAAAAAATTATTTGCTTTCTTTTTTTTTGTTCATCTTGATATGATTTCTTGTTATTTATTTTATTTTTTTGTTCTCAGCAAATATTGTGTAGCAAAAGCCACAAAAGAAAATGAGTTATGTTTCTGTTTCAAGTGGAGAAAGTTATCAAGTAAGAAGGCAACTATTAAAGAATCTAAATGTTAAAAAAGAATATACTAATATAATATAAGTATGAATATAAACAAAGAAAGTGTGAAATGATGATAATTAAAAAGAAGTAAGAAAATTGATTGCAGAAAGAAAGAAAGAAGAAAGATGGAAGCAAGGAAAGAAGGAAAGAAGAAGGAAAGAAAGAAAGACAGAAAAGGAAAGAAAAAAGGAAAGTAAGAAAGAAAGAAAGAAAGAAAGAAAGAATTGTAGAAAAAAGAAAAAGGAAAGAAAATTGACGAAAATAACAAAAAGGAAAAAGAATGAAAGAAGAAAGAAAAAAAATAAACAAACAATTGGAGAAAGAAGAAAAGAAAGAATGAGTGAAATGAAAATAATTAAAAGAAGGCAGGAAATTGATTGCAGGAAGAAAGAAAGAAAAAGAAAAGAAAGAAGAAAGAAAGAAAGAAAGAATTGTAGAAAAAAGAAAAGAAAAAGGAAGAAAATTGACAGAAAATAAACAAAAGAAGAAGAAGAAAAGAAGAAACAAATAAAAACAACTGCGAGAAAAAAGGAAAGTTAGAAACAACACAACTGGAGAAGGAAGAAAAAAAGAGAAAGAAACAAGCAAAAACAATTGGAAAAAGAAAAAAAAGAAACTAACAATTGAAGAAAGAAGAAAAGAAAGAAAGAAACAATTGTAGAAAGAAGAAAAAAACAATAGAATTTAATCTTCATGCTTCCTGTTTATTTCTTTCTCTCACTTTTTATTATTCAGCTTTGCTTATTGGGGAATCCCCATGGCGTAGTGGCTAATGTGCTGGACTGCAACATAATAGTAAGTGAGTCTGAACTCCAGTCATGCTATTGCATTCACTTCTGGACTAATACCCTTGGGAAAGGTATGAACCCACTCAACTCTCAATAGTGGTTAAATAGTACCACTACTGTTCTTCTACAAAGGATGGCTTTGGCATTAAATTAAACCATGAATGATTGATATGCCATTAAACAAAGAAAGTAAACCATGAAGCTATAATTGTTTTCAACTACTGTCCCTCCTGTTATGGATAAATTGTAGGGCATACTGTGCTCTTTAACCTTGGATAGGTAGTTAACCAGTCTAGAAGGAAAACTCTAAATTCAAACCTGTTAAACTCCACACAAGAAATTGACCTTGTACCACACCCTACTTGTGCAGAGGAGTTGGATATATATATATATATATATATATATTATATATATATATATATATGAGAAGTAAAATACACAAGCGATGTGTTTTGATATGGCTTTTTTTAGCCGACATTTTTGGGAGAATATGTGATTATTGAAGTATACCTTTAATTTTGAAAGTTAATTAATTAATAATTAATTAATTAGGCGGGCCATACCTATTCAAATTAAGGCTAAACAAATCGAGAAAAATCAATCACTGTATGTACATTTCGCCTATTAGGCCTCATATATATATATATATATATAATATATATATATAATTATATATATATTTGATGTTTTAGGCCTCATCAGCAGAGCTATAGATAGGAAGACCGCCGTGTGTGATATAAATATATATATATATATATTAATTGTTTTCAAATGATTATTATCATTGGTTACCTGAAACTATATTATTGCTTTGAAAAAAGAAGAAAAAAGACTGATTTTGAGATTGAATAACCCAACAATGTTTGATATGTCATATAACCAACCAACCATAATACTTCAATAGTAATATTCTTTTATTCCAAACTGTCTCATCCATGATTTCATGTCAAATCATTCAGAAAAGAGTAAAATTGTCACCCACATCTTTCAGTTTTTCTGAAATTTATTAATGATAATTATAATAATAGTTAACTTAAAATTGGTTAACTTTAAGACTTTTTTGATAGCCTTTTTTGGATTCTTTGGGCCAAAATGCTTTTATAAACCAATTTTTAGGAGTAGGGAAGCTCTAGAATTAATTTTACAGACAAAAATAGATTACAAAATGTTGTCATTTTTCCACCCCCTAAAAATCAACATAACTCCACCAATTTTCGGAATTGGAAGCTCAAATTTTAGGGATTGTCTAACTTTAGTATACTCCACATCTGGACAAAATTTCAGAAAAATTGTAGGGGTGGGTGACATGGGTTGGATGATTTGACATGGAATTACACTTTGATGTTGTGATTAACATACTGGACTACAATATTGTTGTAAGTAAGTTTGAACTCCATTCATGCTATTACATTCACTTTTAGACTAATACTCTTTAAGGCCTTTTTATTCACAAATAAATTTGCTCTGTTTATAAAAATTAAACATTGAACTCTCATACGGAACCTGAACTCTACAACAAACTACTGGTAGAGAATAGGATCAGCCTAGAATCACCTTATATCAAGAAACTTGGTACCCCAACAAATATATATATATATATATAATATATATATATATATATATATATATATATATATGTCTGTGTGGGTGTGTGATATGTGTATGTGTGTGTGTGTGTGTGTTGTGTGTGTGTGTGTATGTGTGTTGTTCAAAAATCTTTTGGGGGTTGTCTTAGAAGTATGGAAATAAAATATAGATCAGAATCAAAATAATGAACTATGTTCTTAATCTTATTTTTTCCTAATATTTCGAGGTGCCTCCCACTTTCTCAAAGGTTTATTTTTAGACTGAATGTTTTTACATTTTTCT
>CM042163.1:52889941-52902441 GCA_023376005.1 Doryteuthis pealeii
TCTTCTTCTTGTTCTTGTTCTTCTACTTGTTCTTCTTCTTATTATTATTATTATTTCCTCCTCCTTTTCTTTAATATAGCTATTATTATTATTATTATTATTATTATTATTATTATTATTATTATTATTATTATTATTATCATTTCCTACTCCTTTTGAGTTTTCACATCAGCATTAGCTGATAGTCTTTCACTGGAGTCTGAGTGACAGCAAGTCTCCTCAGGTCTCCAGGTCTCTTCTGAGTATTCTGGCAGATTACAGCAGTGCAGTGTTCTGAATGGTTTCAGTCCTTCCTCTGATTTCCAGACTTTCCAACCCCTTTTCTAATCCTTTTGGGACTGTTCCAAGTGCACTAACTACAATTGGTATCACTTTCACTTTCATATTCCATAACTTTTTCAGTTCTCTGGCAAGGTCCAGATATTTGTCCATTTTCTCATTTTCCCTGTGATCTGCTGGAACTGCAAAATCCACCAGTTGACAAGTTCTTTCTTTTTTTGTTAATCAACACTAGGTCTGGTCTTCTTGCTGGGATAAGGTGATCCGTTTTTATTTCAAAGTCCTAGAGAATTTTATGCGTTTCGTTCTCAAGAACAGATTCTGGTTTATGCATATACCATTTTGTTGTATGGTCAAAATTTAATTTTTGCATAATTCCCAGTGGATCACTCCTTTTATTATTATTACTATTATTATCATTATTCCTTTTATTATTATTATTATTATTATTATTATTATTATTATATGAGTGATGATTTTTAAAACTCTATGTTTGTAATGAATACTATGTTGAACATTGGATGAAGACCGGATTAAATGAAAAATCCGGTGATATAAAGATTACATTTTAGACTTCTGAAGTCACAAGGTAACAATTCCTTCCAGTGATTTCTTAAACACCTGCTGATTGCTTTCAGCTATAAAAGCACACAGGTTAACAGTTGTATATTTGTGAACTTTGCATAGATAAAACTAATTTTACCAACAGGCACGTTTTGGGGGTAGAAGGAAACGGACAGTAATCAGCGTGTGCGTGAGTCAACCACAGACTGCACATGGATTGGTTAGTTTTGCACCTTTGTGCTTAAATAGGTTTTTTTGCAGGTGTGATGTGTCTGTATGAGAATACTAAATAGTACAGGTTAATGGTATTTAGTCAAAATTAGTCATTTTGGTAGAAAGTCTGAACTTGATTTTGTCAGGGTCAGTGTCAACTTCTTTACTGCATAAGTTTTATCAAACTAGTAAATAAATTGGGCTGAGTGTTGAAATAGGTCGGAAAAGTAAAACGGAAAAGTTTGGTGTGGGCATAGAATTTAAGGAATTTAGAAATTACTAAGGATATGAATTATGTTACTTTTGTGTTAAAATATGCAGTTTATAAATTTTTGTGTTAAAACATGCAGTTGATAGATACAATAAAACTGCATGTTTAACAGTTCATAAATTCTGTGTTAAAACATGCAGTTGATAAATTTTTGTGTTAAAACATGCAGTTGATAGATACAATAAAACTGCATGTTTAACAGTTCATAAATTCTGTGTTAAAACATGCAGTTGATAAATTCAATAAAACTGCATGTTTAATAGTTGATAAATGTTTGTGTTAAAACATGCAGTTTATAAATTTTTGTGTTAAAACATGCAGTTGATAAATTCAATAAAACTGCATGTTTAACAGTTGATAAATTCTGCGTTAAAACATGAAGTTGATAAATTCTAAAACATGCAGTTTATTAAATTCAATAAAACTGCATGTTTTAACACAAAAATTACATAATTTGTATCCTTAGTAATTTCTAAATTCCTTAAATTCTATGCCCACATTAGCATATCCATGTGTTGGCTTCCACAGGTGAACGTCACTTATGAGTTCGTCCTTGCTTCTCCAGCAGTGTCCAGCATGTCTTGTCCATCTCACTCGGTTTATGAGATAGGAGGCAGGTGGCCATACAGCTGCTTCCTTGAGGGGTGCTGTTTCCATGACTTGTTCAAGACTGCATGCATCATTCTTGTAACATATATATTGATGTAATGAATATGCATACACCTAGGTACCCCCTTCACAGTAATCTGATTGGTTAGTGTCCACCATAAATACTGAACAATGTAGAGGTACAATGGCCAACTACTCTGAAGCCCACTATTATTACCAATATGACGCACCAGCTTCATACCTACCTGTGAGTGTACCTCACTACAACTTCTACTAATATATCCCTTACCTGGATATATCATCTATATATATAAAAGGAAGTTTGGTATGTACGTGTCAACATATAACTCCGAAATGGGACGTCATTCAGATTCAAAATCTTGCATACCCCATAATATCCTTCTAACTAAGAAACACGCCAAATTTGGTTATCTATTTTTATTGATTAAGGGATATAATTGATTAATCAAACCAAAATCAACCGATTTGCAGAACTATCTCTATACCAACTGTTGCTGATAATAAGAATATTGTTCACTGCCTGCTTTCTATTATAGCTATACCAGCAGTTTAGTTTAATTTTAGTGAACAAAATCGCAGTCTAAGCCGTTCAGCTCGGAATCTCTTGCCTATCTATGGTCCAATCTTTAAATATAGTTCAGTCATGGAACGGGTACTTTTGCTAGTATATATATGTATATATATCAATAAATGACAGATGAATGAACAAGAAAATTATTTGGAACAATTCCTGATGCCTTTTTTTTATATGTTTACTTCTCGTAAATTGAAAACTTTGTAAAGCCCTTGGGAAGAATCCTATTGACTGATATGAATTTTGAGGCGTTACCATTTCTATTTTGGAGAGAACTGAATCTGAAGAATTTTTTTTGCAGAATGGAAAACGGATTTGATATCCAAAAATCAATGATGACTTCTGCTGAGTTGCAGCAATTCCAATAACCTCCTTACCAATTTAAGACATAACATTGTGTGTTGGTAGATATTTGTGTGTATATATTTGGCTGAGTCAAAAGTTTTGCATTATTTTGGTATTAGCTAGTTTGCATCATGTATACCATGCTTATGGTGTAATGGTTATCATTTAAGTAAAGGACACGGTAAACCAAGTTCAAATCTTGGATGAGGCTGTTTGCATTTCTGTATATACTAGGGTGAGTCAAAAGTTTTGCATTATTTTGGTACATGCTAGTTTGCGGCATGTATATCATACTTGTGATGTAATGGTTATCATAGTAGGAAACGGACATGCTGAACAAAATCTTGGATGAGGCTGTTTGCATTTCACATAGTGCTAATACCCTTGAAAAGGTATGAATTCAACTATTTTCCCCCCAGCTATGGGTAAATAGTAGGGAAGACTGGGCTCTCTAATCTTAATATGGCAACTAGTCTAGGAGAAGGAAAATGCTGAATTCAAACCTGTTAAACTCCTGTTAAGAAATTGACTATGTGTCACATCCTGCTTGTGTGGAGGGTTTGGTAAATATGTATAACATGCTTGCTGTGTAATGGAATGGTCCTAGGAAATGGACACGGTGAACCTAGTTCAAATACTGGACAAGGCTGTTTGCATTTCACATAGTGTTAATACCCTAGGGAAAGGCATGTATCCAACTATTCTCCCTTCAATAATGGGTAAATAGTGGGGTAGTCTGGGCTCTTTAGCCATGACATGGCAACTGGTCTTGGAGAAGAAAGACTCTGAATTCAAACCTGTGAACTCCGATAAATCTGAGTTCATGAGTTTTGAAAAGAAAGGAGACATCTCCACACTCGACGGTAAGCCTCTTAAGCCAGTAGAACAATTCACATATCTAGGTAGTAATATCTCATCCACAGAAAGTGATGTTAATACACGAATAGGAAAGGCATGGTCGGCCACAAACAAATTATCACTCATATGGAAATCCGATCTCACTGACAAGTTAAAGCGACAATTCTTCCAGACTGTGGTTATATCAGTGCTGCTGTATGGCTGCACCACTTGGATCCTAACGAAGTGCCTTGAGAATAAGCTGAATGGGAGATGCACAAGAATGCTGCGTGCAGTCCTGAACAAGTCATGGAAACAGCACCCCGCAAGGAAGCAGCTGTTGGGCCACCTGCCCACCATCTCACAAAACACCCGAGTGAGATGGACTAGGCATGCAGGACACTGCTGGAGAAGCAAGGATGAGCTCATAAGCTCATAACACATGGACATGCTAGTGTGGGTCGCCCACCAAGGACCTACATTGACCAACTCTGCGAGGATGCTGGTTGCTGTGCAGAAGACCTCCCAGGGGCAATAAGTGATAGGGAAGGTTGGCGAGAGATTGTCATGGATATCCATGTTGCTTGTGCAACATGATGATGATGATGATGAAACTCTGCTTTGTAAATTGACCTTGTGTCACATCCTAATTGTGCAGAGGGGTTGGTCAATACCTATATATGTAATCTATAATTATACAGTGAATCAACATTTGTCTCCTAAAGGCATTTTTTGTTTAGTTTAATGACACGAAAGTTATACTAAATTATTCCTTACTTTTAGGATTGAGTTATGATTGAAAAAAAAATTTTTAGTTGTTCAAATAAAGTGTAATTTGCAATTATGTCAAAAACTGACCTGTCTCTTACTTTACATTCTGCCTATCACTTTCCCCTCTCCATGTATATCTTGATTACCTCTTTGTTATATGTGTTAGTTTATCTGGGAGAGTAGAGAGAGAGAAAGATGGAGAATTTGAAATGTATTTGTATGTTAAATTTCATAAGCAGCAACCCATAGCTTAAATTAGGTTAAACATTCCCTTTCTTAGAAATCTTGCAAAATGATTTTACTGTTTGATTCGGCCATATTTTTTTTATTTTTTTATTCAATTTGCTTTGCAAACTCACTTTTCCCTAATCTCAATTATCTACCCAGAGCTCAATGGGTAACACAACTGTCACGTTTTGTCTAGTATATATTTAATCCTGTTAAACTCTGCTTTAAAATTTACTTCTGTTGCATCCGCGGTGGGGTTGAGTAAATACATATATACAAAGACGGAACTGTATCATCATTATCCAACTAATTTCAACCAAATTAGTAGAACATGTTTTGAAAAAAGTCTAAAAGATACAGTCTTTTGCAACCATAGGTATTTTAGATAATCAGTCGTTGCTTGTATGGAAAAAAAAAATTCGGACCTCATTAAGATGTCAGGCTGATGTTATTAATTGTGGGAAATGTTTAGGCAATTTTTAAACTCAATTTTAACCACTGAAAAGTGCATTTTAGTGGAAAATTTTTCAAAGAGAATCATTTGAGCTTTCCCAAATATATATATATATATATATATATATATAAAGTTAAACCTAATGAGTCAGATATACCTACTAAAAGTTTCACTTAGTGCTCTTCAGGGCAAGATCTGACTCTTCAGGTCTTTGCCCTGAAGAACACTAAGCGAAACTTTTAGTAGGTATATCTGACTCATTAGGTTTAACTTTATTATTTGCTCTACTTAGGTATTGAGTACTATTTACTTGTTAGCTTTAGAATATCCTGGTGGTTTTATATATATATATATATTTTTTTTTTTTTTTTCATATGTATATGCATATAAATTGTTTTTTCTTTTGGCCAAGTATTATAGTATCAACCAATTATTTTCTGTTGGTACAACTATCTTGGTCTTTTCTTTTTTTCCTCCCAAATTTTTTTTCCCCAGGTGATGTTTGGTAGTATATTTTTACAATCAAACTATTTGCCAGTTTTTTTTTACCGCATGGGTTTACCAACAAGTTTGGTATATATATATATATATATATATATATATATATAATCCAAAAGTTCAGAGAAGAAATCTTCCTTGCGACACAAGAGTTTTATTTAAAAACCTGTCACTGTTCGAGAGCTCAATGTGTGCTCTTAATGTTAGAGTCACAGAGCAAATTTATAAGTAAAGAAATAACAAAAGACTTAAAGATTTAGTATTATAGTCTATATCAGGGAGCTTAGACAAAGTGTCTAACTCTCCCGACTCATCAGATGCGAATGATGAATTCTTTATTACTTTAAAGGCATTTGAAAACAGATTTTTTTATTTTTTAAATTTTTTATCTATAGTCCTGTGATATGAATTCAAAACGAAAACCTTGATGTTGCAAAAAAGTTATGTGATAGAATAGACTATAATGCAAAATCTCTAAGTCTTTTGTTATTTCTTTACTTATACTAGCAAATATATGCACCCTCTGGGTGCAAGTATTTAAGTTTTAATGTAATAAAATATTGTATTAAATTAGAAAGGCTAATGAAACTAAATAAGAATACAAATAAAAAGATTTGAAACAGAATGAGTATAATAAAAAATGGAACAACTGAAACTTATTCTTCCATCACTCTCGTCTTTCATTGTTATTTTTTCTAATTTAAGTATTTAGTTAAAAGAGGAAGTAAAGAATAAAATGACAGTTATTTTATCTTGTTAATGGATTTCATTTAAGATTCATTGAAGAAATTTTTGCTTATATTGATTAAAATAAAACCAAACAGTTAGAAATCAATAATACTAAGCACATATTTATTAAATTTGATTTTTTAATATTAATATGCAAATTAGCCTTCACGTTCACACTGTAAACCGCTATTTTGTTGTATATATAAATATAATTGCATGTTGTCAATATGTAGACATAGTTAACAGTATTAATAATGTATGACAATTTTATTAATAATTGAGGTTTAGATATAAATAAAATCATGGAGAATGTGATGTCAATAACTAAGAGAATTTTGACTTGAGTAGGAATATAGTTTCGGTTACAGACAGAAAAACACACAATCTCCATTATAATAAGATATATATACATATTATAATATATATAAAAGAAAGATTCTGTCTGTCTGTATGTATGTCTGTATGTTTGTTTGTACAGTATCCTTTGTATTTAAACTGCTTGTCATCTTCTTACTTAGCTCTGATGACATTTTTTAGCAATTAATTTCTTGTTTCCAAAGATAGTACAGGGCCATAGAAGACATTGCATAAAAACCTGACAAGTGTGTCTATTTAAAACCACACACAGACAGTTGATGAATTAAGCTAACCTAGATAATAAGTTTAGCTTGATTGGTACTTTGAGTTTTTACTTCTTAATTACTGACTGGATTTTAGCCAACAACAGGTCAGCAGGAGGAAATGCGGATGACAGAATCCATTCTTGGGTACCGAAAGCAAAACTCTCTACCCCTCTCTCTCTCTCAATCAATCTATCTATCACTTCCCTCTTCTTTCTCTCTTTCTTTCTCTCTCTCGTCTCTCTCTCTCTCTCTCTCTTCTCTCTCTCTCTCTCTCTCTCTCTCTCTTCTACATGCAAACAAAAGTCTCTCTCTGTCTCTCTCTGTCTCTCTCTCTCTCTCTCTCTCTCTCTCTCTCTCTTACTACTTGCAAACCAAAACTCTCTCTTTCTCTCTTTCTCTCTCTCTTTCTCTCTCTCTCTCTCTCTCTTACTACATGCAAACCAACTCTCTCCCACCCTTCTCTCTCTCTCCTTCTCTCTCTTACTACATGCAAACCAACTCTCTCTCTCTCTCCCTCCCTCTCTCTCTCTCCTCTCTCTCTCTCACTCTGTCTTTCTCTCTATCTTTCTCCTTCTCTTTTCCTCTCCCCCTTTTGCTCTCACTCACTTTCTCTCCCTTGCTCTCTCTTTCTCCCTCTCTCTCTTCCCCTCTCCCCTCCTCTCTCTCTTGCTACATGCAGAGACAGATTAGATGTTTGATAGTCAGGTCAATATTTGGATAGCATCATATTTGATAAATGCTTTCAAAATAAAAAGAAACTCTTGACACCAACAATAATAATCTGAATACAAAGATAACTTTCTCTTATTTTGGATTATTTGGATTATTTGGACTATTGTCCTCATCTTTATTGTTATCTACACGTTTATCTACACATTTGGCTGATGTGTCCTCTGGCCTTCTTCAGGTATTTTTTGTCAAACTCAGGAACCTTCTTGAACTCAGGAACCTTCAAAGAGTTCCAAGAGAAGGTTCCAAGTTCAGGAAGCTTCACAGGTTGAAACTACATACTTACATACATAAGACACTTTTTCAAAATCACCTTCTCCCCCAAGCCCATCTCTGTCAAGGCTATGAATTCTGAAACAGACTGGACAATCCTTAAAACCGACAATTCAAAAACCAATTACATCATCAGACTTTGGCGCTTAATTTGGGACTTTCACCAGTTCTCTCAGAGTTTGTTGCTCAATCCAGATGCATCCACACATAAGTGTATCTGAATATCACTGAATAATAAGATTTCATTGTTTTATGTTCTTTTGCTGCTGTTTGGTTAAACTGCTGCCCAATTCCTTCACACAAGTGAGAAGGCAGAATAGTTATTCTTCAGGTAGAATGAAAATAAAAATGAAATTTTAAAAAATTCAAATTCCAAAAAAATTTGTATTATTGCGGGATAGCAAAATAGTTTCTCTTAGTCATTCTTTGACAAAATGCATTTACAATTCTTTCAGCATTGAAAATGACTGCCACTTCTTTTTAGTGTGTGTGTGGGGGGGGGGAGATTTTTAAAAATTGACATCATTATTTTTAGATAAACAATGTTCAATATAAAATTTAAAAAAAAAATAATGAATAGCATATTACATTCTGGAAGACTTGTTAAATATAATTGGATTGTACATAGGTTATGTTAGTAGATATTTTTGCTGATCTATAAAATCTGAATTTTTTACTAAAGAGAAAAAAATGTATGTAAATCTTATATTGTATTTATTGTATTTTTTATTATGAAGATTTGAGTTCTACAATAAAAGTAAGGATGATTTGCAGAAATGAGATATTCATGAATTCCTATCTCTCTATCTCTCTCTATCTCTCTCTCTCTATCTCTCTTTCTATATATATATATATATATATATATATATATTATATATATATATATATGTTTGCTATTTTGTCTTTCTTTATTTTATAATCTATCTATCTATCTATCTGTCTGTCTGTCTGTCTGTCTGTTTGCAAGTTTCTCTCTTTATTTATAATCTACCAAATTATCTATCTATCTATCTATTTATCTATCTCTGTTTTCTAGGTTCTCTCTTTCTTCATTTTATAATCTATCTATCTATCTATCTATCTATCTATATATATATATATATATATATATATATATACATATATGTTTGCTATTTTGTTTTTCTTTTTATTATAATCTATCTATCTATCTATCTATTTATCTGTCTGTCTGCCTGTCTGCCGGTTTGCAAGTTTCTCTCTTTATTTTATAATCTACCAAACTATCTATGTATCAATGTATCTATGTATCTATCTATCTATCTATCTGCTAGGTTCTCCCTTTCTTTATTTTATAATATATCTATCTATGTATCTATCTGTCTGTCAGTCTGTCTGTCTGTCTGTCTGTTTGTTAGTTTGCCTTTTTATTTTATAATCTACCACACTATCTATCTATCTATCTATCTATCTGCTAGGTTCTCCTTTTCTTTATTTCATAATATATCTATGTATCTATGTATCTATCTATCTGTCAGTCTGTCTGTCTGTCTGTCTGCCTGTCTGCTTGTTAGTTTGCCTCTTTATTTTATAATCTACCACACTATCTATCTATCTATCTATCTATCTCTCATTTATTCTTTGTTGGTTGGTTGTTGTTTTTAATGCATATCAACCCTTTTTGGGTCATTTAATACTTCACATTTACATATCAGTTTACTTATAGTGCCTGCTGTTGCTTAAATGGTCACCCCTCTAAGTATTGAACAGGCTCATCACTGCTTAAATTCGGTGATCTAGCAGGAACTTGTGCTTTGACCACAACTGAACTGCAACCTTTATTATTTGTATCATGAGAGAGAGATGGAGAAAGAGAAAGACAGACAGACAGACAGACAGACAGACATATACCTTATTTCCAGAATACCTAATGGTTAATTCCAAGTCAAATCATCCAGGCCATGTCACCCACTCCCTTCAATTTTTCTGAAACGTTGTCCAAATGTGGATTACGTTAAAGTTTAACAATCTCCAAAATTTGAGCTTCTAATTCCAAAAATTGGCAGAGTTATTTTGATTTTTATCTCTCAAAATTTGAGGTGGGGTCGCGAAAAATGGTGACTATTTTTAATCTATTTTTGTCTGTAAAATGAGTTCTAGAGCTTCCCTACTCCTAAAAATTGGTTTATAAAAGCATTTTTGCCCAAGGAATCCCAAAAATGCTATCAAAAAAGTCTTAAAAGTCAACCAATTTTAAGTTATTAATTATTTCTGAATTGCAAAATTCTAACTGATGTTGTTGTCTGGGTTCTGAGCAAAAATCAAACTATCTTTTTGGTACAAATTATGTTCAATATATGTGAAATGATAACAAAATATTTTTTGTCATAGATGCAGTGCCACATCGGTATATTGATCTTGCTATAAAAAAAACTGAAATGACTGTCAAGCAGCAATATGCATGCAAGTACAGGTACATGTACCACAAAGACAACAGTGATGCTGTTGCATAATCTATGGTAGCATAGATTATTGACAACACTGTGTAGTGTAAATGGAAATTTACAGACTGTTGGGAACCTTTGATCCCCCAAAAAGCGGAAAAAACGAAAATCACGTGAGAGCTAGTTAGCTCCTCAGTTTCAAGCATGATGTTGGCAAAGAGAGACGTCTCTTGCTTAACTGGAACTCATCACTTGCACGCGCGCTGTGTTAGTTAGTTAAGATTCGGAATAAAAGTTTAAGAAGTAACTTGGCGTTGTTGGTCAATTAATGCTTAGCTGGAAGGATGAACCAACAACATGAACCCAGACATCACACCGAAGTTGACTCAGAAGATAGAATTCAACATGGTGACTGGATGATCACAGATAGCCAGAGAAGAAAGAAGTAAGTAATGCAATTATGCATCTCATCTCTCTGATACCCTGTCTATATCTCTTTCCTCTCTCTATAAAAAGAACTGGATGATCACATGAATGGCCAGAGAAGAAAGAAGTAAGCAATGCAATTATGCATCTCATCTCTCTGATACCCTGTCTATATCTCTTTCCTCTCTCTATAAAAAGAACTGGATGATCACATGAATGGCCAGAGAAGAAAGAAGTAAGTAATGCAATTATGCATCTCATCTTTCTGATACCCTGTCTCTCTCCCCCCCCCTCTCTCTCTCTCTCTCTCTCTCTCTCTATCTGACACAAAAGAACACTTGTGTATATACCCAACATGAGGGGTATATAACATTGCCAATAGCCCTAAGATCAGTTTGCCTACATCCCCAGCATTTTGGAGACCTTAGTTTTAGGATTACCTATATTGTAGATATAAAAAGCACTAGCATTAAATACCAACTTCTCCGTTGTGATAAGTTCTATTGATTTTGAATTACTGAAGTTGACAGCTGTGGCCCAAAAAATTGCCAGGCAAAAAAAAAAAGAAAAAAAAAAAAAAAAAAAAAAAGAAGTTGCATCTACATTTTGTAGAAGTTATTACTAAACACAATGTATGTCCTGGAAATGACGTTAAACTATCTGATGGCGAGGTTCCAGTTTTGGAGGTTTGGGGAATGTGGAGCAGCCCTTCATCTGGGCATATCGTCCAAAACGTTGTACAGATAACAATAAAGATGAGGACAATAGTTCGAATAACTCAGATAATACTAATCATCAAGCCTCATCTCAAACATTCAGAGAAAAAGAAAAGAAGAAGAAATATAAACTTTATTTCAACCAATCATAAAACATCTATTTGATTTAATGCACAATTTCTCCCCTGGTGAAAATTCTTCCCTTGGTTAAAATTCCTCCCTTTAGATTTGAAATTCTTCCATTGGGAAACAAATGTTTGAGAATCTCTGGTGTAGAAGTAATTATTCAATTTGCTGTATGGAAAAAAATTAATCAGGATATATATATATAAACTATATATATACACACATATATATATATATATATATATATATATATATATATATATATAAAGCATGAAACTTTTGTTAGGGATATCAAATCCATAATATCTAATATTTGATTTAAAATTTGCTCTGTATTGAGCACCTTCATATGCCAATACTGTTTTCATTCATTCTCCATTCATTCTTTATTTTATATATATATATATATAATATTATATATATATATATATATACATACCATATGCTGATTAGTAATATATATATATATATATATATATATATATATATTGATAATATAGTTTGCTATATCTATAAGCAAACAGTGCTCAATATCATTAATAGAGCTTGGTTTGAAATCAGGTTTTATTGTTATATTGAATTGTCTGATTCATGTTCTGTTACTTGATTCATACAGTCAAATCATGCTGAAAGCACTGGTTCTTGCTAGATCACTGAAGTTAAGCAGTGATGAACTTGTTCAATACTTAGATGGGTGACCATTTAAGCCAACAGCAGGTACTCTAAGAAACCTGATATATTCGGGTTAAGGGATATATTATGAATTTGGTATTTGGTATATTATTGCAGTAGTAGTTGGTGCGTTGAATAGC